>JAVGWO010000026.1:0-115000 GCA_034509495.1 Acestrorhynchus altus | reverse complement strand
AAGTTTCTAAATAACATTCTGTTTCAAACATGCAGAAGTCATTTTTTCTGCTTCCTCACTCTGCTCTCTCCCATGTTCTCAGCTCCTCCTCTGTCGTACACACACATGTAGGGGAATAAGACAGAGCTCTATCTTGAAGACGACTCAGTGTGCATAAAGAAGAAATGAATATCAGATTTCAGTCAAGGATATCATGGAGTGTCAGTTTTTCACATTGTATTTTTTTATATCATATATCGTATTGTATATCGTATATATCACCATTCAGCTACAATATATCGGGACGTCACCCAGCTCTTTCTTCACTGTTTAAGCTCAGATTCATAATTAAATCTAATAATGTGCATCTTCTCCTCCCAACAGAGTCTTCAAGAAGTCCAGCCCCAACTGCAAGGTAATACTTTCTTTCTCTCTCTCTCTCTCTCTCTCTCTCTCTCTCTCTCTCTCTCTCTTTCTCCCTGTCTCCCACCCTGTCTCTTTCCTCCACCCCTTCCCTTCCGCCCTCCCTCCATCCCTACCTCCCTCAATTTCTCCTTTCCTCTGTCATTTCCTCAGGGTTACTCCTTTCTCTTGCCTCCGCTCCTCACTTCTCCTATTTCTCTTATCTACTTTTATCTCTTATCTCTTATCTCTGTGTCACCTGTGCTAAATCACCTGGCTTTTCATTCTTTTCTTTCATTTCATTTTGCCCCCTTTCATCCTCTGCTCCCAGCCAATCACTACTTTCTTTTGTTCTGAATTATTCAGCTCGCTCCTTTCTCTCTCTCTCTCTCACACACACACACACACACACACACACTACCTTTTTGTATTCTGCTTGTGCATTCTGTCCATTTGTGTATTTGTCTGCTTTTCTCTCTGCCTACGTTCCCTCCATCCATCTGTCTGTCTGCCTATCCCCGCCCTGTCTGATGGAGAGTTGTGTGTGTGTGGATGATGTCTTTTGTGATATCACTCGGTCTGGCAGAGTTGTCTACAGGAAGGGAGTGGAGCGACTTGGGGTCAGTTTGGCATGATTCAGACTGTTTGGTGAAGTGTGTGTGTGTGTGTGTGTGTGTGTGTGTGTGTGTGTGTGTGTGTGTGTGTGTGTGTGTGTGTGTATGTGTGTGTGTGGCTGAATTGTTAGCCAGTCCAGACTTGTTTTTGTCAAACTTTGTTTTCTCTTTTAGCTCACGGTATATCTGGGGAAGAGGGACTTTGTGGACCATCTAGATCATGTGGACCCAGTTGGTGAGTCTACAGATTTTCTATCTTCTAGGAAATGAACTGAGGTCTCCTGAGTCTTTATCATGGCAACCTCCAAGTCCTCACCACAACAGCATCCTTTAGCTTGGTGGTTTGGTGGTTGTTGCTGCCCTACCAAGCAGCTCCTTTGCCTCTAGAAAGGAGAACCAGTCTGTACCATAGAAGAGCATCAAACAGTGCCTCTGCAAACAAAAGGTCGACCTGAACTCGACTCCCTCTAATATTTCAACCCTATGTTGTTTGAAGTTAAGGTTGGAATAGTTTGTAATCGGTGGATCTTCTTGTTTCTCCTAAATCAGCTCTGTGTAGGTTTGCAGATCTGTGTCACTTCAGGGGTGAAGATAATTGGAGGAATGGGAAGTGCTCTGTGTTCCAAGTTGATGTTCTTTCATTTTCTCCAAAACGCCTCTGTGTTCCTGGCGTTCTCTGTTTCCATGACAGCAAGTCTCAGAAGGTTCCCTTCAGTTAGGTGGGACACAGGAGACATGTAGGACTTCCACTAATGAAGGAGACTAGGGTGTGGGGGTGTAGTTTGCACCGTGTTTGTAAACTGCATGTGTAATGGAGATTTAGTGTCTTAAGCCTCTAGTATTCTAATTGTAACCTTTTTCAGAATGTTTACAGTAATTGGTGTTTCCTTTCATCAAAGACATTTGTGTGTGTGTGTGTGTGTGTGTGTGTGTGTGTGTGTGTGTGTGTGTGCGTGTGTGTGTGCATGCGCACCTAAGCAACTTGAGTAGCTTGTACCAAAAAAATGCTGTCTCCATCGTTTGGACACATTTTGTGAAGACAACACCAACAAAACTAAATAATCATTCGTTAATCATAACCACGGTGATATGTTCAGTTAATCATGATATTGGTTTTGAGGTCATATCGCCCAGCACTAGTCATAAGATTTACCATGTACACTAAAAATAGGAGGAACCTAGACAAACCATGAGGTTTAAAGTCAAAGGATCTGATGAAAACATGTCAAGTGTGCATTCAACAGAGTTTGCAGAATCTCTAATCTAATCTAATTGACCAACAGAATGGAATTCTGAAAACTGAGTACAACTGTTTTCAAACACTCTCACACAAATTCCTATCTCTCCTCAGTTGGCTGTGTTTGAGTGTTCCTCCATGTGATTATAGTGCCCTCAAAACCACATTCAACTTCCACTTTAAATTCGGAAACTCCAGAGGAAAAGGGCTGATATACTCCTTTGTGCCAAAAAACGTGAGGGATCCGTTTCTGTCTCAGCCTTTGTTTCAGTTTCAGGCTGAATGCATCCTCTTAAAGGAATGTTAGCGAGCAGGTATTATGCTGTGCGCGTACACACACATTTATTTGTTTCTTCAGAATTTAAAATTGTGAAAGCTAATGTTGTACAATTTTATGGCATTATCGGAGCAGCCACGTGGCAGTGAAATATTGTAATATTGTAATGTGTCACGTGTCAGTCTTGTGCACCTCTGTTTTCCTGTCTCGTCCTAGTTGTTGTTTTCTTCCCATGTGCCCCTAAGCTTGTGGGTTGTGTTTGTCTCCTCCCTTGCTCCGCCCCTTATCACCTGTCTCCCATTTGTGACCCTGCCCCTTTGTAATCAGTTGCTTCAGGTGTGTCCAATGTTGTGTAGTATTTAAGACCTGTTGTCCCTCCTGTCTTTGTCAGTCCTCTGCAAAGGTTGTTGGTGAATGTTGTTAGTGTTTATTTGTTACTGTTTATTTGTTACTGCTTTTGTTAGTGCATTTGTTACTGCTGTTGTAGTTCCAGTCAGTTGTGTCAGTGTGTTTTGTTTGTAAGTGCTTTGTGTTCATTATTAAATATTCAAATATTCGTCATCTGGTCTGTCCACTCGCTCATGACAGAGAGGGTCTGATTAAAGCACAGCTTAATTCCATGAAATGCACTTTATTAGGAAATAACTGCTTCTCTCTGTTCTTTGTATATAATATTGAAATGTAACTACTTCATATTACTGAGACATTCATAGCTAAACGTGCTGCAGTGTTGCCTGTGTTTCGCCTGTCATTAAAGTTGTGTTTATGCTTTAGAATACTCAGACAAAGTGGCCAGCTGCACCTGTTTTACAGTGTTTTTACTTTGACTTTTTATCCTTTTCACGCACCTTTCATCTACATCATCAGTTTCGAGGGGCTTGTAAATATGAGCATGAATAGAATTAAGGATATGATGTTGCAAGTGTGTGTTTCCGACCGTGTCTTCCTGCCAGACTAACCATGTGTGTTATGTGACCTTAGATGGAGTTCTTCTGATTGACCCAGAATACCTTAAAGACAGAAAAGGTGGGTGAAATACATTAACCATCTGGGATGGGTTTCCCAAAAGCTTTGTAACCCTAAGTACTTTGTTAACGAGTACTTAAGACTGTTTGTTGATTAAAGAGTGTTTCCTTGTGTTAAGCCTTGCATAACTAAAGTACTGTGTGTAAATTAGTGAGTAATCTGACCTACTCGTTATTCACAGGGTACTTTGTGAAGTGGATTTTGCCTGCAGTTCAGCACCTAAACACCAGAGGCTTCCATTTTTGAGGGAAGGGGAAGGGATTCCTGTGCTGTAAAATAAAAATAGTATATAATAAAAGGAAATAAAAAGAATAATGACAGTAATAAATAGTCCAGAAAATTGGCGGTTGTGGTAACTCAAACCTCCTGTTCTATATCACAGGTGGGTTCCTGCAGACAGGTGATGCCCACGTACAGCAAAGCTGTATGCCTTCTGGCACCAAAGCTTTACTTGGTCGTGCCTGTAAAATAGTCTGGATTACAAGAAAACAGAATCGGTTTCCATGCTAATGGAATTCTGTCTGGGGTTGTAAGTGTTACACTCCCAGACTAATTGAATCCCGTCTACACAGATGGAAAAGGGGTCTCTGCAGTGAATTATATGCAACCACCCAGGGCTCTTTACAGACATTGTAGCCAAGTGGTCTGGGAGTATGACACGTTCATCTGGGCAGGTCTGGTGTGTGCAGGCTGGAAATAATAGGGTGTCTGTTGCATGATAGCGGGAATCCTCTCAGTGTGTACCTGCTCCTGGGCTGAAAGCCAGAACTAGAGCTGAGGAGAAGTTAACAGCACACACTGGTGGACGCGCAGGGCTGTGGAGCGCGACGCTCTAGACATCCTGAAGATGCGCAACATTGCAGTGGAGACCGGCATTCACCTTCCTCGTAATACAGAGGAAAGTGAGGAGGAGAACACAAAAGAATGTGTCATAGAACTGCCTGGAGAAAGGAATGTCTGTTTCAATGGCCACAATATTATTAGAAATGTTTCCTTCATCATATTTTATTGTTATTTTTAATAAAATATTGAAATAAAATATTTGATCAACAACGATGACAAAAACACAAATGAAATGAACACAATCAAAATTAACAGGAAGAATAATTAAAAAAAAAAAAACCTAACAAACAGTATAAAAATTGTATTTTGGGCTTGTGTTTGGAAAAAGCATTATAGTTGATTTATGTTGTCTTACACCATATATGTTAATGAGTATTTCACGCCTAAAAACATCATTCTGCCAAACAGATTTCAGTATCTGAGCAGACATTTGACATTTTTTGAACATGATAAGGAATAAATAGTGTATATGTCACTGAGTTGCATGAAAGTTTGAGGTTTGACTGAGCACACTGTTTGGGGGAGGAGTCAACAAAGATGTTCTTTGAACTCTCGTTTGAGAAATGCTAGAGTTGACTCGTTCATTTGTCACACGCTTCTTTAGTTTGCTCTTTATTTACTAAGATTGAGCACTTTTGGGAAACTCACTAATCTGTCTGCTAATCTAAACCTTGACTTTAGATTGCACCTTTCATGTCATTTTTCATGATCATATGTTGAATTGCACTTTCTTGTGTTTCTATGATGGCAGTATTTAAACTTGCATCTATGTTCTTTTGTTGTTGTTTTTTTCCATTCTTTCTTTACTTCTGCCCAGTTTTTGTGACCCTGACATGTGCCTTCCGTTATGGGCGCGAGGATCTGGACGTGCTGGGCCTGTCCTTCAGAAAGGACCTATACATCTCCACCTTCCAGGCTTTCCCCCCCCTTCCTGAGGAGCAAAAACCACTCAGCCGCCTCCAGGAGCGACTGCTCAAAAAGCTTGGGCAGCACGCACATCCATTCAACTTCACTGTAACTACAGCTTTATTATATGACTATTCACTCACTAGATTTACTTATTATGTAATAGTGTTCAAGAAACGTATGGTTCTGAAAATCTGATTGCCTGAAAGCTATTTTAGAAGTTATTAGAAAATAGCTATTTTAAAATCTCTGTTGCACACTAAAAACGAGGGATCACACACTGCAAGACTTCAACCTGCCTTTATCCAAAGTAAAACACACCCCACAATATAAATGCACTCAGCAGAATAAAAACAGAAGTACAGCAGCTTGCTACAGTTCTTGTGGCCATTTATGCATTTGTGCAAAAACACAGAAAACTGGGGAAGTGAACTGTATATATTAAAGGCTACAATTTGTATGAGGTAGAGGTTGTAGAGGTTTGTATACAAGTTTACATTCCCCCTTAGATGGTGCTGCTGTATTGAAGACATACTAGCAGCAGAATGAAGCTGCTGCAGTGTGTAAGTGAAACAGAAAATGAAACATCACTATTTTATTTCTCTACATCCAGTGTTTATTTTCTATTCTCAGTTTTCATTGGATTCTGGCCGACCAGAATACTCTACTAGATTATTATTATTAGTCTGGGGGAAAAAAAATCAAACTTGATATGCTCCAGCTGGTCTGAAGGGTGTTTCAGGGGTGTAAGTGCCCCTCACACACTACTCGACTCTCGCCAACCAGCACAGATTTGGCCAAACTGACGACTGGGGCTACAGTCAGGGTAAAGGTCATGTAGTGTATCTCCCACACAATAATAAATGTCTGTTAACAGATGGAAGAATTGTTTATTATGAAATTAACGTGGCGGCACGGTGGCGAAATGGATAGCGCTGTTGCCTCACAGCAAGAAGGACCTGGGTTTGATCCCCGGGAGGGGCGACCTGGGAAGTTTCTGTGTGGAGTTTGCATGTTCTCCCCGTGTTCGTGTGGGTTTCCTCCGGGTACTCCGGTTTCCCCCACAGTCCAAAGACATGCATGATAGGTGAATTGGTGACACTAAAGTGGCCCTTAGTGTGTGGATGTGTGTGTGCACCCTACGATGGATTAGCACCCTGTCTAGGGTTGTTTCCCACCCTTGTGTTCAGAGGCACCGGCTCACCTGTGACCCTATTCAGGAATAAGCGGTTCAGAAAATGGATGGATGGAAATTAACGTGTGGATTGAAATAAAATATTGTCTGTCACGCAAAAATACATCCTTGTTTTTCCCAGTTTTCAGTTTATGTGAATTTAACAGTTGCTCTTTGTATCTAAATTTCATACCAATTACCAATTATTAAACAGTTTTTAATACAGTTTTTCCCGCTTCCTGTAAAGATGCATTTTGTTTTTTTAGCGGATAGTGGCAGATTGTTTTCTGTATATTTTTATTTAATTTAATTTAATTTAATTTATTTATTTATTGGGGGGGGGTACTTAATCTTTTAGTACAAGCAAAATATGACTGTAAACATAAAACATTATCACCAACCTGTCATTGTGTGCACTTTGTAATTGTTTGTAATTAATTTAGTGTTTGATTTCAGATTCCTCAGAATCTCCCCTGCTCAGTCACTTTACAGCCAGGACCAGAGGACACGGGCAAGGTAAAAACGAGCATAAGTGCACATGCCCTTTCTGACCTTAAATCTTACTACCTTTCGTTTAACTACTAATATATCCCCCCATTTGGTCCCTCAGGCATGTGGCGTAGACTTTGAGATCAGAGCTTTCTGCGCAAAATCTGTGGAGGAAAAGATTCACAAAAGGTACCAAAGCTTACTTTCTCTTATGTTCAGCCACGTTGGACAAAATACACAAACAGAAACATGACAGCAAATTGAAGTGTAGCAGACCCATGTAGTATTGTTGATGCTGCTGTTCAAACCTTAATTTCCCTGAAGGATCCCTCCCAAACGATCAATAAAGTTCCTCTTTCTTTCTTTCTTTCTTTCTTTCTTTCTTTCTTTCTTTCTTTCTTTCTTTCTTTCTTTGGCTAAAGCACAACCACTCAGATGGACTCACACTCTATCTTATCCACAACAACTGAATTTCATCCCAGTTTAAATGTGAAAAATTCTCCAAGGATTCTAATTGTAATTCTAATTCTAAGACCTATCCTTCCATTTTAGTTTTTTTTTTTTTTCTAAATTTGTACTTTCATACTTTTGAATCTACTTGCTGTGCTTTTTAATTTGCTGTTGGTTGATTTTAGTTTGTGAACTTTCATGTGACTGTGTTTGAATATCTCTGTAATGTGGAGAAAACCTTTGAGAGAAACGTACGTATAATTGTCTCCTTATTTGTATAGGAACTCAGTGAGGCTGGTAATTCGTAAGGTTCAGTATGCTCCAGAGAAACCAGGCCCACAGCCCATGGTGGAGACCACACGCAGCTTTCTCATGTCTGACCGCTCCCTACACTTGGAGGCCTCCCTCGACAAAGAGGTGTTAAAACACAGAAACAATGCAGGAACTTTATTTCCTATGGCTAAGAATGTTCCCATATTCATCCAGGTATCTTGCATTTCCTTAAGACCCCTTTGTTCTTTGTCTTCAAGCTCTATTACCATGGAGAACCCATCAGTGTCAATGTTCATGTCACCAACAACTCCACCAAGACTGTCAAGCGAGTGAAAATCTCAGGTAATAGGCCAGCTTAATGGTGTGATGATGGATATGTGAGTTGAAGCTGTTTTGTCCAGCCTACATGCTTGCTCAGTACATTTGTGTTTCACCTTACTCTTCATTTTCTGCGTTGTCCATTTACCACATCCATAATGGTTGGAGTGTTTATTTGACTAGTTTTGATGTGCGTCTGTTGAGCGGAGGTTTAAAGTTAATATTTCACTGTCTAATGAGTAGGTTACGATAGAAACATCTCTACATCAATATAGAAGTGTGACCGGGATTGAGATTTAGAAGTAATGATTAGGTGTTTGTTTCAGGTTTCAGATCAGTTTGTGTGTCCTCTTCAGTGTTACCAGACATCTCCATGCATTTAGGGAGAATGAGCAGGAAGAAACATTGATAATCATATTGATCATGTGTGGGAGCAATTTATGAGTTACAGAATATGGATTATGTTCTTTGTTCATGGACCTTCCTGACTGTTTCCCTTCCTTTGTGTTTGCTGGTGTGATTGTGCTTGTATTCACATTTGTGCATATTCTTGAAAGTGTGTGTGTGTGTGTGTGTGTGTGTGTGTGTGTGTGTGTGTGTGTGTGTGTGTGTGTGTGTGTGTGTGTGTGTGCGTGTGTGTAACTGTGCTTCTTTCCAACCCTGGTAACCCTGCTGTGTGTCCCTGCTCTCTCCCCACAGTGCGACAGTATGCTGATATCTGTCTTTTCAGTACCGCACAGTACAAATGCCCTGTGGCTCAGGTAGAGGCAGAGTGAGTACCCCCCTCCCCCCCCTCCACCTCTCTCCATCCCTCTCTCCCTCTCTCACACCTCTCTCTTTCTCTCTCCTCTCCATCTGGCTCTTTTTTCCAGACCTCTTAGTGCCCTCTCATTATGAATGAACGAGCTCTCTACCCCCTACTCTCTGTTCTGCCTCTTTTTTTTCAGCCTTTCTTTTGTTATAATTATCTCATCATTTTGATTTCCTCAACTTTCGACTCTGTTGCCTTGTGGTGTGACAAAATCTTAGGTGGCATCTATAAATGCCACACAATCTAGAGATTAGTTTGAAATGGTTTAGGTTGATTAATGCATGTAGAGAGGATGTTGCTTGTTGGTCTCTCCCTCAGCGCTTCTCCAAAACATCCTCAGCTCTTGCTGTTATTCCTTTCATGTGCTCTTGCTGTTTACCCCAAAGCTGTCACAGCCAACCAGTACTGTTCCGACAAGTTTCTTTACTAGCTGTATTGTACTGCATTTCATTGTGGGGGAGTATACTACTGAAGCTCCATCTTCCACAGCGGCCTTCCCTTATTGCTCAGTCAACAAATGTAAGCCCAATGCTTCTTTCCCCTCATTGTGAAAACACGATAGAAGCTTTGCTTACCAGCCAGTTGCCCTTGATGAGACACTCCCTCCTCTCACTTATTGGCTGTGTCTGTAGTGGTGTCATAAAGGGCTGTTCTTTCCAGTGCTGCAGGTGACATATGTGGTTCTGCACTCCAGCGATACCTACAGCAAATCTGTGGGTCGGCTGGCCTCCCGGTGAGTATGGTCAACAGGACGACCAGGACCCTTTGTTGTTTTTTTCCCTGAGAAACCCTACTCCTTTGACCATCCCCTCAAGCTTCTAAGCTTCTTGGGCTTTTCTTCTCACCTCCAGTTTTGGAAGCTGACTTATTTCTTATCTTTATTCAGAATCAAATAACTGATTAAGTGAAAATCTCCTTCCCTGAACTATTAGAATTGCTTTTGATGTTTTTACTGTGTAATCATTGTAAGTCAGCCCGTTCTTGCTAGAAAGGCACTCAAGCTGCGGGGATAACAGCTAAGGCTCCCACTTCCTATTGATCGTGATGTGCACAAATGAATTGTTTGTTGCAGTGCCATTGGTATTTGTCACCGGCTGCAATTGATATGGGGCCCCCATAAGCAGTTGCTGTCTCTTCACTTTTGTGAGTTCCCTGTAGAAATAAATACTTGATTAGTTTTCTCTCAGCTCGCCTACAGTGTTGTGTTTGTGCTACTTCCCCTGCAATACATGCTCCGTTAAATGCTAGTCTCTGAGGAAGATCCTCTTTCTCATTTCTCCTGCCCCTCCCTTCTTTTTCTGTTCGTCTTTCACCCTCATATGCTGGCCAGTCTGGTTCTCCTAAACCAGGCCGGAAAAAAAAAAGGTCTTTTGTGTCCTTATACAGGACTTCTGTTTATAACTTAATGTTCTCACATACACTCTGGAACTTCATGTCTACACACTTGGTTATTTAAGCAAATCTTACTGATGGGAAAATGTGATTACACCCTCAGTATATAGTAAAAGTATAGCACACTCATTGACAAAAGTAATGCATCAAGAAGGAGTGTTACAATCTGGGACCTGTCTTGGAAACGGTTGCAGGCGAGCATTATCCTGCTGAAAAATGCCAGTTGTAACCCTGCCATGAGAGACAACACGTGGCTGTGGGATATCCTGCACATATTGCTGAGCTGTTAGTGTCTCTCTTATCTCCCCAGATCATCACACCAGCTGTTGGGGCAGTGTGTTGCTCCATAGCAAAGGCAGGATTGAAGCACTCATGAACCTGCATCCGCAAACACACATAGTCAGATTCCAAACAGAACCTGGATTCATTGCTAAAGATGGTTCCAGTCCTGTTTTACCCCCCTGTAACCACTACTCCCTATATCTCCTATCAGCATGTTCAGAACAACCTAGATGGCAGGCAGTTTGTCAAATCACCATGCTGCTACTCTTAGTCCAATGATACAGTCCCTCTCAAAGTCTGTCAACAGTGCTAAATGTCTTTGAGTGCATTGTAGAGTTATGTCTAGCCATCAACAGTCTCTTACCAAGAGCTGCACGCCCCAAAATTAGGCTCCGAGAGCCTTTTTATAGGTCAGCAGGCAAAGGACTTGTTCCAAGACGCAGTGTCTAACCAGACCACACTTGTGATCATTTATTTTTGCCTGAGACATGTGCCTAATCTGACATCTGTCAGTCTGGGTGCTTTTTTTGTCAGCGAGTGTAATATAGGCAGTGTAGTCTGATATACCAGAGGTGTAAAGAATGACGTTTGACTAACTTCTCTCTTGCTTGTCTTCTTCAGTGATCAGGTGTCACCCAGCTCAACGTTCTGTAAGGTGTACACTCTGACCCCAACACTGAACAACAACAGAGAGAAAAGGGGTCTGGCCCTGGATGGCAAGCTCAAGCATGAGGATACTAACTTGGCCTCCAGCACCATGTGAGCACTATGTGCATTACCCACTACACTGTCAACACACACCACACACCAAACAGTGCTTCCTATACACAGACTTGGGCCTTTGAACTGTGGGCTCATTTTTCAATTATTGATACTCAGAACTATTATTCAGTGACTAATAAGAATAACTTATAAGTTATTAGTAACTTCTGCAGTCATTTAATATGTATCAGAGTGTATACATATTAATATATGTACATATATATACAGACACACACACACACAAACACACACACACTATATTTAGTGTATATCACTCTGTTAACCTGTCTCTACTGGGCAGTGACGATGTGGTGGAGCACTGTTCCACATTTCCACTGCTCCACAACCCTATGCTGGTGGTCTTTATACCCCTCTAGCCCACAAATGGCATTGATTATGGGATCAATAAATTCATGTGCATTTGCACATCTGTGTGAGCAGTGAATGCAACTTAAAAGTAGCTGAATTCTTTCATTAGAAGGGGTGTCCACAAACAGACTGTTTGACAGAGCCTATCTTAATGAATACAATACCTGTTTTTAAATTGGTGTTTGTTTCTTTGCTTTGCTTTCTAGTGTCAAAGATGTGTCCAATAAAGAGGTTCTGGGCATCTTGGTGTCTTATAGAGTCAAAGTTAAGCTGGTGGTGTCCCGTGGAGGGTGAGCACAAAAGCCTCATGCACTAGCAGCATATTACTACATATAACCTGTGCTGACCATTTTTTTTTCTTGATGTCTGTGATCATTTTCGATGTGAGAAAAAAATAAACAAAACAATTTTCACCACATTCTTTTATGCCAGCGATGTGTCAGTGGAGCTTCCGTTTGTCCTGATGCACCCCAAACCCTCTGAGCAGCCCAGCTCAAGACCACAGTCAGGTATGCATGTTACATAAGCTGAGACTTTCATTTGATAGGTGATCGGATGATAGGTTGGTCTCAAATATGACTGTTTGAAGCCTTTTTGGAATATTAAATAAGCACACGTGACCACACACCTCATTTGAAGTCCATGGAGCTCATTTTGTGCCAAATCATTGTAAAGAATGAACAATTATTAATGCATTTTATATATATATATATATATATATATATATATATATATATATATATATATAAATCTTAATTTTGATCTCATTATTTGTATGTGGTAAATACATATGATAAGTAATACAACATGTGTGACACAGACTGTGATTCCCAGTGGAATAGTCTTTAAACATTATGGAAAGCATAGCCTAGTCTTAATGAATGCCATGGCTTGGCAGATGGTTTGTTTACCCTGGTTAGTATTAATAATTAATGGAATTATCATGTTGCACAGTGTAGATAAAACAAGTCACTCTAGGACTTTCTTTACGGCCATTTACTAAACTAACAGCACCTTAACAGTGATGCACAGCCTCTCGTAGTTCTTTTAGTCTGGGAGAGAATCCAGACAGTTATTGAGGGAGAATCCGTTTTTGAACAGTATTTTGGGGTGTACCTCTTCTCTCGTACTGAGGAATCACTTTAATGGCCTCCTAATGAGAGAGACACTACAGTTGTTTGTTGCCTTTCTTCTACAGTTGTGCCAGAGACGGATGCCCCTGTTGACACCAATCTGATAGAGTTTGAGACAAAGTGAGTCTGCTGGTTTGGAGTGTTTGTGCTTGTTTGCTGTGTGGCAGTGGCTAAAACAGTCCTCAGTGTTATTAAACTCTCTCTCTCTCTCTCTCTCTCTCTCTCTCTCTCTCTCTCTCACTCTGTCAATCTCTTGCTCTCATGCTTACACTCTCTCTTCCTCCTACTCAGTAATTTTTCTCAGGATGACGATTTTGTGTTTGAGGACTTTGCACGCCTGAGGCTGAAGGGGATGAAGGATGATAAGGATGAGGATGACCACTTCTGCTAGCCCTCCCCCCCCCCCCCTCCCCATCCCCACAGCCGGTCACAGGAGTGTGGGGCTAGAGCTGGACTGGAGGGGCTCCACACAACAGTACTGCTACACCATCGTCCCACTTTGCCAATCTGACAGAGTGGGATACTCACTGAGTTTTCACACTCTCACTTCTTTTCCCTCTCTCGTCTTTCTTATTTGTCTTTCTTTCTCTTGCCCTTCCTCTGCTCCCTCATCCCCTTTGCATCTGTGATGCTGATGTCTATGTACTTTATTTTTTGTGATCTACTTTGTTCTAGTGCATGTGCGTTCGACAAGACAGAAAATGAAAGGAGTGAGAAAGGAGGTGAAGTTAAATGGGTTGTCTGACCATCATGGTCTAGAAAATGGACAGATGGTCCATTAATTCAGGGGTGTATTTTTTTTTTTTTTTTTCATGTTTCCTCTTCTTTCATCATTTGTTTCCCACTGTAAACTGAGTGGGCATTAATAGCTTTGTAATAATTTTAATATAACAACGCTGTCACGCAACAACCTTGTATTTCCCATTTGACATAAGTTGAAGGTGTTTCTCTTTGGTTTGTATGAAGATTTCATAATGAATGGACCAACAGTCTTTTTTAACGTTGACTTCCATTGAAAGCTAAGATGTCTGTCTCCTTCTCCTGTAGAGTTACCATTTTCTGATGCCTTCACTGAAGGTCATATTTATGAAGGTGCCACTGCACAGTAGAACAGTGCACCTCCACTCCACTCCAAGGTGTTTTGAAGTGAAATGTGGGTTTTTCCATTGGCCACTGTAGAATTCTTGGACTTCCAGACCTCACCTTGACCTCCACCATTCCTGATTTTTTTTTTTTTGGTTAACATTAACCTGATTTTATTTTATTTTATTACACTTTGTTTGACATTTTTTGAATTTCACATTGTGCCAGAATGTTAATGAATGGACCAACAGAAATGCTCCAAAATGACTTGGAATAAAAATTTCTGACATTGAATTCTCCTGAAAAGTTGCCATTTTGGAAATACAAACTTATTGCATGGCAGTGACAATATGCACAGTTACTTCAGAGGAGAATGTACCACAGTGTACAGTGTAACATATAGGGAACTTGAGTTTGGGATGAATTTTATTCTTTTGTCAAATCCAGTGTAAGACTTATAGACCACCATAGGACTTTTTGACCACCTTTGCACCACTTTTTTATTTTAATTTTATAGTTATGTACACATGTATACATATCGCATGTCTGTATGGACGGGTATGACTATTCTGTGCCCTACACAGAGCACTCAGCAGTCTCATTAAGTAAGGTGTGGCAGTGGTGAATTGTAGTAGTTGAGTTTGGACCACAAAACACCTGATGTATTATTGTCATGTAGATAGACAATTCATTTGACCTGTATAAGTGCTGTTAGTGTGGAATATATGTGGAGTATAGGTTTGAGTGAGCAGAGATGGACACTGAGAGGTCTATCTGCTGATGCCTGTCGCTATTGTACATTCTGTACATGCAACTCACCATTTGGAAGCACTGTGGTGAAGCTTTCGTCACCATATTTCTTTTGCCAAAAACTAACAAACACCTTAACTTGCTTAGTTGAATTCTCTGAACTGTTTAAGTTGGATCAGCAAGAAAAAAAGTTTTTACTGTAACTGAAAGACATTTTCAGGTTTTTGTCACGAATTTCCGAGAAATGAGTGTACTTTACCCGGATCAAGCTTTTCAGTTTAAGTTGCTTACCTTTTCTCCATCTTCATTAGTGCCGACCTCTCTAGTTCAGTTCTGCATAGTATAGGAGGCCAGGTTTAACCCAAGGATATTTAACCTACTGAATCGGGTCTGTGTTAAAAGGCACTTTTGCAGTTTTTGTTGGGAGTCTGTATCTGTCACCCCATGTTAGTATACGCATTTACTGACATGAACAGTTGTTGACTCTACTCCGCCCCCTTGTGTCAGTAAAAAGTGCTGTTTTCAGCCTGCCTTGTTTTTCACATTTTAATGTGAGGCTTTCTTCATTCTAGCATTGACTATTAGCTGATATTGATTTGCCTTCTATAAAACAGTGCTTGTCAAATTGTTGTCCATGTTACACGTTTATGTTGCAAAAATCCAGATTCTCAAACAACCACTTAAAATGCACCGCAGCATATTAACAATAACCCAACATAACTGTGGGCCAGAACCTTCAGTCTGGCTGTGCTTTATATAACCAATGTATATATCCCGACCATCTTTACTTCAAAAGTCCCTCCATTTAAAATAGGGGTGGGACGGGTTCAAGGCTCCTGACAAACTACTTCTGAATTTACCACTTGTAATCAATTTAATCTTCTATTCACACAAATGTGAAAAATTGCCATTATCTTTGCCATTATTTTAGTTTTAAGCTTTATTTTATATCAGAGTTTTTGAATGAAAGTTTATGAATGAACTAACCAGAAATTCCATGCTGTATTCTGATACACTGTATATTGTATTACCTTTATTTTTGAAAATTATACAACAGCTGTCTGATGATGCATTAAGGCCAGCAATGAAACCCTCATACTTATGGACTACATGAAGTAGTGATTTATACCTACAGTTCTGCTGTCTGATGTATTTGTTTTCTAATTAGCACAGTCATCAACATGTGATATAAATAATGATTTATAGTAATGTTTTTCAGATGTTTGTCAAATGTACATAAGCACACACAGATCTAACCTGCTATTTGAATTTTTTTTTCACAAATGTCTGACACCCTTTGATTTGTGTAAACAGCCAACAAAACATTTAGTACTTATCTGTCTTAGGAGTCAGGGTTGGCTGGGTTTCCCGAAAACTTCTCCAAACAAAGATGATGTTTGAATGGTAGATTCTTTCTCTGCCAGGTTTCAAGGACTTGTATTTTTCAGATTTGAAGCTGGTGGACT
Source organism: Acestrorhynchus altus (assembly GCA_034509495.1). Taxonomy (NCBI): domain Eukaryota; kingdom Metazoa; phylum Chordata; class Actinopteri; order Characiformes; family Acestrorhynchidae; genus Acestrorhynchus; species Acestrorhynchus altus. The sequence continues at coordinate 98,964 of JAVGWO010000026.1, read as the reverse complement.
ACAAAGTAAGAAGAATGGTTTGAGGAAGACTGGAACTCCAGTCCCCCAGTAAAGCTTCTTTTTTAGATCTAAATTTTCTAGATTTATGAATATAACTGATAGACAAGTTCACAGCGCTTATGTCAAGCTATGCTATTTACAGTCAAATAAATCAGTTGATATAAGGGTGTCTGCACATGTGTACATTTGTTAACCGTCTGCTGTCAAATATAGAATGCCTTTTTTGTTTTGGTTTATTTTTCATTTGTTATAAAATTATGAAATGGCAGGGAGACTTTTTATCAGATGGCCTAAAATCACCTTAACTTTGTCTTGTTGTGAGTGCTTTGCTAGAAAGCCAAGCATGCAAAGGCAACTGTAGGCTTTGAGAATGTTGTATTATCGTGATAAAGCACTCAGACCATCTTAATGTACAACTTTGCTTTTTCAGTCCAAGTGGAGCCTCATATGTCTGTGAACCAGTCAAGTGTATAAAAGAAATATTATATTGTATATCTTCCCTCAGATTCAGTAGGATCTAAGAAAAATGCACGCTAATGTTGGTTTATAGATTCTATTGTACCATGTCAGACCTTTTTGTATTTTAAGAATGATTTTAAGCTACTTTTACTTCTCACTACTACTAAAAATTGATATTAAAGAAAATAAATATACATGCTACCTGGTAATTTAATTCACAAATAAATTAAGATGAATTATATTGATATTATGAATTCCAAGATACTGTATAAGCAATATGTTATTTTAGTCAATAAAATGGAATGAAAATTCACCAAAAAAAGCAGTTTTTTTAATACATGAAAATATTGGACAATATATGTTGCTTCTTTATTTTGTACTGCATTTTAGAGAATGTAAAGGGAAAAAAAAATCAGTTTGGTGTCAGTCTTTATTTTGGTGTGCATGTTTGAAAGATAAATCAATAAAGAAAGGATAATGGAAGACTCAGAATGGAAGGATTGATAGACTTGGTGATTAAAAAAGGCAAGAAAAAACTGGATAAAGTAGGCCACATCAAATGATCTCCAACCCCTTTCCTGCTTCCTTGTCCCAGTTCTTTGTAGGTGTAGTTTCATCAGAAGTAGGTTAATTTCATCATTAACTTCAGACAAGAGATATGAGTGGGAAGGATTTCCTGATGACAAAAATAACTGGTTAGTAATTGATCAGTTTTTAAACAGACTAGTGGAAAAGCAATGAACACAGGGAGAAGGGGGAGATAGAGGTGAGGAAAAAATGGGTTGACTGGCCATCATGATCTAGAAAATGTCCTTGGATAAAAGGTGCATTAATTTAGGGATGATGTGTTTTTCTCAATTTTTACACTCTTTTCCACTGTAATCTTGCTTCATTAATAGCTGTTAATGTACACTCGCCATTACGTGTTCATTAGCTAATTCATGCTTCTATCTAATCAGCCAATCCTGTAGCAGCAGTACAATAAGCTGTACTGCAGTACAATAAGTCATGCAGTAACAGACCAGCAGCTTTAGGTAATGTTCTGACTTCTTTAACTGCAGTGAACTGAAGTTTGTTTTGACAAATATGTCTCATTTTAACAGAATTATTCTCTTTATAAATATACCTGTAATCCATCTAATATTTATGTGAATACATTTAACTGGGTACAGTGCCCTCCATAATTATTGGCACCCCTGGTTAAGATGTGTTGTTTAGCTTCTAATAAATTGAGTTTTGTTTCTAAATAATATAAGACCACCATGGAAAAAAGAGTAAAATCCAACCTTTAACTCAAGTGAATTTTAAGGGCGGAAAAAAATCCCTGAATAAGAAATAATTATTCTTCATAAAATTAACTGTTCCACAATTATTGGCATCCCTAACAATACTTAGGAAATAAATGTAATTACAGTATTTCTGTCAATTGTACAGTAGGTTAAGAAGTTGATCAGAGTACGTAGGAACATTTATTTGCTGTTTCCCTGGGGTATAAATATGACGTGACACAGAGGCCATTTCAAGTTTAAAACAACTGGAACAGTGGTAAACAAGCCTGGACAAGGACACAAGTTTATTTTGGCACCACGCACAGTGAGGAGGATGATAAGAGAAAAAAAGTTCTCCAAAGCTCACTGTTACAGAATTGTAACAAATGGTAGCTTCTTGGGGTCACAAAGTCTCCAGAACAACCATCAGGCGCTATCTACATGCCAACAAGCTGTTTGGGAGGCATGCACGGAAAAAAACTTTTCTCACAATCATAAAAGTTTGGAGTTTGCTAAGCAGTACCGCAACTTCAACTGGGACCGTGTGCTTTGGTCAGATGAAAAAAAGATAGAGATTTTTGGCAACAAATGCTCTAAGTGGGTCTGGCGTAACACAAGAGCTGAGTATGTAGAAAAGCACCTCATGCCCACTGTGAAATATGGAGGAGGATCAGTGATGGTGTGGGCCTGTTTCTCTTCCAAAGGCCCTGGAAACCATGTTAGGGTGCATGGATTCATGAACACTTTGAAATACCAGGACATTCAAAACAAAATCTGGTGGCTTCTGCCCAAAAGCTGAAGATGGGTGGTCACGGGGCTTTTCAGCAAGATAATGACCCTAAACATGTGGCCAAATCTACACAGAAATGGTTCACCACACACAGAATCAAGCTCCTCCCATGGTCATCTCAGTCCCCAGACCTCAACCCCATTGAAAACCTGTGGGGTGAGCTGAAGAGGAGAGTGCAGAGGAGAGAACCCAGGTCGCTGGATGATTTAGAGAGATTGTACAAAGAGGAATGGTTGAAGATCCCTCTTTCTGTATTCTCCCATCTTGTGAATCATTATAGGAGAAGATTAGGTGTTGTTTTGTTGGCAAAAGAGGGTTGTACAAAGTATTAACATCAGGGGTGCTAATAATTATGGCACACATGATTTGATGTTAAACAATTATTTCTTAATATGGGATTTCTTTCCTACTGAATAAATGCAAGTCTGTCACTTAAATAGTTCTGAGCATTGATCAGATTTACCACCTTTACATACCTGTCCTGGAGAAGAATCATATGTTCAGCCTCTTCATATACGTCCTATAATTCTTTCTCCATTTTGAAAAAATAAAAGGACAAATAAATTGCAAATCAATGTAAACACAAATACCTGGTCTGAGGTGCTGGTTTAAAAAAATCATCTTGCCAGGCACCTAATACATCTGAGGCTATTTGTAAAATAATTATATTCTAAATGTCTCAGTTTTAATTAGGAAGAAATGGGATAGAAAATCAGGTCATCAGATTTTACTTGCTTAACTATTAATAGTAACATTTATTGTGATCGAGTGCCCAGACTTTTCCATGCCAATGTATATCATCCTGTGAGCACTGATGACGAACTAGAGGATGACCAACACAAACTCAGCAGAAACAGATGAGATTCCGTCTCTGATTCTACATCTACAAGGTGGACCAGCTACATAGGAGTGTCCAATAGAGTGGACATTGAGTGGACACTGTGTTTAAAAACTCCAGCAGCACTGCTGTGTCTGATCTACTGATATCAGCACAACACACCCTAACAAACCTTCAACATGCCAGTGTCACTGCAGTGCTGAGAGCGACCCACCACTCACATACCTGTTCTGAACTGGCCCTGTAAGGTCCTGACCATCGATGATAAGGATAAAGGATAACAAAGCATACAGAGAAACAGACGGACTACAGTCTGTATTTAGCTACAAGGTGCTCCTATATAGTTAGTAGGGTTTACTAAAATGTGTATGGAATTGCAGAAGCAAGGTATTTTTATGTATATATTTATTTATTTTTATTACTGCCCCTAACATTTAGACTTCAAAATGTATTCCTGAATTAACTCTTACAACCTGAGGTCTGTAGCGGGCTGTCACATGCCAGTTTCTAGGCTTTTTCTAGTAACATGCTTGGTTTTCTCAGGATTAGGGAAATGTGTTTTATGTATCCACATACATAATACACATATCATAACACACTACAAGACTTACCCTGTTGAATAATTGAGGCAACATTCATTGCATGATAAATTATCAGTGTGTAATCCAGCTCAGAATACAGCTCAAATTCACAAATTGAATTAAATCCAAGTTTGAACACCAAAGAAGCTTCCAGTGCATGTTTACTGCTCTGCGCAACGTTTACATGCCCAACCTGCATACAGACTCTGATTGATCGGTGAGGGGGGCTAATGACGTCACTGACCCAGAAAGTGGATTATAGAAGAAAACGAGGAGGGGCTGTTTGCTCTCTTTTTGCTTGGTGTTCAAATTTCAGAATAAAAGTCCTGAGCGAGGCTAATACTGACACATGCAAAAATTATAAAAAAATAATAATAATAAAGGAAAAGCAAGGTTATTGTGATGATTGTCAAGTTAATATTTACAGCTCAACTGGAGATAAATGTGAGTATAACTTCAGGACATTTTTTGTTAAATAAAAATATGTCACACTGAAAACATCCCACAAAATCAGCCTACGACTCTAAAGGCTAAACGGTGAGGACAGATTTGTCCAGCTGCGTCCAGCTGCGCTGAGGAGAGCCCTGATAGGCGGCGCGAAATAAGCGCGTCACCCCTGCACTGCCGCCGCTCGCGTCGACTGACGCTGACGTAGCGGACAGGCGGCAAGATGGCTACGGCTGCTTGGCTGCATGGCCAGAGCCCCAACAACGCGCGCCTCACCGAGGGCCTGGTGTCCGCCCTGAGAGAGGAGCGGCCCGAACACCTGCCCGCTCTGCTGACCAACTACCGGGAGCACGGAGCTGTCGGAGCGCAGGTAGAGCAGGAGCGCACAGCGACACAGCTAACAGGCTAATGCTAACAGCAGCACGTCTTTGTGTGTTTACAGAGGGAGAACAGAGACAGAACACACTCAGAGAGAGAGAGAGAGAGAGAGAGAACAGAGAGAGAGAGAAGAGCAGAGAGGAAAGAGAGAGAACCACATTGAGAGGGGAGGAGACCACATTGGGTCTCAGACCTTACACTTAATGTCATACTCAGCCTACACACCGGCCTCCATACACTGACTGAGGCTCACTTTAACAAGGGAGAATCACCTTCAGCTCCGGACTAGACTTAACCCATATATACGTGTGTGTGTGTGTGTGTGTGTGTGTGTGTGTCAGGAATCATCTGAGGTCTGTGTGTGTCGGGAATCATCCGAGGGGTGTGTGTGTGTGTGTGTGTGTGTGTGTGTGTGTGTGTGTGTCAAGAATCATCTGAGGTGTGTGTGTGTCAAGAATCATCTGAGGTGTGTGTGTGTGTGTCAAGAATCATCTGAGGTGTGTGTGTGTGTGTGTCAGGAATCATCTGAGGTGTGTGTGTGTGTGTGTGTGTGTCAGGAATCATCTGAGGTGTGTGTGTGTGTGTGTGTGTGTGTGTGTGATCTGAGGTGTGTGTGTGATCTGAGGTGTGTGTGTGATCTGAGGTGTGTGTGTCAGGAATCATCTGAGGTGTGTGTGTGTGTGTGTGTCAGGAATCATCTGAGGTGTGTGTGTCAGGAATCATTCAGGTGTGTGTGTCAGGAATCATCTGAGGTGTGTGTGTCAGGAATCATCTGAGGTGTGTGTGTCAGGAATCATCTGAGGTGTGTGTGTGTCAGGAATCATCTGAGGTGTGTGTGTGTGTGTGTGTGGTGTGTGTCAGGAATCATCTGAGGTGTGTGTGTGATCTGAGGTGTGTGTGTGAGATCTGGTGTGTGTGTGATCTGAGGTGTGTGTGTGATCTGAGGTGTGTGTGTGTCAGGAATCATCTGAGGTGTGTGTGTGTCAGGAATCATCTGAGGTGTGTGTGTGTGTCAGGAATCATCTGAGGTGTGTGTGTGTCAGGAATCATCTGAGGTGTGTGTGTGTGTCAGGAATCATCTGAGGTGTGTGTCAGGAATCATCTGAGGTGTGTGTGTGTGTCAGGAATCACCTGAGGTGTGTGTGTGTCAGGAATCATCTGAGGTGTGTGTGTCAGAATCATCTTGAGGTGTGTGTCAGAATCATCTGAGGTGTGTGTGTGTGTCAGAACCATCTGAGGTGTGTGTGTGTGTGTGTGTCTGGAATCATCTGAGGTGTGTGTGTGTGTGTGTGTGTCTGGAATCATCTGAGGTGTGTGTGTGTGTGTGTGTCTGGAATCATCTGAGGTGTGTGTGTGTGTGTGTGTCTGGAATCATCTGAGGTGTGTGTGTGTGTGTGTCTGGAATCATCTGAGGTGTGTGTGTGTGTGTTCAATCTGAGGTGTGTGTGTGTGTGTCTGAATCATCTGAGGTGTGTGTGTCTGGAATCATCTGGTGTGTGTGTGTGTCTGGAATCATCTGAGGTGTGTGTGTCTGGAATCATCTGAGTGGGTGTGTGTTCAAATCATCTGAGGTGTGTCTGGAATCATCTGAGGTGTGTGTGTGCCCGAATCATCTGAGGTGTGTGTGTGTGTGTCTGGAATCATCTGAGGTGTGTGTGTGTGTGTGTGTCTGGAATCATCTGAGGTGTGTGTGTGTGTGTGTGTCTGGAATCATCTGAGGTGTGTGTGTGTGTGTGTGTCTGGAATCATCTGAGGAGTGTGTGTGTGTGTGTGTGTGTCTGGAATCATCTGAGGAGTGTGTGTGTGTGTGTGTCTGGAATCATCTGAGGTGTGTGTGTGTGTGTCAGGAATCATCTGGAATCTCATTCTAGTTAAGACCTCAGCTAGATTTGTTGTTTTTTTATGCCTGATCAACTGCAGATCAATTTTCAATAAAAGACAGCCTTGTTTTCTTGCTGATCCTTGAGCTGCTTGATTTTTTTCTTTAAAAGGAGGGTTTGACTGTCTGCTCGTCCAGCGTGTTTTCAGAAATTGTGTATTAATGGAGACTTTGTTCCCCTTTTCTGCAGTTACATCATCAGTCTGCCCTTCCACTAGGAGTTTAATTATTACTGTTGAGATTTGGTTTTGCTTGTGGCATTTCTGAGGTCAGGTACTGGGCATTAGGTCTGGATCATAAACACCACTCGGACCTAAAGCTATTGGATGAAGCTCCATCCCTCCAGAGAAAGTAGTTTGTCAGCTTCATTGCCTGATGCTGGAGTGCTTCATACAACTTGCGTGTGCTTGTTATTGGGTATCGCAAGTGACCTGAGACATTTGGTACTGGGTAGGTGGAATGGTGGCCTTAGACTGTGGGGCTTCTCCAGAGCATCCTGTTCTATTCTGTTTTTTTTTCTGTGGTGGTTGTACAAGTTGTCTGACCTCTAGTGTCTTCCATTAATACACTTTAATGTAGTTACGTTCCTTGATTAGAATGGGCATCTGGATATTTTAGGACAGAATGGGTTTTGGCTGAGGCTCAGGAGCCAGCTACAAAAACTGTCCTGTATGGTTTGTAGTGACACTGTTTGCAGTAGTGATATTATTTGTTGTATAAAGAGCTTTTGTTTACAGTTGTAACTCTTTCCACATGCTTTCCTGTTTTACGCATGTAGAACTCTGGGACAGTGGGTGGCCTGGTGGGCATCAGCAATGCACGACTCGCGTCCAGTAAAACCAGGTGAGCATCAGCATGACCATCTTGACAACAGATAGTAATTACGAGTGTTTTACAGTCCTTTTAATGGTGTGATTTAAATGTGGATTCACATTTAAGGAAAGTGACACACAAAAACACCTGACTGGCTTCCCTGTGTGTTCTAGGTTTGAAGGGCTGTGCCTGCTGTCCATGCTGGTCAAGGACAGTTCAAGTGAGGTATTCCAGCAGCATTGCCTATCATGGTTGCGCTCTTTACAACAGATCATACAGGTGAGACATTTTTTTTATGTAGCATTGATTTTTTTTTAACATGTGCAGTTTGATGTATAGAAATAATGATTTGTATACGATTATGATTGAACTGAAATTCTGTTTTTGTGATATTAGTAGAGTTAAGGTAAAGCATGGAAATAACAGTTCATATTAGGTTAGAATTGACCTTCCTTTCTAAAGTTTGAATTCACTTTTATTTCAACTCATTCTTTTTTGCTATTAAAGCCTAAATATCTGCATTTTTGATCAACTTTCTGGTCCTTTATTTTGTATGCTTACAAATACAAACTTAGTAATTATACATTAATTAAACATTACATTTATAATTGTACTAAATGAATGTAATTGTATGTGCATCAGAAGATGCTGCCATATTGCTTTTTATGAAAACAGGCTTGATGAGTATAAGTTCATATGTTTTTGCTGTCACACGAAAATCTCTTCTCTCACAAATGAAAACTTTAAAGATGAAAAAAAAAGTGCTCAATAGAAGTCAATGTAAAAAGATGTATCCATGTAGTTTTGTAGTGTTTCTATTTGTCCATTTTATCATGAAAGTGAAAAAACGTATGTAAAGATCCTCAAGGTTCAAAGTGAAAAACAGCAAATATATACAAACAAGATATTTGTGTGGCAGCAGGTTTATGCAGAAAATAAGTGCTTTTTATAGGACCATGACATTGCCTGGGTTATATTTTTAATATCAAACGATCTGACTACAATCCAAAAATTGAAAGTGGTCCTCCATCCTGGTCAGACATAAATGGACAAAACAGTGATGTTTAACAAACAAAATTAGGACACCTAATAAAATCCTTGGTCTTTTTAATATATTTAAACTTAATGTGTATAAAGAAGAAATGAGGATCAAATTTCAATAAGTTGTCTTCATGTCAGAGCTCTGTCTTCTGTCCCCTCCATGGTGTTAGACAATGAGAGTGAGCACACAGAGGAGTGGACAGCAGGAGGTGGAGCAAAATGAGGGAGTAGAAAAATGATTCCTGCAAGATTGAAACAGAACATTATTTAAAAACTTTAAAACCCATTATAAACATCACCTCAGCTCTGTTTGTATCTAAATATAGATATAAATTTCAGTGTATCACCCAGCCTCAACCTAATGGAACAAACAAAAAAACATTGTTGGTTTCCAGCGGTTGTCAGTAATGTTCTGAAGGTGACAGTAAGTACTTTCTAAACAGTTCATATTTATGCGATGCTTTTTCTGTTGTCACACGTGCTCTTTGAACGACTACAACAATCGTTTTGCACAAACGTTTTGTTTGTTTTTCAAAACATTAAGTAATATTTCTTCTGTTGCTTTCAGTCTCCTTGTGACACTCTATCTCTCTCCACACAGTCCCAGGCCCCTCTACCCTCTGTACAGCTAGCAGTCAGTGTGTTGCAGGACCTGCTACAATACTCGTCTCAGCTTCCTGAGCTGGCCAGAGAGGTGGGCCTCAACTCCATCCTGGGCATCCTCACCTCCCTGCTGGGCCTCAAATCGGAGGTAAACCTCTTACACAGCTCTGTGCGGGAGTCTCACTAGTAGACAGTGATAGAAGATCATTTGGGCTGTGTTTAATGTTCAGACTTTTGTTATTGTTCTTGCTGGAACAGGCAGGAATTTTTTTTTACCCTTTCTGAATGAAATCACTGCAACATCTCTTTAATCTGGACAGAAGATTTGTTACAGCTGCTTTAATAAAGTTTCCTTCATCATAGTGCCATCTGGCTGCCATGGAGGGGATGATGGCTTGTATGACCTATTACCCACGGGCGTGTGGATCACTGAAGGTGAGTGCTGTGTTGTCCCCATTTTATGGGAATGCAGTGCCTATGTGCTCTTTATTCTATTCACTGTAACTTTTTGCTCCTGCAGGAAAAGCTTGGGGTATATTTTCTTTCCAAGATGGACTCGGACCACCCTAAAGTTCAAGAAGTAAGTGAGATTCAAGAGTGCTTGAAGACAAGCCTTTTTGTTTTTCATCATAGCATAAATCCGTTTGCTAAATTAGTCAGTTTGGTTCTAGGTAGCTTCTGAATGTTACGGACGGCTGCCTTGCCTGGGAGGTGTGCTTGAGCGCGGAGGAGGTGCGCGCAGGGCTGAGAGCTGGAACGACCAAGTGCATTGTCTTCTTGCATCTGCCAGTGGCATTCTGACTCAATTGTACCAGGGTGTAGAAACAGGTGAGTGACCGTCAAAATTAGGGATGAAGAATAGCTCTGATTATCTGTTATAATCAGACCTATATATATAACAATGCTGTGTTCAGGATTAAGTTGAAGTTTCTTTGTGCAAGTTCACTCCTCTAAAAATGTTGGAACAGTTAGATCAATCCTTATATTTTGACTGTAAACTGCAAACATTTGGGTTTGGCATTAAAAGGTCAACATCTGGATTTGATAAACAGTTCAGATGATGCCAACTTTTTCTGAACCCACAGGTATTGGAACATGTGACTGACAAGTGTGTTGATGTGTCCTGTTTCATTGATTATTCAAACAATGAATAGTATTGAATGTGTATGTTCAGTTTCAGATTTGGGTTTTGCCTCTGCAAAATGTGTTTGTAGTTGGAGGAGAAACAGCATCACTAAAGAAGAATGCATATGTGTAGTGATGTCAGTGGATCACAGACTCAATGCAGTTATTCCAAGCAAAGGATTTGCAACTAAATGTTAAGTCTTATTCACTTTAATCGATTTTAAGTTTCTGTTCCAATGTTGTTGCTGTTCCAATCTTGTTTTTGCTCACAAGAAAATTGTGTGGATTCAGACAAAAGGTACTAAATTCTGAACTCTGTATCAGATACAGATACGTAAAAAAAACATGTACCTGTAAAAAAAACATCTCATATTCATCTTTAAATATCAAACCCATGTTTTTGCTCTATAGCAAAAATAAAGGAATTGGTATCACTGTTCCAGTGCTTTTGGAGGGGAGTGTAAGATTATAGTTAAATGTTACCAAGAAAATTACATGGTTTCCTCTTAGAACCCCAGATCCTCAGTTTGCGGGCATTTGTGTTGTTTTCTAGGCTTCATAACTCAGGATCAGAGTAACCTACATAATAGGATACAAATCATAACATACTACGAGACATTCTAACCACAACGCTCTGGATGATGAATTTCCAACATCATTTCTGAAATGTAAACATTGTATCTTGGAAATCATCCACTTATACAATTTGGTTCAAAACATTTCATACAAATATTTACGTTTTTAGGACAAATTTGAGTAGCCTAGTATCTCCAGAAAATAACAATTTCTGATGTGTCTCTTTTTGATTTTTGGGTGAATAAATTTATATCAAACTACAAAAACATCCTACAGACTTGGCCTATGGGGATCTAAAGGTTTAACTGCTCTGTGCAAGTTCTTGCATCAGACTGCTTGATTTCATGATATTTTTATTTATTTATCAGTTGCGGGATTGCTGTAGCCTTGCACAGCATCCATTGACTTTTCATATAAATTAATCACTAAATGAACAGTTCAATTAACATCAGTGGAAGAGGTTTAAGAGCTCTTTATGCACCAGCAACTGCCTTGTTTGTTTTTCTACTGATCTCAAATATAAAGTTTTAAATATAAAGTTTCATGAAAACTTTAGTATGAGAAGTACGTAACTCTGAGATCAAAAGGTCTAATTCCCAGTTTTCATGAATGCGGCATAAGTAATATTTAATACCCAAAGCCAGTGTCAGTATATCTTTTTGTGCACATAAAAGGCATTCTGAAAGTTGCTCAGTTCAGTTCCAGGAATAATTCATGCTAAAAGAAAACATGCAGTTTAAGTACTTGAAATTGATCTATTCACTAAAAGAAGTCTCAGGTTCAGGTAGTTGAATGCTAATGTAATACTATTTTATTACTATTTTGTATTCCATTCCAATGTAGAAACTATTTTTCAGTCTCTCTATTCTCCTTTTTCAGCAGACGTGCACAAACTATTTGAAATAAATTAATTATGGGCTCAGAGTGGCTGAGCAGTCCAATGCGCTAGCATTATAATCACAGGTTTGAATCCCAGGTCTTTCTGCTTGCAATTGGCAGCTGGATTGGGAGAGTGCACAATTGGCCATGCTTACTATGGATGGCTAGATGGCGCTCTCCACCCACATCACACCTTTTGCCATGCTCTGTTGTATTGGAGCTGGTGATGGTGCTTTCCTCCAAGCACATTGCCTGTCCAGCAATGATGCAATGGTGGCAGTTTGAGGAAGCATATGCTTGGTTTCTTGCTCCTAGTATCTGGAACATCTTTTGTTGTTATGGTGGGGGTGGGGGGGTGATATGAGAGTAATTGGTCATTTCAAATTGGAAACAGAAATGAGAATGGTTTGACTTGCCATCATCCTATTATTTTTTTTTCTTTCTCCACTTTAATCCTTCTGGTTGTTCCTTTGCTGATTCAGAAGACACCATACAGTATGATGGACCGGGATTAGAACTTCCCTTTTCTCCTCTGGACGACATGGACCCCCTGTTGATTCTCCAGCTTCGCCAGCGCTACAGAGCAGTGTCTCTGGCTCTGAAACATACTCTGAGGTAGCTGTGTGTTGCTTGTTCTCCTACCTGAGTAGCTCAGCTAGCTAAGGTTCTTTTTTTAGAGTTCAGGGTTTAATCACATCATAAAGTGATTATTTGTATGATTTTTAGATATTGTCAGTAAAAAGTTCAAAACTATGAACAATTTACACAATAATTAAATCATTTTACATGAGTAAAGTAAACTTTCTTAAAGTTCAACTGAATCTCGTTCCTATCTTATTCCAGGTCGTTTGAGAGTGTTTCTGTTGGTCCATTGATTATGAAATTTGAACCTGCGTACACACGCACACTCACACACGATATTGTACATATCAGGACACCTTAGATCCAGAAAATATGGTGAACACAGGTTTGATCTTTATGTCTGAAAGTTGGTCTTTATTTCTCTCTCTTGTATGTAGTGTTGATCCAGCCACTTCAGTACGTCTTCCTGTTCAGCATATTCTCAACCTAGTGTGTCGTGCCCTGGCTGTTAGCACTAAGAGCATCGTAAGTATCCTTTTTTAGGTGGAGCATTTTACCAGACACATATTAATTAAATCATTATATTACGCCGATGTTAAAGCAACGCTCAACCTTCCACTTTTATTCATTTCTCCAGAACGTCACAGGGGAAGGTTGCTTGAAGCTGTTGGTGTTGCCCTCGATACACACCGACACTCTGGAATTGCTCTGTACTCTAATCAAAGTGTGGGTAACCTCATTAATTATTAATGTTATTTGGTTGTTGTAGTGTAGAGCAAGCTGTGTAAACTCTATGATTAATGATTGGGTTTGTGTGATGCCCTGTTGTGGTAGAAGTCCACTCGCTTCACTTTTTGTTGTTGCCACAGCAAATATACATGCTTATCTTTGTGTTATGGACATGAATGAAGAGGGCAGGGGTCAAGGTGTCCACATCAAACCCTCTACTGTATGTTTTGTATTGTGATTCACTATTATATCAAACAGATTATTAATAAAAAAAACTTTTTTTTTTTTTACTTTACATATTTAAACATATGGACATTTGATCTTTCCGACAATAGTAAGAGATGGAGATGTTATATGACTAAAATGAGTTACATTTTGCCTTTGCTGTTTTCTACAAGGACACCCCCACATTTAGTACTACTTGTTGAAAATTAGCATAGGCACATCATTCACAGATTATTAGAAAGTGGTTAGAGAGGATATTGGAGGAGTCTGTCTTAATTATACCCCAGATATTAGTTTGGTTTGCTCTTGATTGTTGAAGTGAGTGGTGTCACCAATGGCAAGATTTAAAGAGCTCTCTGAGGCCTTCAGAAAGAGTCTGGGAAGATATGTTTAAAAAAATCTCAACAATCTCTGAATCAGGGCATAACTGAAGATTCATCTGCTCAAGGCACATGGTTTCAGAATTCCTGATGATTTTCTGGCAAACTATAGACTTGACCTGATCATTTTTCCTTAAAATTCCCCGAGCTCTATGATGAGTCCTTTGTCATGCCAACAGTGAAGCATCCTGAGACCATACATATAATATTCAAATTAATCTTTGTTTGAATTATCCAATATTGATATTTACAGAGGGTGAAATTGAACAAATCAAGTACTGAACTAACACGAGATTCAGAGTAGGTGATTGGCTGGGCCATTCTAGCAGCTTTATTTTCTTTGTCTGTGTTACCTTGGGTCTTTTTGAGATCATTTCTCATCTCATCTTCATCATTCTGCTATATGGCAGCAGATTTTTATCAAGAATATCTTGGTACATTTATCCAGTCATGCTTCGTTCAGTTATATGAAGCATGCCAGTGCTGTATACTGAAAACCAGCCACACACCATGATGTTCCCATCACCCTTTTGATCTCCAAACATGGTGTTTATTATTTCATCCAAATACTTCAATTTTGGTCAGTTATGGAATCTGAATAGACCTCATTCTCCCAGTAAAGCTTAGTTAAGCTTAGTTAAATATGCATAAATTAATCAATATTGAATCTAATCAAATCCAATGTTTCCATCATTATGTAGGCCATAATAAATTTAAGATGGCAGAAGGCACCACTCCAATCTAATTTCAGAAAGTTTAATATTTGACATTTGTGACTTTTTTTTTACCACATCGCAACCCATAATGTTCTGCAGACTTTTCAATTAAATGTTGGAAGGAACATGTATCAGAGCTCTCGTGTTGCGTTGTGCTGTTGATTGAATGGTTGTCTTTGTTTCAGTGTGGGTGGTGGACTGGTGCAGTATTGTAGTGTGATCACCAGGCTCTTCTCTCAGTCACTGTCTGCATGGACGCCCCTGCCAGAGGCAAGCCTGGGACAACAAAGAGCATACAGGTAAATATAAGAAGTCATGGAAGAAATTCCATTATATTTCAGGTGTGTGATATATATACTTGTGGTCCTTTCAGTATGATAGACACTTGAAATACATTGCTTTATAGTACTGTACATACTGTGTACATATTGTAGGTTTTATAATTCTCATCTTTACCTACAGCGCTGTAAGAGTGGCCATATACCACACGCTAGAACTGTGGGTGCGAGTAGTTGGTGCCTCTGCCTCAGTTCTACAGGGAAGCACCTCCCACTCAGAGGTGCTCTTTGCTCATCTCATGGGTGACATTACACCAGGAACCGAGGCTGTGAAAGTAGGTTCATTTGTAATGTGCTGTAATAAACGTACTTTAAAGTAGCCTGTTAGAATGAGACCGTATTAATGGCAGTGATGTTTTTTTTTGTGCTGTTAATACGTCCTTCTTACACAATCCATAGTGTTAAGCTCACCTGCCCACATTCTGTATATTTCTCTGTACAAGTCCTCCATATAATGTTCAGTTTTTGACCAGTGTTATACACGGTTCTCAGGTTCATGTGAAACCAATGTTCACATAATGAAAATGTTTATGAATTTTTTAAAGTGATAAGTACAGTCTGATGAAGCTTATTTTGTCCTCTTATAGCTGTAACAAAATGTAGTGCTTTCAAATAGAAATTTGGGGGGGAAATTTTAGTAAATGTGGTTTTAACTGCATTTAATCATATTAACCTATGCAAAGTTAAGAGATTAATCAATGTTAACTGCACAAAGTAATGTGATTATCTACTAATTGTGATGAACTGCACAAAGCAATATAAATACAGTTATGCAACAGGCTACACACTGTAATGTGATTATCTACACAGTTATATGAATAATCAAGATTACACACAGTTATGTGATTAATTGATTAACTACTCAAAGGTGAGGTGGTTAATTGCACAAGGTTATGGAGTTGTGATTAGTGTCGAACTACACAAAGAAATGTGATGGTGGGACCTGCATTTAATTCTTTATATTAATTATTTTGTCCTTTGATCATGAAATGTTCATGGCCCATAGAGCAGCAAGCTTTAGATGCAGACAGTAAAATAAGTGTTGAATGTCATCAATTTTCTAAGTAAACATTTTTCTGAAGGTGCTACTGACTTGAAATTCTCACCAGATGTCAGTAACAACCCATCAAATCCAAACATGCAAAGAAAACAAACCGTAGATGTTTAATGAATGTGTAATAATAGGAAATGACACAGAGAAAATATTGAACATGAGCCTTAGTAGCTGATGACTCCTATTGGATTCAGAGCAGGTGATTGGCTGCTTTATTTTCTTGGTCTGAAACCAACTGAGATTCCTTGGGTCTGTTTGAGATCATTTCTCATCTTATCTTCTTGATTCTGCTATATGGCAGCAGATGTTTATCAAGAATATCTTGGTACATTTATTCATTCATGCTTCGTTCAGTTATACGAAGCATGTCAGTGCTGTATACTGAAAACCAGCCACACACCATGATGTTCCCACCACCCTTTTGATCTCCAAACATGGTGTTTATTATTTCATTTGGGTCTCATCTGACCAGAGCTCATTCTCCCACTTTTTCACAGACTTAATGTTGTTGAGCAAATTTAAAAAGTGCTTCAAACTGCTTTTTCTTCAGCAAGGAAGTCTTGTGTGGTGAGCATGCATACAGGTCATGGTGATTGAGTGCATTACTTTATGGCTTTCTTTGAAATAATTGTACCTGCTGATTCCAGATCTTTCTGTAGTTCTCCACATGTGGTCATTAACTCTTGCACAAGTCTTCTGAATATTCATTCCATTCTTTGACTTCTGGGGAGCAACTTATCATGGCTGGTTTATGGTGAAATGATGTTCTGTTCACTGGATGATGGCCCCAACGGTGCTTATTGGAACCTTCAGTAATTTAGAAATTCTTCTGTAACTAATGCCATCAGTATGGCAGTTTTGCAACAATATGGTTGTGAAGGTCCTGAGAGATCATCATGAAATGTTTCTTGTGTGATACGCAGGTAATGAGACCGTTTTTAGGTGTCTTATCACATCAGTTGAAGCATGGATTTTTGCACCTCTTCATGTGTTCAATACTTTTCTGTGTGTCATTTCTCATTACACTTAATTTATGAACATCTACGGTTTGATTTCTGTACGGGCGTGGATTGGTTGGGTTGCTACTGACATCTGGTAAGAATTTCATGTCAGTAGCACTTGAAATATGTTTACTTATAAAGTTGATGTGTTCATTACTTTATCACCTGCTGTATATTGAATCACTTTTAAATTTGACATTGCACTCATAATTGTTGTCCTTCTGTAGCTTCATGCAGGACAAACTGCTTTGTCAGAGCTGGTGGGTTCAGCTGGGAAGGCAGGGCCACGGAGGACTAAGGGTTTGAGTCTTGGAGACCCAGGAGGAATCTCATTGCAAAGGAAGGGTGATGTGTTAGCCAATCAGGACACATGCTTGGCTGCTCTTCGAGGTGAGAACCTTTGCCGTTGGACTTCAGTTATGTTGTCATATTAACTTGAATAAATTAATAGATTGTATTGTCTCATTGCAGCCCTCAGACAGATTATTTTAACCAGTGGCACTCTCCTGAAAGAGGACCTACATAAAGTGAGTTAGTTTTACGACACTTGCCAGCTAACTATTCACTAGATATTGACTGTATTTATACATCTTGTTCTCCTGCTCTCAGAGGCTCCAGGATCTGGTGGTCCCACTCTGTGTGCGGCTACAGCAGCAGGCCCAGTGTAGCTCTGAGGTTGGCGTTGTTAGTGGTCAGTACGGTGGTGGTGCTTCTCGTCGAGAACTCTACCGGCTCTTGCTGGCATTGGTGCTGGTGCCATCGCCTCGCTGGCCTCCTCCACTCTCTTGTGCTGTATCTGTGTTCAGCCAGGGTCGAAGAGACCGCCATGTGATGGTGAGTGAGCTCTGCAGATTAGTAAATGGTGGTTTCTAATCCTAGTTTAGAATATAACCAGAGGACATTTACGCCACTGATGATATCCACAGTATGTCCAGAGAAGTACAGTCATGTGAAAAGGTTAGGACACCCCAAGAAATTGGTCTGGAAAAACCAGAGGACCACCTAAGCACAGGCTTGGCATTTGCCCCTGTCTACAGTGAAGTGAGTTTTAAATTAATCATTAGCAGTTTGGGTTATAAGGCTGTGTAAGTGCTGAAGCTCTGAATTGACACCTCCTAATACTGCTAAATAAAAAAAAAAAATAATAATAATAATAAAAAAGGAAAAGATTCAACCAGGATTCTGCCATGATGTGGTTGATGACTTCTAAAACTGTGTCCACTTACTAAAGGACATTAAATGAAAAATTAGCTGTGCTGTATGTATATCATTGAATCCCTCTAAACTTGTTAAACAAAAAACTATATATATATAATGGGTGTGTTGGTGTTATTTTTTTAATAATATTTTTAGTTTAGTATTTTTTAATTAATATATTTGGACATTTGTTATACACTGATTTTGCCCAAATTAAAGTACAGCTCAAACAGATAATTGAAAGCCCAGTATTGCCATGACCTTCATTTCCATGATGAGCCATCTTCCTACCACACGGTAGATGCTGCTGATATTTATTTACTGGTTTCCGCAGGGCTGCTTTCTATTTGGGAAACTTTACAGGTTTAATCATGAATACATTTGAATAGCAGATTTTAAACTCAGATATTCAACGGTGTAGACAGCAGATTGTGTTACTGGCTTGGCTTTAGCTGTGAATAATGCACCAAGTACTGATATGCTGTTAAATAACTTGGCAATGGACATTGATGAATGTGGAATTTATTCACTGCTGCATCAGTTAGGATGGGGTTGACGATATGGTAAAAATCAACCACAGTATACAGTGCATCCAGAAAGTCTTCAACGCTTCACTTTTTGCAAATTTTGTTGTTAGTTTTATTTCAAAATGAATTCTGTTCATTTTTCCATCAAAATTCCAATTCACAATATCCCACAATGAATGTGTTTCTTTGAAATCTTTGCAAATGTATTAAAATAAAAACAGCCTTTTTCTGTGACACTCAGAATTGATCAAGTATATGTTGTTCCCACTGATCCTTCGGATATTTCTACAGCTTGAGTAGAGAACACCTGTAGTAATGATTTGACATGATTTGGAAGGCACTCAGCTGTTTATATAAGGTCCCATAGTAGACAAGGCACGTCTGAGCACAAACAAGCCGTGAAGGAATTATCTGTAGACCTCGGAGACAGAATTATATTGAGAGACAGATCTGGGGAAGGAGAAAGAGACATTTCTGTAAAAGGCACATAACAGCCCATCAGGAGTTTGCCAAAATGTACCTAAAGGACTCTCAGACCAGGAGAAACAAAAAGTTAGAACTTTTTGGACTGAATGGCATCATGTCTGGAAGAAACCAGGCACTGCTAATCCCCTAGCCAGTACCATTCCAACAGTGAAGCATGGTGGTGGCAGCATCATGCTGTGTGGTGACGGTTTTCTGCAGCAGTAACTGGGAGACTAATCTAACTTAAGCACACAGCCAAGATAAGAAAGGGAGTGGCTTCAAGACAACTCTCTGAATGTCTTTGAGTGGCCAAGCCAGAGCCCAGACTTGACCCTGATTGAACATGGCTGTGCACCGACGCTCCCCATAAAATCTGATGGAGCTTGAGAGATTGTCCAAAGAAGAATGGGAGAAACTTGCCACAAGCTTGGCACACCTGTTTTTGGGATCATACTCAAAAAGACTTGAGACTGTGACTGCTGACAAAAGTGCTTGAACAACGTATTGAGCAAAGGCTGAAAGGGTTTAATTTTTAATAAATTTGCAAAGATTTCAAACAAACGTTTCTCACTTTGTCATTGTGAAGTATTTTGTGTAGGATTTTGAGGTGAAAAATGAATAAATTTTGGAAGAAGCTGTAGCATAAAATGTGTTTAGTATATACTAGTGCATCTCAAAACATATGAACATTGTTTAAAAGCTCGTTTGTGATCACAGTTTCATTCACATTTCAATCATTTTATATTCGTTACATGTAAAGTGACATTTCAAGTCTTTTTTGTTTAACTGTTGATCAATATTGCTTATAGCTCATGAAAAACTGAATGTTCATATTTTATTGCAAATATGAATAGATGACTAATCACAGTATCAAAAAACAAAAAAGCTTGAAATATATCACGGTCATATTGTGCATCACTTATCAAGAATTTATAAGTTGGCATTGTTGGGATTGTTTAGTTCTGTTGAGTTCTGCTTGTGTGAACTGACGGTACATTTTGCCTTCTCTATGGCTCTTTTCAGGTTTCCTCATTCTGCACTGAGGCCTTGACCATATGCAACACTCTCCTTCATCCACGTACCCCCTCCAATGCCCTCCCTCTACCCCCTCTTTCTCTCAAGCCAACCCCAGCTGCACCTGTCCTTGGCCCTACACAGAACCCTTCACTCTCCCTTCCTGCCTTGCTGGGAGGGCCTGCGCCAGGTCCTTCTTTTCCTTCCAGACATCCTCTGGGCTTAGGTCCTGCTGCCCTGCTTGGCTCCCTGGACAACCATCTCCCCCTGGCTCCTCCTACTCTTCCCACTCCAGCAGGTGCCACTGGTGTCCAAGGTGACTTACTCCTCTCTCCTGCCCAACCAGCCGACCTCGCAGGCTTAGGTGCCCCTGAAGGCCAAAGGCAGGTATTTGTCCGTTATGACAAGGAGGAGCCAGAAGATGTGGAGATCTCTCTTGAAAGTGATTCTGATGATAGTGTGGTCATCATGCCTCAAGGAATGTTGCTGGAGATGCAAGAAGGAGTTGCTAATGCACAGACCCTTCCTCCACCCCCAGGGGGTGCCATGACCACAACCACTGAAGCGGGCACAGTTGATGCTTCCCTCCCTAATGAGCTTCCCACATCAATTTCCCATCAGATACTGCCAACAGATGCCAACAACATCAACTCCTTCCCTGGGCCCAGCCAGGCTGACCCACTGGTTTCCTTGGTGCCTCCTCTGAACAACACTGGTGTGTCACTTGCCACATCCCCTGGTGGCCTTGGCAACTCGCTGCCCGCTGGTCCCCAGCTCCAGCAGATGCTGATGCAGCCATCCCCAGGTGGTCAGGTGGTCTCTTTGCACATGCAGCTCCAGAGCCAGCTGGCCCAGACAAGCCGCCAACTCCAGCAGTCTGCTCCTGCTGAGAAGGACCAGAATGTCATAAACATCAACAGCTCAGATGATGAAGAGGAGGAGGATGAAGAAATGGAGGATGAAGATGAACTTGGAGAAGAGGAGGAAGAAGAGGATGGACTGGAAGAAGATGAAGAGGAAGAAGAAGGGAGTGATTTCCCTGATGAAGAGTATCCAGGGGAAGAGTACGAGGACTTTGAAGAGGAAGAGAGAGAGGAGATAGATGATGAAGAGGATGAAGAGGACGAAGAGGAGATCCAGCCATTAGAGGGGGAGAACAGAAGAGCTGTGATGGGAGGAGAAGAAGGTGAGGTGATGATTGAAGAGCAAGAGGAAAGAGGCATGGATGCATTCCATATGGAGCAGGAAGGGCAGGTAGAAGGAGGTATAGAAGAAATGCCTGGTGTCCAAAGTGTCTATGGTGATGAGGGCATGAAGGACAAAGTGGCTGTGGAAGAGATTGAGAACATTGGTGCCGTAGAAAGGAATGAAAGCGAGCCTGGTGAAACGCCAATAGAGACTAATGTAATTGTTGAAGAAGCAGAAGAAGAGCGGGAAGAAAATGCCCCTGCAGCAGAACCTGAACAGGAAGCGAGGTCATGGGAGCAGGAAGGGACTGGACAAAAGACAGAACCAGCAGTCCCAGAGGGTTCTGGGGCTCCTCAGGAGAGTCAGGAGGTGACTGCAGAAGTTGGAGTTGGTGAGCAGAGGACAGAAGCTGAGCAACAAGATGTCCCCAATCAAAGTACAGTATCTACATTAGAAGAACCAATTCCACCACAGCAAGTAGAGGAGGTTGCTGAGAAGAAGGATGCAGAAAAACAGGGAGAGCAGGAGCAGCAGCAGCATCAGCAGCAGGGGGAGGAGAAGGAAAAGGAGGAGGAAGAGGAGAAAGAAGCAAGAGGGGCAAAAAGGAAAATAGAAGATTGTGAGGGAGAGGGAGCTGAGCAGGGTACTGAAAAGAAAAAGGTAAGTTCCTTCAGCTCTGAAATTCTAAAGATCACATCATACATGAGAAGTGTATACCCCACCGATTAGCACTGTGCAAACTGCATGCTATTGTAATGAATACATGCAGCTGCTTTGTTTCACCCGTTGCTGACACAGATGTGCAAATGCACACACACAGCTTGTTCTGGTAGAGAAGTATTGCTAATAAAATGTGACTCACTAAACCAGATAAACAGGGGCACCATACCTAATGCCAGACATAAGACGAATAAAGCCCCCCAGCTTTGAGCTGTGGAGCAGTTGAGTCGTGTTCTCTGGAATAATGCTCCATCCATTACTTTTAGAAAGAGTTGGGGGCTTAGTGATTACTATTAGAGACCACCGTTTACCTCAAGGACACCTTTGGATCATAGATGATAATGCCTTTAGATATTTTTAGATGGTGGTGCACCAAGAAATATTTGTAGATAAGCTGCAGATTTGTGGATCACGTGGCTTGGTGAGCATCCATCATCCTGACCTCACCAAAACACGTTGCTGAATGCATTTTTGATTCTCACAGCAATGATCCAAAATCCAGTAGAAAGACTTCCATGCACCGTATAGCGTTACTCCAACAAAATGAATGGACTTTCTTAATACCCTCGATTTCAGATGAAACAATGAATGAGTAGGTATCCTCAATACTTGTGTATATTGCACTGTGTAGTGTCTACTGTAGGCTGCTCCAGTCTTGAACCCGATTGAACATCTCTGGAGTTATCTCAAAATGGCTGTGCACCGACGCTCCCCATTCAGACCAATGGAGCTTGAAAGGTTCTGCAAAGAAGAATGGGAGAAATTGACTAAAAACGGGTGCCAAGCTTGTAGCATGATACTCAAAAAGAACTGTATAATACACGGTATTAAGAACTGGGGTATGTAAACTTTTGATGAGGGTCATTTGGGTGTTTTTGGTTGTCATTATGATTTTAAAAGGGAAAACGCAGTCGTTTGACAATATATGGCTTCACCCAACCACTAACCACGAGTGGGGAAAAAAATGATCCCTGAATTCATATTCTCTGAAAAAAAGGCCAAAAAAGCAAAAATTCTGTCAGGGTATGTAAAATAACAATTTGAGCACAACTGTATTTGAGATGTACTAGGACATGGTTTTTGCTCAGTTTAACTGTTAAGTTGAAAACCAGTGTTTCTGAGTGTGTATTGCAATGGACTTCCATGTATCTGAGTGTGAATTTAATGGCCTCTAATGTTTATACTCTGTGTCTGCTCATTATGTAAACACTGCCCGCAGCCACACAACGATGGGATGCACTGATGTCTAAAGCTGATCATCTTGCAAATAACATTTCTCTCTTTCTCACTCCTTTCTCTCTTCTTTCTCCCAGATGGATGAAGAAGCAATGGCCTCAATGCTGGCTGACTTTGTAGACTGCCCTCCAGATGATTAGGATCATGGTGCCTCAGTCACGTTCCTAGACAACCTCCAGAACCCGTAATGGACACTGGGAAATCTTTCCCTGAGAGCATCATATTCCTACGGACCTTTCAGTGTTTCCGTACAGCTGTAATTGATTTGATCTATACTTGACCGTATGTTTATTTAAAAGTCTCATATACTGTTTGTATCTGTGATGGTCACGGTCTATTTCTTGTGACGTCATTTAAGAATTACTCTTCTGTGATGTCATAAGTGTTTACCTTCACAGTTGGCACTGGTCATGATTCATCGGATGGTCATTCTTATGGCTTGAAAGTTTAGCCATTGTACATCAATTAGTTGGTACTTCTCTTCATTACCTGGAATTTGGTCAGCGAAAGGGAAGACGGATGGCAGACATTTACTGCATTCAGAACATTTCTGCTCCTGGTTTGCATGCCTTCAGCTTGCTTGCATAACTTTCTGTTTGGATTCCTTTACGGTCCTCTGACCATACACTAAAGAACCTACATGAAAAGCATAAGATGGTTAATATCATGTTCTTGGGATTTTTTCATATTTCATTTTTTGTACTACCATTTGTTTGTTACATATGTGCTTATTTTTGTTAATTTGTTGCAAAAGACAATTAAAAATAGAAAAAACAATGTTATTGTAGGTTTGTAAATTGAGAACACTGAGTACAGGGTCGTGAGAATTTGTGTATTTAGACTGACTTGCTAATGCTAATTGCTTAATTCTCCACCTGTGAAACATATCCTTATGCATGTTCAAACAGGCCAAATATAAAATAGACAAATAAAGTGCTGCCATAGACAGAAGTCAAGAGGACAAGTAGGAAGGCACAACACAGAGACATGCACACAGTTGTCTACACCAGTGTTTCTGAACCCTGGCCCTGGAGGCACCCCTGCCCAGAACATTGTAGTGGATTTCCTGCTCTTGTTAATGAGCTGATTGGTTGTATCGGGTGTGAGGAGCATGGAAAGCTCTAAGCAAAAATAAGCAAGCAAGGCTTGTGAAACGCTGCTCTATACAATGAACATTTTGTGATTCTCATTCAGCCAAATTTAGCTGCTTAGTAGCTAGGTTTGATATTATCTAAGGCTATGTACAGACTCGGGCTATGTTGACTGATTACTTTTCAATTGACTGATCAAATTTTACAAACCTGTCTGCATGGGTTGCTGTGGTAACGGGTCTACATTAATGCCATGCTCTTGTTGGATCCCCACATTTCTGTTACTCTAGATCTGATGTGGTCATGGCGAGCATCTGGACTGAGATGCACCTGTACAAATCTGATTGTAATCAGATTTCAAACCACCTCAGTGTGGTTTGGATCACAGTCTCAATTTATGGGATTTAATGTGATTTTCCTTTTTTTTTTTTTAGACCTCACGGTTAGATTCAGATGCAAGACAGAAAAATTCATGAGCATTCATTCCATTTAACCTTGCTGCTGACAGTCATTACACCAGAGCTTTACATTTATTACAATACATAAAATGTTCATTTTTAATACTTTGTTGAGAATCCTTTACAAAGTCTGGAAGCCATGGACATCATCGAATGCCAGGTTTCCTCCTTTGTGAAGCATTGCCAGGCCTTTACTGTAGCTCTCTTTAGTTGTGGCTTGTTTGTGGGTCAGGTTGAGATTGACTGGTGATTGACTCGACTTTTGTAAAATACTTTACTTCTTCTTTGCCTTGAACTCCTGGGTTGCTTTCACAGTGTCTTTGGTCATTTTCCATCTGTACCATGAAGTGCCAAACATTTGGTTGAATCTGACCATAAACGATGACCCTGTACAATTCATCTAGCTGCTTAAGAACCAGTGACACTTTGCCATTGGAGGTCATGCATACCCATGCCATCAAACGGCCTCCACCAGGGTTGAAGAACACTGGTATCCCCCAGATATCAATTATAGGGCCTTTTTTCAAATTATGCTTCCATTTGGTGAGATCCTACAAGAGAAAAAAATTGCTGTATCTTCACATGGAACAGAGATGAAGCAAAATGTCAAAATTATAGTTTCGCTACAAAGAGGAACAACCTATTTTTGCAGTCTGTCTAGTTCGGGGTTCAGACAGATTCTGAAATTTCAGCCTTTAAATAAACTCTACTCTTACTTTCCCCAGACACACCAAAACAGTCACTAATACATCCTTTTATCATCTTCAGAACAAAGACAGATCCCAGAGTTTGTCTCAAGCAGAAAACGAGATCCACACACTTTCATTTTAACTGGACTTCCCCAAAAAGAGCTTTAAAAGCCCAGTCACTTCACTGACTTTCAGTGAACTGCAGAATGACAATGTGCGGATCCACTTGAAGAATATAAACCAAAATCAGTTACAGTAGATCAGCATTTCTCAACCCTAGTCTTGGCGCCACCCTGCCTGTCATGCAGGCAACATTTCCCTTCGTGTTTTCGAGCCCAGCACATGCGATTTCAACTAAACGTCTTATTGACAAGACCTTTACAGGGAATCCTGTAAAATGTGCTGGGCAAGGGTGCCTTCAGGACCACTACTCCTAGGGTACCATGGTCTTAACGTGGTACCTATTTGCACAAAATTCGAGCCACTTATAAATTTGTGCCCAGGAAAAGTTTACTAAACACACTCCCAGCTGAGGATAAACTAAAGCACACTCCGACCCAGGGAAGATAACCTCTCTAAATAAAGGGAGCATCTACATGTAAACCACCTAAAACAAAGCACATCCTTTACTAAGTTAACGGCAGTGATAACACAAGGAAGATGGAAGGTCACGGTAGGTCAGATAAAACCTCAGATTAATATAACAGAAGCTGAATCTATGCCACAGCATGTGATATCAGTTCCACTTCTCTGAAAGCCTCCCTGGGCTTCTGTCTTTAAAGGGTAGGCGCCTCCTGCAATTACTCCAGCCAGGATCCTCATTGGTCAGCTGATTCCCACCTGGTGAAGTCTGGCAAGCAGGTACACTGTGGGTGGAGGTAGATAGAGATATACACAAAGAAGGGATCACATAACACGTTCTAAATAGTCTGCAGGTTATTTATGGATCACAGAGGCCTATAGACGCTTATAGATCCTGTCGCACAACATTTTTGGCCCACATTGAGTCTAAATGACAGTGTGAACAATATCAATCATACTAGTGTGAATTTCCCAAAAGCGCTGATGATGTCTCTATAGCAGGAGGACAGGTTGGGCCTTTCTCACATTACAGCCATTGTGAGATTTTAGGAGGAGAGTTTCTGTCAATTGTATTGTAAATGGTGTTTCAGACCACATTTAGTCACTGATGCCAGCGGAGTACAGACAGTTTTGTTTCCTTCTGAAGTAAAGTGGGTATGATCTGTACTATAACAACAGAAAAGCTTTGCTTTATATTGACAAGCAAAGGTCAGGGGTCATGTATCTTTTGCATCGTGTCAGAAGGACTCTACTGTCACTATTGTGATTCATTGTTTGCACTCTGAGCTGAGTAAATAGTTGAATGATAGAAAAAGAATTTGTGGACTATAAGACTCGTGTAAAACCTGTTTTATCTAGTCTACGTTTTAGATTAGATGTTGCAGTATAGTTTAGATATAGAAATTGCTGTAATGTGTCTGTGTATATAATATGTATTAGCTCAGAGAATAGCTCAGTGCAGGGGTGTCCAATCTTATCTGCAAAAGGGTCGGTGTGGCTGCAGGTTTTCATTCTAAACAACCCCTTGTGACGCCTGATCTCACTTATTGCATCAACAGGCCAGTTTTCATACAACTGATCCATTTGCCTGGAATGAAATCTGCAGCCACACCAGCCCTTTGTGGAGAAGATTGAACACCCCTGACTTAGGGATACCTACACCTAGTTATGTAGTGGATTATCAGAGTTTGAACAAGGCATGGTAGTTGTTGCCAGAAGAATGGGACATTCCATTTCTGAAGTTGTGCAGGCATT
The DNA here is from genome assembly GCA_034509495.1 of Acestrorhynchus altus. NCBI lineage: Eukaryota > Metazoa > Chordata > Actinopteri > Characiformes > Acestrorhynchidae > Acestrorhynchus > Acestrorhynchus altus. Next base: position 71,841 of record JAVGWO010000026.1, on the reverse strand, counting down.
TAATGTTCCTCAATCCAGAGTGTCATGTGTACGCTGGGCAAACATCATACAAAGAATAACCCACGGGTCCATGGGTGCTTACTAACAGACAGAGTCTGGAATTAGAATTGTCTGTGTGATGAAACTCTGGCAGAAATCAAACCAACACTGAATGCAGGAGGCCCAGCCCTCATATCCTGCTGCTCAGTACAGCAGAAAACCAGAGTTTTGCAGTTTCTGCATTTTGAGCAGTGATTTTTAGACATGCTTGTGTGCAAAATCACTACTCAAAATGGTTCTAAAGGCTGCTCTGCCTCTGAGGCAGGACAAACATAACTGGTTCAGACAATAAACAATTAAAATAAGCAGTAGGCAGAGCTTTAGATCTGTTCAATATCTGAACAGATATTGTTCAATATTGAACAGAGCATAATATGTCAATGTTAATAATATATGTCAGTGTGTAATGATGTGAGCTTCTGCATACACATTAGTGCAATTCAGTTTGAGATTTTTTCTTCTTTTTTTCTGCTGTCGGTTTCTCAGAAAACCTCGTGGTGGGTCTATACTGGTGTGGGGTGTATTCTTCCAGTGTCTATGTTTCACTGCTTGGTGACCATTTATAGACCTTCGTGAACTTTGCGTGCCCACACAGTGAGGGGACATTCCAGCCCAAACTTGTGTCAAAATGTGATAATTCACTCACTTATACAAGTCATCCTCTAAGGCAGGGGTGTCAAACTCAAATATACAGTGGGCCAAAATTTAAAACTTGAACAAAGTTGCAGGCCAACATTGAACAAATGAACCATATCTATAGATATATCTATATCTATAGAGAGAGAGAGAGAGAGAGAGAGAGAGAGAGAGAGAGATAATATATATATAGATATTCTGTCTCCCACCTGTCCATAAAGCTCCTGTTTTCTGCCTTTCTTTTCACCATTTTTGGGAAGGGTTAAGACACTGACAGTTGTTGTATGAGGTTGCTATGATGACTGTCACAGAGGAGAGGGCATTTCTGGGTCTTGTCCTGATTTACGCACCAAAACAACAACAGGGCATTATGGGTTTTTTAGTATTAGTGGTGAATGCGCTGTATAACACCGGCAGGCCAGCTCTAGTAGTCATTTGGTTTTGCCTCGCGGGCCAAATATAATTCCACTACGGGCCAAATTTGGCCCGCAGGCCAGAGTTTGACACCCATGCTCTAAGGTAACATCAGTTTTATTATCACTTTACATACTGATATCCCAAGGCTTTTGATATGCCAACCACAGTTTACCATAATATGCTGAAATATGTTATTATAATGAACTCATCTGGAGCTTAAACAAGCCATGTGACACCATTCATTAAAAGGGCTCTCTGGACACTTTTCTCAACTAACTCTGTTTCTGGTGTTTTGCCTGCAGTTCATGCATGTGCAAGTGTGTGCTCTTCCTGTGCTTGAATGTTTACTTACCACAGAAATGCAAGAGAGCAGTGCAGGAATAGTGCAGAGTCAAAACTAACACAGGCCAGAAAAGCTGCACTTTCTTTTCAGGAAAAAGACATTTAAAATACAGCTGAAAACAAGAATCTACACAATCCGTACTTTATCTTCAACATATAGTATTAAATTATATTATATAAAGAAGTGCAAACTGCAACATACCACCTGTGACTTACAACTCAGTCACACTCCACAACGTCAAAGACTCCACTCACACTCTATTCCATCTGTATTTTTAAAAGTGATTAAAATGAATAGAATTTAAGATTAAATGTTGAACATATTGACAGATTGTGTAGATTCTTGATTTGCCAGTTTTCTAGGATTAATTAAATGTGGTGGTCCAGTGTCCACTTATCAATAATGTATAAGTAGTTTGACCAGAGAAAGGATGGGTCCCCATTCGTGTAACTTGCTCCCCAGGCCATTTATGTCTTTGTCCTTTGTTTCATGCATTGATCTTATTTTTTTTAATTTCTGTAAAGCTGCTTTATGACATCAGTAGTTAAATGCACTATACAAATACATTTGACTTACAGGGCCTCACTTTGCGGAACTGCTTCAATCTATTCAGGGACATATTCAACAAGAAGTTTTTCAGCTCACCAATTGTACAATGTGGTTATCTGAGTTATAGCAGTCTTTCTGTTAACTGCAACCAGTCTGGCCCCTCTCATTAAAAGGCATATATAAGGTATATAGCTCCCTTTACATTAGACCCACCCAAACCGTATGTGTGCCACTGAAAACATTCTGATTACCAAAGAATAACCCCAGCCATAACCATTTCTACTACTTGAATTGCTTCAATCACATTTTTTTCCCCGCCATGTTTTTGAAAGATATCAACCAATTGGAGAAGTCGACACTCACACTGCTCTTTGATATTGTGTGCTGTCCACACTTTACAAATGCAAGCGATCATCAGACGTGGTTCTTATAAAGCTGTGTGAAACTGAGTTTGCAAGACTTGAAAAACTTGTACCAGGATCTTGTTGCAAGTATCAATAGGTTGTTTTATAAGTAGTATGATAAGAATGGAGAGACTAAAGATTAGAATGTGTGATTATTTCAACATTAAACATCCGTTTACAAACAAATTTCGAAATCGGCAATGTGTACGTGAAAGAAGCCAGGGGAGGAGTCAAAGTTCTCTCTCCACCTCTCAGCAAGTGAGTCCTCATCCTAGTCACTGTGGTGTTTGGTGACATGGTGTGAACCACACTCAACATGGACCAGAGGAAGCGAAGGAAAGAGTTTTGTTAGGAGATTAGAAAGAATTATAGACAAGCATGTTAAAAGGTAAAGGTTATAAGACCATCTCCAAGCATCTTGAAAAAAATGCTATGTTCAGCCACCAAATAAATATTTTGCACATCACTAATTGTGACTTCACTGTGTTCCATGATATATATGAAATATAAAAAATATAAAAAAAAGTCATAGGCTGGGGTGCTTGCATTACGAAAAAAAAAGTCAGGACTGAGGTAACCAAAGCTTTTGATTCCATTCTAAAAGAAGGCAGAGTTCCTAAAAAAAAAAACCTACAAACTGATGAGGGAAAATAACTAACAAATCCTTTCAAGGTTTAATGAAATGTTCTTTTTGCTACAGGTACAGGGCAGAAAACTGATCTGTGAAAAGTTCAACAGGATGCTCAAGAGTAAAATGTGAAAAAAAATGTGGTTAATACTAGAAAATACACCAACTCCTCCAAAGACATTTACCCAGACAACAAGATTAATGTTATACCACTAAATTTGTTAAACCGATTGAATTGACAGATACACTAGATATGACGGACAAATACCCGATAGAAAGAGTGTGTATGAAGACTCAGTCTACCAGCGGGGAGTCCTATTTGCACCCAAGAGAATCGGTTCCTCGGGTCATTATTGGTATGGTCAACAACAATGCTTTCAGAGAAACATTCAATATAAATCCTTTTCATTTCCAACACTTTGATGCAGATTTTATAACTGTCTATGTTGACAGTATTGAATATCCTGCCAAACCATTTCAACCCAATATTCAATCCAGTAACGTTGTGTGTTTTCCTGAAAGGAATTAACAACTTAAAGATCAAGGATGGCAATCAGACAAGACTATATACAGTGGTACACTAATCCCTTCCAACCTGAGTCTGGATGACATCATCCATCCTTAAAGTCAGGCAATATGAGACTGGAGTTAAGATTTTGAAACCCTCTTCCAAGAACCATAAAGCTAATCGTTTACGCCAGTTTTGATTCAATGCTTGAAATCAACAATGGACAAAACATCCTCAGACTATGCACTTATGGATACCTGTGAGGAAGTAGGATACTTAGACTCCTGGCTGCTGCTGCCTTTTGTGGAGAAGTTGCCTTTTCAGGGCACCAAGCCACTGCCACCATTTGTGAGGAAGTAGGGTACTTAGACCAGAGGGGTCAAAGTGTACTTCCTGGGTAGTGTCGGGCAAGTAGTCAGAGGTGCCCAGAAATGGAGCAGACAGAGGAAAATCTGTTGGTAGGCCACCGATTTATTAAACAAAACAAATATTTACAAATTTATACACTGCACAATAAAGATAAAAATAATAAAGTTAAACAATTCCACTACTTCAGTGGTAATGACCAATGACTGCAAAGTCACAACAAGGTCTCTTAAAGCACAAACATACCATAGCACTGTCTCCACTCAAACCCCCCTTACTCTACCTCAGAGCAGGTTTATATACCAGAAGCCCCTCCCCCTGGGTTCGACCAATATTACCACGGGTGATGTACTAAAAACAATATAAGATCATTGTAAATACTCAATCACATACAATATACATCATCGATGAGTACAATTCACCACCCGATTTCACCAAGTCATTTTTCATCAAACAAAGACTGTGAGTATTCAGACATTCATTTTCAGACCTTCTCAAGTCCAATCTCCCCTCTCCTTATAACAGAGGTGGATTCACCCAGGTGAGTAAAAACTCAGAGTTCACTCTCTTTACTCTTTTGTTCCTGGTTAGCTGTGGACAACACACATGTGGGTACAGGTATGTGTGACATATGTGATGGTAATGTGTGCTCAAGCCTACATCATTACAATACCAGAGAACTCACAGAGCTAATGAGTAGTGATGGCTTGATGAGGCATCATGAAGTGTTTCGACCCATATTGATGCTGTATCGATACTGTGTCACTGAATACTGACACCTACTGGACCTTAAAAATCACTACAGGCAACCTAATTGATGGACTGATTTGATGACCTAGTCCAGGGGTTCTTAACCTGGATGTACTTCTATGGGGGTCACGAATGTGACACTAATTAAGATGTTTTGTCAGCTAATTGTGCGATGAATCAGATTTAATCGCTAAACCTTCTCACACTATCATTCTCAGTCTTGATGGAGTGTCTCACATGAAGGACATGGCTTGTCACACCCACTGTTTCTTAAAATAGAGCGTTTTTAGAACGTTTTTTTTTTCACTAAATCAAACTGACTCACGGCCGTTCTGCTCGACTCTTCCATCTGATCAGGGGTCGCGGCTCTTTCCTCCTTATACCGCGGCTCCGCGTGGCTCAGAAAATACATTATAAGTATTTAACTAAAAGTCTTTTTTTGCATTAGTTCTTTTTTCAGTTTTCATTCTAAATTGGAAGATTATTCTGATCTAAAATTATACTTTATTTTTTTCCGTCGCTCAAAATAAGCGTCACAGTTGTGGAAGCCGGTTTACCGCCAAAACCCGGCAGGTGTAAATCAACCGGATCCGAATCTGAAGCCGGAGCTGGATCTGGATCTGAATGACAGAGCTGACACAGGCATGTGTTTGTCCGAATTCAAACGCTGGACAGAGGATCTTGAAGATGTTGCCCGTCAGAAGGTCACTATTGTTCAGAGAACCTTCCAGGACAAACTTGTTTGAAACATGGCATGTTGTCCCCGACACCCATATAAACATGTGTATTTGAAGTCCTTCAGATCCACATACTACGTTAAAAACTAACACTGCTCACAGACACAGAGACAGCTTACAGTCATGCAAAGGTGACCGTGACTTCATACAGCCCCGATCTGCAGAAGACTCATTAACCAGCTCAAAGAAATATTTATTCAGATATTTTGCTAATATTTATTTTTCATTGTTTAGTGACGGTATTTTTTTAATTCATGTCCACTCTCCGTTACACACTCTGAAAGCCCAAAGATAAGGAAATAAGGATGACGGCTCACAGCATGTTTGCTTTTGTTTGCTACATGAATAATTTAAGTTCTCGGCGGGTTGCTTTTTTTTAAGTTGTTTTAAAAATCATTCATTAAATATCTAATTTTATTTCAAACACACTATAGTTGTTTATTCAAAGTGTAAAGGTAAGAGAAGGCAATACTGTTATCTTCATTTTAGATGTCAAAAATTATTTGTGGCTCCCAGTGTTTATTTTCCGTGGAAACTGATTCCAAACAGCTCTTTGGGTGTTAAAAGTTGCCGACCCCTGCACTAGAGGAACATCAGAACAGGAAAAAAAAAAACAGAGAAATTATGATAAAGTACTTGGAATATTTCAGGAGTTGATAGTTTTTCCTCAGGGGTGCGGGGTAGGGAAATTTACTGGAGCCTAAAAGGTTGTCGCACAGTGAAAAAGGTTAAGAACCTCTGACCTTGTCTATACAAAATGTTTTGTTATTGTATTTTATTGTATATTATTTCATATTCAGTTACATTTAAAGTATGTTTGATATTCTTAGATAGTCAATAAATAATGTGAACACGTAACAACGTGAACACTTAAGTGAATGTGTTTGGAATGAGGATGCTTGTGGACTGGCTGGCCAAATGTCTCAACGATGAAACCTCAGGAGAGGTTCTAACAGTCTTTCTAACATTTTCTGTACCCCTCGTAACAGTTAAGTTTTTTCAGTTGATGCTGAGGAACCAAATGCATCTTTACAGCAGTTTCCATATTATCCCCACCGCCATGCCACTAAGGTGAATGAAGACTTTTAGCAAGGGAAGAAGAAATCCTCCAGATTGATCAATAGTTTTTCTTTGAACATGTACAGATGATCTTTTATCAGCAAATTCTTGTTTTCTGTCTCCAATTGACAAAACTCACAAATCACAAAGTGCAACCCTTCAAATTACAAAGTATTACAAATTACAAGTACAGCACCCACTAAGTAAGTCTTGGCAAAGCTTTGATGATATTTACCAACATTTCCTAGAGAAAATCAAGACTTTGCAAAGTACTTACAACTCCCCCATCACTAATGTGGGAACATAAGTGGAATGAGATGAAAAAGTCAAACCAGGATGTCAAAAATGTTCTTGATCGCTTTGACTTTCCTGAATGCATGAACCCTGTGATGCTCTGTTTGGTGGTCATACAAACACTTTACAACCTCCATTATGTTGCTCAGCCAGGTGAGAGAATTGATTACTATGATTTACAATGTATCTCTGATCAAAGTCATCATCTTGAAAACAAGGTTTCACCACCTTGCGCTATGATGCTGGGTGTTATTCCTCCTTTTACCAAATGGTTCAGCAAAAGATATGAATCATACCCTCTAGCGTTGGGTTGAACGTGTAATCTTTGTATAATTTTCCATGATGCTGTTTAAAGAAAGCAGCTACACAACCTTCTACATCTGCCTCCCAGACATTACCATTAAAATCACTACAGCAAATAAAATTTGATGTGGTACCCGGTCTGTTGATTGGTTTCGATTTTGCACCTTGTTCCATTTGGGACAGTAGAATCTAGTTTTGCACAATCGTGGATTTTGATAACTGCTTTGTTTGTCTTAACAGTATTGGTACCAACATAACCAATACAGTCTCACAAGGATGATTGGGACAGTCACCATCAAGACAACAGAACTCACATTAGTGACATTTAACATTGTTAAAACCTGTATGACAGTAAGTATTTACATAGGATGTACCTAGTACAGTTTTAAGGTTTTTCATAAGAGTAATAGTGTTTCTATTAATAAATTGTAAAAACAATAAATGGTTTTCTTGTGGGGCATCTTGGAGTTTTGAAAGAAAAGAACCATTTTTGTTTGAGGATTGGTACATCACTACAATTTTACAGTTCAAATGATTTTCAGAAAGTGATCTTTCTGCAAAGCTAATCATGTCTTGTTCAGATTTACCAAGATTGTGTTGCAGCTGTCTAGCAAATTTGATCTACTTGATTCCAGGTTTTGTCAGGATTCAGTAATGGGGAAATGGGTAAGGCAAAGCATATTTTATCTTTATTGTGATACACATACAAATGTTAGATCTTTTTCTGAACAAAATCTGAACTGAAAATGTGGGATTTTTGTTGTTCCACCCTCTCGTGGAGCATGCACTATTTGAATCACCAGTTCCAATCACACAAACACAAAGCAATTACAAATAAGACATTTTAAGGATCAACAATTATTTCATGACTGAGAACAGTCCGTCAATAATAACAAAACATTCATTCACAAGTTCATTCTCTGAGAATGCACTTCATTGGTATCAGTGTTAAGGTTTGCAGATCATACTTGTTTAACATCTGTTTCCATGTCAGATTGAAAATTTCATCATAAGCAGTATGACGTTCTGAAGTTTCCATAAGTAAGTGCAACAGAAGTGTCTCAAAAACATCAGGAGAATTCGACCCTTTCTATCTAGAGGCCACTCGGGTGCTTATTCAGTCTCTTGTCATTTCAAGACTAAACTACTGTAACTCCCTTCTAGCTGGCCTTCCCATGTGGACCATCAGACCCTTGCAACTCATCCAGATTCCAAACCTTGATGCTGGCCAACAAAGCCAAAAATGGACCAGCACCTCCATACATGATGACAATGGTCAAAACTCAAGCAGTACCAAGAGCCTTTTGAGCGTCAAGTACAGCTTGGCTTGACCCACCATCCCTCAGATTAGAGTTCACTGTGTTCAAATGCAGACTAAAGACCCAGCTGTTTCAGGAGTGTTTAACTCCTGTTTAAACATTTGTGTTCAGCAGGATCTAAGCTTCAGGAATCCCTTAGTTTCTAACCTTGTCTGCTAGCGAAGCATAGTCTGAGTGAACCGCAAAGCACTAAGCAGTAAATCGCTCTGGATAAGGATGTCTGCTAAATGCCACAAATGTAAATGTAATGTTTCCTCGGAATTCAAAGGTAAAGGTTTAGGGCTGGGTTTATTCCTTGGTAAGCAGGACATTATATGTGGCACACACACAGTTTGGTTGTGACAAACGTTAGGGGAACTAATTGGTAATCGGAAACACACAGTTTGGGTGCAACAAAAATTAGGTGAGCTAATTGGTAATTAAAATCAGACACACACACACACTAAATAATTTTACTTTATTATTTTATATTATATAAAAAAAATAGCAAGAGGGCCGGACATTAGTAATGTAATAATGATTTGTATCACAATGTCATTAAAATGTTTCTTATACAACATTCCCAGTTAGATAAAACCTTAGAAGAACTGTTAAAGAATTAAAGCTTGAAAAATAAACTTTTAAAAGTACTTTTATAGCAGTTTTACATAACATATATTTTTTTTTTTAACTCAGTTTCACAAAGCTGAAGATGACACCGAGAACTCATTTGATTAAAACCACAGCAACATTTGGAAAGTGCAAACACGATGGGATACCAATACCAAAAGCTGTAACTGCATTTCATACATTCTTTTCATGCTGTTTTAGTTTGTACACTAGTTGATGATTATGTTAATATGAGAGTTATATAAGAGAAATTCTTAGGACCAAATTCATTATGTTCAGAATGTTCACGTAACACTCAACACCCTAGGGAGGGGTGTCTCCCAGGACAGTGCCAATCCATATCTGGGCATACAGACATATACGTTCACTAACATACACACACTCACTCACACACACCAGGCCAATTTAGAGTAGCCAGTTCACCTAATATTCATGCTTTTGGAATGGAAGTTCTTCTGAACATTCTGAAACACTCACCTCTACATTTGATATAACAGATATAACATGTTTAATATAACTTTTTAACCTGATAGAAATTACTTTTGGTGTGAAATTGATTTACACAATGTAACAAGTTTTTTTCCCACCTTTTAGTCCAATTGCTTATGTCTAAAACGAATGCAGACCACAGCAAAGAAAGTTATGCATTTTCAGTAAAGACACAGTCGATTTTGCATCTTCACCTTCATACAGTCAGACTAAGGACACGGATTGCATTGCAAATTTACACAGATTACCAAAAAACCATTCAGAAGTGTGTTTTTCTGAGATTTCCGATTATACTGCAAATCATTTTCACAAATCAGTCCCCAAATATAGTCGCCCATCATGTTCTTGTTATATTGACCTTGGTAACGGCGTTCAAAGTTCATAATGTCCTGCTGAAAGTGCTTGCCATGCTCCTCTGAATAAGCTTAGTTCTTTATCAGAGTCTGAACCAGTTGTGCATAGTTTTCTTCTTTATGATTGCCTAGGAAGCCACGAACCACTGCAACGAAACTGTTCCAAGCTGCTCTCTCCTTCCTATTCGGCTTCTTGGGAAATTTGCTGCACTCTGATCTTGATATGTGGTCCAACGAAGACACCAGGTTTGATAATCTTCAGACAGCTTAGGGAAAAGATCTTGGCGGTATTTGAATGCTCTTGACTCCTTATCTAGAGCCACGACAAATTGTTTTATGAGCCCTAACTTGACGTGTAGTGGTGGCATCAGCACCTTGAAGGGGTCCACAATTGGTGGCATCAGCACCTTGAAGGGGTCTACATTATGACCACATCCTTATTTTACATTTCACTTTGTATTTCTGTATTTACAGACTGCAGTCTATCTGTTTCTCTGCATACTTAGTAAGCGTTTTTTCACCCTGTTCTTCAATGGTCATGCCCTCACAGGACCAGCACAGAGAAGTTATGTCAGTGTCAGTCTCAGCCCTGCAGAGACACTGACATAGTGATGGTGTATTAGTATGTGCGCTGGTACGAATGGATCAGATAGCAATGCTGCTGGACTGTTTATACACTGTCCAATCACTGTCCACTCCATTAGAACTGCTAACTAGTTGCTCCACCTTATAGGTGTACATTAGCAAGATAAGCTCATCTGTTTTGCGCAGTTTGTGTTCGTCATTCTCTAGTCCTTCATCAGTGGTTACAGGATGCTGTTGGCCAGCAGTGACACTGCTGTCTTATCCACTCATACCAGGGTATCTTCCTAGGAGGTATGCCACTGAAGAACCAATTCTGACACTACTCATTATTCATTAAACCTAGCCTCAGTCCAGCCCTGAGGGACAACCAGATGGCTTACATTTTTGCTGTGCCCAAACAGTTTATACAGCACAAAAAGTGAACCTTTTGGTGAGGTCTCTGATGACTGGTTCAGGATCCACAACTGAATAACCTTTAATGTTTATGAGAATTGATTGTATAGAGCCAGTTAAAGGTTGTTCATATAAGCACTTAGCAACCTTTAATTTCAACAGTGTAACTTAATACAACAATTCAAAATGAAAGGCTTCATTTGTGAAGTAATGAAGTTACTGTAAACAGATACGATTCATCTAGTGGAGCTGCATATCTCCACTTATTTCACATCACAAGATTACATAAAGTTACACCAAGGGTTTAACTGAAATGTGTGTGCGCGCGCGCATGCTTGGTTTTCTGTTAAACCAAGGAAGTTGTGCAAATTACACCATTTTACATAGATCTGATAAAGATCTCACTGTAGAAGGTTGTCTTTGTGGTCATTTGGTAATTTATTACTGTACACTTCCTCAAACAGAGAGAGAGAGAGAGAGAGAGAGAGAGAGAGAGAGAGAGAGAGAGAGAGAGAGAAAAAAGAAGGGAGGGGACAAAGTAAGCAAAAAGAGAGAAAGGAAATATTGGAATGCAGAACTCCACTGCAGTTCATTGACCAGCGCACCGGCCTGAAAGACTCCCGTGGAAGGTCTCCCCAAACTGGACAGAAAAAAGTGCATCAAGGTGCTTTGATCCACAGAGGTAAATAACTGTCATTCTATATTACTTCACTATTTTGTTCAGTTTTCAAGGTTAAAGCAGTTCAGTTTTATGAAGCTGAAGATGAGCTGTGCTGTGTCCTGGTCTAACACTGATAACTCATTTGATTAAAGCCACAGCATGGTTAAACACTAGATTTGGATATTCCAAATATGTCTTGCTATAAATAGATATTTGCATTGGAGATGATTCCATAGAATGCTTCAAGGAATGATTGTGTGGTTTTAGTATGTCATCACTGCCCACTTAAAACCATGTTTCTCCATTTTTGTCCATTTTTACTTTTCTCCACAGTTTGAACTCTGTATCTACTTTGTTGATGATTACTATTGACTCTTATTTTACTTTAACTTCAATTAAAAGTTAGATCATTTTTCCCCTCTCCTGTAAAGTCACCTTTCTGGAAATGTAATATGTTATATATTATAATAATATAAGAGTGATGTACATTCACAATAATATTATATGAAGTACACAATTGTATTGTTTTAGGGTGGATAAAGTGTGTGTTTTAGTGGTGAATTAAAGGTTTTACAATAACAATATTATAAAGTATTGTAAATGACGCCTGCACAGCATATAGTATATGTTAATTATATTAGTGACAGAGTAAAGTAACGGTATATTGTGGTGATTAGTCACAATATATTTTGCCCAAATGTGGCACGTATTTGAGCTGTAAAGCATTTTGAGCTGCTACATGTATAAAATAAATGTTTTTCTGTATGTCGGTGAATAGTATGTCAGTCACATAGTGCCACACTCCTGTACAAGGCTTCTAGCTCCATTTTTGACATTGTTTACTTCACATCCTTCTTAGTTCTTTATAATTATATAGTGTAATGTGGATATGAGGATTTCAATTTGATTGGTAAATTAGTTTAGTCAATGGTATGTTTGTACGATAAGAGTGAAGTAATTTTTGACCTCTTGGCTGCTGACGTTGTTTCATTCAGCTCAGTTTGAACTGGTTTCGTTTCAGACAATGACATGGGGAGAAACACAATCTACCTCTAAATTGTAGTATTCATGTCTTCCATCTCCTTTAATGACTCACTTTAGAGAGTAGTGTTACTTACCGGTCAACTCATTTTATTGCGTTCACATTAATGACTGAGCAGTGCCTCAACAGGATCTTTTAATAATTACTTATTAACTCTTTATCTGGGTTGTATGACCTGCCTGTAGGCATTCAAGCAGTACATTGTTTCTTCCTCAGCCAGCAAGTGGAGTCATGCAGCTGTTGTGGGCTTATACATAACCCTCCTTATCTGACCACACTTGAACAGGTGGAAGAAAAACTTGGAAGAAAAGTGTGACACTAGATTTGCAGTTTTTTTTTGAGAAAATCTGATTAACAATTGTAAAACACTGTCGGTCTAAGAAAAGGACTCAAATGTAGGTCTACATGTATCTCATTCCTTTCTGGCAAATAGTCACAAAAAATGACTTCATGTGCCAACAAGTCAAGCTCCCTCACTGATCATCCACGGACGGAGTGAATTGAGGTGTGGGGAAGGTCTGGTGACACAATTGCTGATACAATCAGCAGACAAACAGCATTGAGAATGTGTTGACAAGACAAATCCAACTGTCATCTGGGTTTTGTGGGCTCAAATGAGGAGTAAATTAGAGACAATGACAATGCAGTTTGAGTCTGAAGTAATACCAGGTTTGTAATAGAGATTATTATAAAAATTTTTTAAAGGACCTTTATATCAAGTGAAATATTGGTAGATCTACTAGGCTACTTCAGGCTTTAAGCATTATGATGTTTCAACACTTGTCTTGAAATTCTCTCCAAGTTGTCCTTACTGAATATTAATGAAACATCCCTGTTCTATAGAATAACTTTTATTTTTAACAGTGTAGATGTGAGTATTTGTAATGTAGTTGTATCATACAAGTCTGGCACACTTTACAAGGATTATTCCCAGTTTGTGCTCAATGATTCTAGAAGCTTAGGACCCACCATGACCTGACCTAGAAGACTGATGAACATTTCCACGTTATTAAAAGAACGCATAACCTATTGACTCAAAACACTCAAACCCACTGACGTCTTATGCTTTTTGAATTGTTGATTGACTTTAGGCTGCAGATGGTGCAGATAAAGGTTAGACTGACAAACAAGGGACTATTCCTTTAACATGTCATGTGTTTGTGTGGTTTGTGTGAATGCAGATGGAGTACACAGTCACAGTGGCAACAGGCACAACAGAGTACTCAGGCACTAATAACTATGTGTACGTGACTCTGGTGGGTGAGGAAGGAGAGAGTGAGAGAACACTCCTAGACAACCCAGGCCTGGACCTCTGCAGAGGCGCAGTGAGTAAGACTCTAGCTGGGTGGACTAAGTGTGTAGAAATTCTCTAAATGGCAAGTCATAACTGTGTCACACATTCAGCTTTTGGCTACATGTTTTGGAACTGCCTACGGCCTTGAATGGTTGTTTAAACCTTTTTTCCAGACTTATTGTTACCACTAACAAGATGCTTTCTAATAAATCATTTGTGACATTTGACTGATGCTCATATTCAGAGTTACTTCAATTATGAATTAAAGGACAACTTGGTCATGTAGGTTATTATAGATATCATTTTATTTGGGTTTTTTTTTCTGTCCCAATTTTCTCAACATTTTAAAAGTGCCAATTACCCAACCCCCTTAGGACTCTCCCCGACCACATATGATCCTCAATGATGCTCATTAGGATCTTCAATGCAACAGAAGTTTTTCCTCAATCCTTTCCCATATCTGTACAATCCATACAATCCTGTCTCGGAGGTCTACAGACAATGTCACCACCAATGGTCTGTAGTGAGCCAGTAATGCATTCTAAATCATAAAAGCCTATGCAATGAAAAAGCCATAATGGGTCCTAATTAAATAAGTGGGCCAGGAGGTGGAAATAGTTGAGAATGCCAGGCTTAGAGCAGGGAAATCTTCAAACTGTGCAGGAAGCTGGCACTCCAGGACTAGGAAGGCCTGCCTCTGGTGTACAGCATTTCTTCTGTGTGTCCCCCAGGTTGATGAATACACTGTGCACAGCCCGGCACCTCTGGGCCAGGTGTTGCTGGTGCGCTTGGAGAAGCAGAAGTACTGGGTAGAAGATAACTGGTTCTGTCGCTATGTGTTGGTTACTCCCAAAGGAGGGGGCAGCACCCAGACCTTCCCCTGTTACTGCTGGCTTGTGGGGGAAGTGAAAGTGGAGGTGCGGGAAGGCACAGGTCAGTTTTAGCCAAGGGACTTTTGTACACAGTAATGTCCCCAAATATATTTATTTACCAATAACAAAAACACCCCCTAAATGACAACAGGTATGCAACACACATGAATTAAGCACAGATACATGTGAAATAAACCATGAAAATCATGGCTAGCCAGGCCCTTTTGTCCTTGTTCTTTGCCTGTCATGAATTTCCTCTAAGCAATAATTTGTCTTTTCCTGTCTTTGTCAGTTCTTTCTTTATCATCAACATTTCTGTAACAGATACACTGATTGGCTCAGACAAACTAACAAAATGTGCATACACACTCTCTTAAAACTGACCTTAACCATAACCTAACCATAACCTAAACCATAACCTAAACTTCACCTAAGTCTAAACCTAACCTTAATGTAGTTGACCAGTCCAAATATCGGCCAGTTCAAGGTCTTATTCAAATTTTCTCCCTTTAATTAGAGGGAATTCACAATTTACTTAAATCAATTGGATATGGAAGCAAGGGGAACTTTGGAATAGGCCAATGACAGGTGCCCCCATGCTAACTATTGAAATTCTTACCTGTTCTTACATGTTTTCAATCCAATCATTCCTTTTTGTGGAAGCTCCATAACAGAGATAAGCAAAATGCTGTCACTTTCCTCAAATCTTCTTCAAATACCACCTGGATTATTCTTCTGCGTATAATGTACTTTTACATTTCTAATGAAATGTACTTTTTAATCTCCTCAAACAGATTTTAAATGCACATAGACAGTTATTTTACAAAATAAACAAGACAAATAAGAAAAATAATAGACTAAAAATGTTGAAAATGTTTTTGACATTAGATAAACATCAACATTGCAATAGATAAATGAATAAATTTGACCAGTGGACCGCCCAGAAAGCACTAGCGTTGACATCAGCAGGTCATCAGTGGAACAATGTCTTCATGGTTGTTTTTTTACCATGTAGATTTAATTTTTTTTCTTTTTTTAGATTTACCCAGTATTTAACCCTACTAAAGAATGTAACAGTAAAGATTACCATCTCTTTGTTTTTCTCACAGCTAAGAAGCTGAGTGATGAAATATTGCCAAAGGAACTGGCTCACAGAAAAGCAGAGCTACAGCAGAGACAGAAAATATACAGGTTAGTTCAGTGCGCTGCAGTCATCATGTCTGACTAAACTGTGTTTGCTGAACATTTTAATGAAGATATCTAAAGACCTTTTCATAAAAAACTGCTACATTTCAATACCTGTAGGCCAGTGTCTATTACTGACTTAAAGCCTATTCACATGAACATTTTACATTTTCGTCATGGTGAATCTCAGTTCACCATGTCAGTGATATTTTTGGACTTTCATACATCCTTATTTATCCTTTATAAGAATAATTCTTAATGGAAACAGTAATGGTTCTTCTATGGCATCACTCAAAGAATACTTTCTAGTACCTTTATTTTTAAGAATGTACATTATGTGACATATTTCAAGCATTTTTTGCAGTAAAAAAAGTCTTGAAATATTGCACTTGTATTTTCACAGATATTTCACTACACGTGGTGATTATATAATATGACAGTTTCACTTTTTATATAGAAAAAATTACTTTTTCACTAATTAAAATTTTTTGAGATCCAATAATGTTAATATACCATCACATCCTGTGGAAAAGGAGGTTTGTGTGGGTTTCCTCAACTATGGAAGGGCTTAGGTGGGTGTTATAGAAACTGGTACAAACCACAGAAAAGCCATAGATATCAGTATATTTGAGCATAAATCAAAGAAGTACAAATTTGTGGTAAATGTTGACACAACACTGAATCCTGAAGGTTATCACAAGGACATCTTAGAGGTGCCATACTTCTATAAGAAGGATTTAGTTCTCTACATTCATGGAAAAACAATACAAAACTTGTATTTTGGATTTATTGAATGTATCTATGTGATGTGTAAATGAAGAATTCACACCCATCTTTGTTATTTATACGTACATTCCTTATCTTCTCTGAATCAGTCATTAACATTGCAAACATCCTGTGGTGAATTTCCATCATATTTCATCATATCCTCCCCATGTAAAACTAATCCTGTCTGAATAGGGCTTTAGTCTCAACAGTTTCTCTGCTAATATACTTTAACTTTCTGATTTAGAAGAAGTGTTTACTTTCTTCCATTGACATTTTTCTGATGAAAATGTCATTACTCAAGATAATGTTTGCACCAAGCTAACTTTGGAGAAAACACTGTATGAGCAAAAGATAAATAAAATAAATGATGATGATGATGATGATGATGATGATGATAATAATAATAGAACAAACAGTCCCTCCTTTCTCATTTTCATTTATAACCAAATATCTGATGTCAGATGTTGAATGCAGGTTGAGCATGTATATGTGGACAGAGCAGTAAACATGCACTGGAAGGCTCCTTTTGCATTTAAACTGCGATTTAATTCAGTTGATAATGAGTGAGTTTTCTGAGCTGGTAACTGACTTTGTCATACAATGATGAAACCACCATGGTTAGATAGGGTAAGTGAGTTTGTGATGATATATCTTGCACGTAGTTTACTGAGATATTAAGCCTAGACATTTGCACCTAACTATGAAAATGCAGATCTCAGGTTCAAAGAGTGAAGGAGACTTTTCTTCTAGACAAGATTTTCTTATTTGATCAAAGCAAAGATTGCCTTACACAAACCAGAAACTCAGGCGATCCTTCTGGTCCTCATACAACCTCCCCAGGCCACTTGCTCATCTCTAACAGATTGGAGATGTATTCAGCAGGAGGTGTGAGTTTGTTACAACAGAATATAAATATGAGAATCAGATATACAGACAAATGTGAAGTGGGGATCAGAGAAGGGACAGAGAAGTGACGGCTTTGTGATGAAACCATCATATTCATAAAGGAGTATTACTTCAGGCAACAGGTACAAAATGTTGTAAGACAGTCCAAATAAGAGAGGTACTGCAGTTATTATATATTCTATGGTTATGGTGTGAGGCCACAGCAAAGCTAAAGCAGAGTACAGACCAAAAGCAGATCAGGGCAGTCCCCACTTTTTATGCACACATGAATAGAAAAATGTATTTATTCTGATCTAACACAGATTTTTTGCTATGAGAATGTGAGAGTACTGGTCTCTAGGATGGCACTGAGAATCAAAATTTATTTGCCATCTGAATTGTCAAAATTGTTCATCCCTGTTTATGATTTATGTTTGTCAGGTGGCATGCCTGGGCTCCAGGCATTCCCAAATGTATTGATGCCAAATCAGAGGCAGACCTACCTCAGGATGATCGTTTTGCCAATGAGAAACGCAGTGACTTCGAGGGATCACTTCATTATGCGTGTGTACTACATTATCTGAAACTTAAAATAGTCATGGTAAACAGAATTTTTAAACTTTCCCTGACCACTTATTTAGCTGTTCTTACCATACAGGAGCACTTTGTAGTTCTATAATTAAAAACTGTAGTGCATCTGTTTCTCTGCATACTTTGTTAGCCTCCTTTCACCCAGTTCTTCAGTGGTCAGGGCCACCAAAGAGCAGGATTTACTGTATGTGGGTGGTGGGTCACTGCTGATAGTTTTTAAACACTGTGCCAACACACTGGCCACTCTATTACAGTACAAGCCAAAGGTTTGGACACACCTTCTCATTCAATGTGTTTTCTGTATTTTCATGACTATTTTCATTGTAGATTCTCACTGAAGGCATCAAAACTATGAATGAACAGATGTGGAATTTTGTACTTAACAAAAAAGGTGAAATAACTGAAAACATGTTTTATATTCTACTTTCTTCAAAATAGCCACCCTTTGCTCTGATTATTGTTTTTAACACTCTTGGAATTCTCTCAATGAGCTTCGAGGGGTAGTCACCTGAAATGGTGTTCCAATAGTCTTGAAGGAGTTCCCAGAGGTGGCTCATTGAGAGAATGCCAAGAGTGTGCAAAGCAGTAATCTGACCATTGAAGAACAGGGTGTAAGGAGGGTAACAAAGTATGCAGACCAACAGATTGTCACATCCCTCTCTGGTTCTCCCAACTCCCATGATCCTCAGCTCTATCGCCTCAATGATCACTTGCACCTGTTTTCACCTGTTCCCTATGTTCTAATGTGGATCGCCTGTGATCAGGTGTATTTAAGACATCCAGTTGTCTCCAGTTCTCTGCCGAGTGTAATGCATTTTTGTCTATGATTCTTTATTACTCTTGTTTTTCTGTTTTACTCATTTACAATTTCTGTCTTGCCCCATTAACTGTCTTTCTGGTCTTAGACTTTTACCAGTTGCCATTTTCTGGATCTGTCTCTTTGCCCTGCTGTTTGGTTTTGACTTGGACTGTCTCACTTCATTGTTTGCTTACCAGTAAAGACTTTGTGTTTTTACATGTGTTGCTAGTGTATCGTATCTGTCCTGCTCTGACAGAAGCCTCTGTCTCGATGCAGTTAACAGAATTTGAATCGGTGGTGAAGGCTGAAGCTTCACAGGGTCAGCTATTGGGCCAGAACCAGCAGCTTCTACTGGGTGTTTCTCAGTCTGTCGAGAAATTAGCTGTGCAACAAAGGCACCAAATGGAAGAGTTTATGCAAATCCTGTCTTGATTACAAGAACCTACAGCTCAGGTGTGTCCATCCAGTTCAGCTCCTCAGCCTGTATCACCTTCCTATTCTTCCCCAGTCAACCTTTCTGGTCTGCAAAACCAGAACCTTACAGTGCAGACCTGGATAAGTGCTGTAGATTTTTGTTGCAATGTTCTGTTTATTTTGGCAACTCACCTGATAGTTCTAACTATAATATAACTAAAATAGCTTCTGCTATTCCATAGCAGCTCTGGGACTCCACACTATAGCTGCTGGCAGTGGGTGAAACAAACCAGCTCATCAACACTTTTCACCACGGTTTGAATGCTGATGTTCTTACAGACCTGTTGAACTTACCTGCTCAATACCGTGTATCTGACTCCTTTCATGTGCATTGGGGCCATTGGACAGGTGTTGTCTGGAGATAAGCCTCCAGCTCCAGAGGTGCTGGACTCCTTTAGACAGGCACCCCAGTACCTGATCAACTTGGAGGGCTACAGTCCTGAGAGTAGGGGCTGGGTCCCACCAGCTGGATCCTGGGTTGGTGATGGACTTTCATTCCTGCCTCCCTAAAAAGCCTCCCCAGCATCTTAGGGGTTGCCCTAGCAAAACACTTTCCAGCTCCTAGCCAGTTTGGTGGGTCCAGGCCTTTGATGATTTGTGGTCCAGTCCTGTCCTCTGCTGGCTCTGGGGTCCTCCTGTCCTTTGGGCCCTCTGGTCACCTTGGGGGGGACTGTCACACCTGATGGGTAACACGACTCCCATCCGTTCCCAATAACCTGAGCTCTAATATGGATCACGTGCAGTTGGTTGTATTTTTAAGACATGCATTTGTCTCCAGTTCTCTGCTGAGTCTTGCCCTAACCAGGATTACAAAGTATTTCTGTTTATGATCCTTTATTACTCTGCATATGACCAGTTTTGCTTGTTTACCGTTACTGCCTAGCTTTGTGTATTGCCTTTCAGGTCCTTTTCTGTACCTTTCGCTGTTACTGACACTGTTTATCTGGATCTGTTTGCCCTGCTGTTTGGTTTTGACCTGGACTGTATCACTTCATAGTTTGCTTGCTGCTTTTTTAAAGACTTGTTTTTACTCTGCGTGTGCCTTGTGTGATCTGTCCTGCCCTGACACAGATGGACTACGGTTTCTAATTTTAGAACTACAAGGTCGTCCTGTATGGTCAGTGAAGTTTATTAAAAGGTGTATGAAGTATAGAAACAAGGTAATAGTGTTATCACTCTTATATCACTTAGCCAGCCTATATGTCCATACTTTCTGCATGTCCAGAGTGGATCCATAATGATTTTTCCTCCTCAGACTTTTGGAGCTCTCTCTGAAGAAGCTGGCCATCAGGTTTGGGAAATCCTGGGATGATCTGGATGATTTTAAACGCATATTCTGGAAACTGAGGAGTCCCATTGCTGGTACAGTAAACATAATGTATCATTAAAATCACTCTAACATTATTATCCATATAAGCTTAACCATCACCAAAACTAATGAATAATGTCCAGCATTAACTTTATTACTAGGGTGTAATAACTTTGTTACTAGGGGCTTTTGAACATTTCTAGTAATATCCTATTAATAGTTCACTGTTATGTAATGGCTCATTTGTGAGTAGAATACACTATGGATCACTGGAAGGAGGATGATTTTTTTGGCTATCAGTTCCTGAATGGATCCAACCCAAGGATGATCCATAGGATCACAAAGCTACCCTCTAACTTCCCTGTCTCTGGAGACATGGTGCAGGCCTCTTTAATGCCCGACACCACCCTGGACAAAGAGCTCAAGGTTGGGTTTTATTAACTCTCTACATTCAACCTGAAGATGCAACTAATACACAAACACTAATGTACTATTTTACTGCTATACTTAGTATCTCTCTCTTTTTCTCTGAGGCTGGGAATGTGTATCTGGTTGACCATGCTATATTAGATGATATCCCTGCAAATGTAATCAGAAACATGAAGCAGTACATAGCAGCGCCTCTGTGCTTACTCTATGAGCATCCTGAGAAAGGCCTCCTTCCTATTGCCATACAGGTGATGTATTCACATAGAATGTTATGACATCCATTGTGTTATTATGAGCTAACAACACATAGTTTGTGGCCTAAAACGTGTTCAATAAGTGTGAAGCGGTTGAGTGATGAACAGAAAAAAAATGACATGATCAAATGAGGCACCACTCACCATGTATTCCAGAGGTGGGAAAGTGCATGTTTGACCTAGATGACTATGCACCCCATCCATGGGCATGAGTGCTCAATAATGGTTTGATGAAACAGATGCAAATATGATCTCAATCACTTGACCTCAACTCAGATGATCACTTATGGGCAGATTGAAACTGATTACTTGTGGTGGACAACCACCTTATATAAGATGCCATGCCCAATGTCATGTACCAGCTATAGGGTTATAAAGACCCCTTGCATTGGGATTTGGAGCAGTGCAACTTCGACACATTTATTTATAAATACATAAATAAATACATTTATTTTTAGTGTTGTCACTAAGTCCATACCACAGAGACCATAATTTGGCTAATGAGATTGCTAATTCAGTTCCCATCTATCATTCCCAGCTGGAGCAGAATCCAAGCAAAGGTACACCCATCTTCCTCCCTAGTGACCCACCCCTAGCCTGGCTGTTGGCTAAAATGTGGGTCCGTCATGCTGAGTTCCAGGTGTTCCAGGTCCTGTCCCACCTGCTTCGCACTCACCTCGTAGTGGAAGTGATTTGTGTGGCCACATTGCGGCAGCTGCCAGCAGTACACCCTATATATAAGGTAAGCATGAAGGGTATCTCTTCCAAACACGATGAAAGCGCAGTACCCTCACTGTGTGTGCCAGCTGGTGATATAACTAAACACATACAAGATGAAGAATCATTTTCAAAATGAATAGAAATGCAAATTTCTTCTTATATTTCCTCAAGTCCCCTCTGATACAATTAAGATTTCATAGTGGTTTCTATGATGGAGAGTTCTCCAGGTCCTGCTGCAGCAAAGCAGCCCCAAACCATGGCACTTCCACCTCCATGCTTCACAGTTGATATGACAAATGAGTTGTGCTCAAATTTTGTTTGGTTTGTGCTGAGAATGTCCTGTGTTACTGTGCCAAAAAATTCAACTTTGGCTTCATGTCCAAAACACATTATTCCAGAAGTCCTGCTCTTTGTCTAGATGTTTTGGCAACTTTTAGTCTTGTCCTGATGTTTTGAGAGCAAGCATTTTTTTTCTTGCATATCTCCCATGAAAATGAAACTTGTACATTCTCATTCTGATGGTAAGCGAATCTACCTCAACTGTGGCAAGAGCTTCCTGTAGATGACATTCTATGATTGTTAGAGACGTCTTCTCGCATCTTGCTGATTTCTATTTGTTTTAAGTTTTTTTTTAATCCGATCCCAGACACATATGTATCTTCATCATTCTTCTGAAGGCCTCAGAGTTTTGGATCACGCAATGGTAAACCATCTGTCTTCAACAATTAAGAGCAAACCAAACTAATGTCTGAGACTTAAATAGGACAATGATGGTCTAACCATTTGCAGCTGATGTGCTGCACCTGATTTTAATTTTACACATTTTGTAATGCTATGCAGAGCAGAGGAAGGGAGGTGAACATACTTGCAGGGTTTAGAAGATTTATTTACCCAAACAAACATCAGAATACAAAACTAAATGCATAGCACACACACTGACAATCAAACAAAAGCTGAAAAAGACTAACTGAAACCATAAATACATGGACATGATTACACACACCTGGGACTAAATGATGAATGGGCAGGGTTACAAATGAGACACAGATAGGAACTAAGACCAAAACAAAACCGATGTGATAAGAAGCAAAACAAACATGGACACAAAACAAAACAATGGACGTGAACGGACTGACAGAGGTGCCAAACAGGACAGATACATGACCCATTGTAATAATAAATGTGGCGTTGTCCTAATTTCATCCTCACAACAATATTGCATTTCTAATTATTTTGATTCTCAAACTATTATTAAAAGACAATTCTTTTATTGTTTTATTTGTTTAATTATATCACATTCTTCCCTTAATGTTGTTACAATGAAGATATGTCCATATGTTTAAATAGTTAAAAAGTTACAATTCATGGGGTGTCCTAACTTTTTTTTTTTTTTTTTTTACATAACTGTAGCTACTATTGTGCCACCTAAAGGCACAGTAACAAAACCAACATCTAAGGCATAAAGAGGGCTTGGAAAATAATTGTGTTTAACGGTTTCAGATATTTTAGCTATATGAGGTCAAATGTCTTGATTGGACATTTTTTTAATTGACATTCTGCATAAATTGCATTGTGTTCCATTTCACAGAGAAGTAGTAAGGGAATACATTCTCTCTCTCTCTCTCTCTCTCTCTCTCTCTCTCTCTCTCTCTCTCTCTCTCTCTCGCAGTTGCTCACTCCTCATCTGAAGTACACTCTGGAAATAAACTGTCGTGGGCGCACACAGCTCATCTCTCCTGATGGTATCTTTAAAAGGGTGAGCCTTTTCTCAGATGAGCTGATTTAAAACACAGCACTACAGTGGCCTGAAAGCATAATATACAAAGATTTGTTTTTCTACAGAGTTAATTCACTTAATGTATAATGTAAAAGTGCTTGCAAAAATATATGCCACTTTAAAGTTATTGACCTATTTGGTGCTAGTAGTCTCAGGAAAATGAAGGTCATAGTAGTGGAAGTGTCTCAAGTGACTGCAGTATAAAACAGGAAAATCCAGTTAACTGGTCTGTATTCCTGTTAACAAAAACACATTCAATGCAGTTCAGAGAAAAGGAATGTTTAAATTACCGATCATCCCATGGAGATTAAGTTCATTATTAAGAAAAAGAAGAAATATGGCACATGTGTAAATCTGCCTAGAGCAGACTATTTTCACAAACTGATTGAAAGAGGACTTTATTGAACTCTCAATGTTTATAATGGCTGGAATGCATGTAGAACCTGGTCATTCTCCAACTGTTTATCCTGTGTATTGTTGTATTGACTGCTGATCAAATAGCACACCTGACAAATTCTCTTCTTAGAATTTGGGTTGACTGGGCTCGATTTTGGTCTCATCAGACCAAAGAACCTTGTCAGGCACGTCTACATTAGGCATGGGATTTAGGATATATTTTACTTTATATATTTTTATTAATTGACATTAAAACTTCTTACAAAGAAATTATATTGACCACGATTCAATTTATAAAAGCAGTAAAAGGGGAAACATCCAAGAGGGTCAATACGTTTACAGGCATTGTATTATCACATGGCATTATTTGTGATACAATTACAACCTACATTTGCATCAGTATGGGTTGTTTTCTAACCATTCTATAAAAGGTATGAGGTAGGGTTATTTCCTAGTGTTTGAAATGCTCTGCTTCTGAAGGTGCAGCACCATCTAGTGCATCAATTTCCAATGGCAGGTCTGTACTGGAACTGTACTGTACATGTGCTAAGTTATACTCCATGTTCCCCAGAATCGTTCTGCACTGAACAATTATGCATTAAATTTACTTGATTTAAATGTACACTGCCATGAAAAAGTATTCATACCCCTTTAATTCTTCCACACTTTTTTCATGTTACTGAAAATTATACATGATTTTGAATTTAGTTTTTACAAATAAAAATCTATGCATTTTATTCAACACCCCTGAGTCTATACTTTGTAGTACCAGAGGCTGAAATGATTGATCATTATTTTTTGCAAAATAGCGCAAGCTCAGTCAGATTAGATGGAGGACATCTGTGAACAGCAATTTTCATGTCTTGCCACAGATTCTCAATGGGATTTAGGTCTGGACTTTTGACTGGGCCATTCTAACACACACATATCCTTTGATCTAACCTTTCCATTTTAACCGTGGCTTTGTTTTTAGGGTCGCTGTCCTTTAACCCTGTACACCCCAGTCTCAAGTCTTTTACAGCATCAGGTTTCTCTCCAGTATTGTCCTGTATTTAGCTCCATCCATCTTCCCATCAACTCTGACCAGCTTCCCTGACCCTGCTTAAGAAAAGCATCCCCACAGCATGATGTTGCCGCCACTGTGTTTCATGGTGGGGATGGTGGGTGTTCAGGGTGATGTGTGGTATTATTTTTTCTGCCATAAATAATGTTTTACATATAGGCAAAAATGTGAACATTGGTCTGACCAGAGCACATTTGCTGTGTCTCCTACATGGATTGTGGCTTACTTTCAAAAATGTCTCTCTTCTTGCCACTCTTCCACAAAGGCCAGATTTGTGGAATACACAACTAATAGTTGTCCTGTGGACACATTCTCCTATCTGAGCTGTGAATCTCTGTAGCTTCTCCAAAGTGACCATAGGTCTTTTGGCTGCATCTCTAATTAGTGTTCTCCTTATCTAGGCTGTCAGTTTAAGTGGACAACCTTGTCTTTTTAGGTTTGTAGTTGTCTATAGCTTGATTTTTAATAAGCTATCCCTGCTTTGCACTTCGCCACAACTTTATCCATGCCCTTTTTGGTTTGTTGCTTGGTTTTCATGATGCTGTTTGATTACTGATGTTCTCTAACAAACCTCCTGAGGTTTTCACTTCATAAATTGCACACTCTATTCACTAAC
The DNA here is from genome assembly GCA_034509495.1 of Acestrorhynchus altus. Taxonomy (NCBI): domain Eukaryota; kingdom Metazoa; phylum Chordata; class Actinopteri; order Characiformes; family Acestrorhynchidae; genus Acestrorhynchus; species Acestrorhynchus altus. The sequence goes on along the minus strand of JAVGWO010000026.1, from coordinate 45,925 downwards.
TAGGTGGCCTCCGAAGGCACTTCCTCACAGTGCATTTATTAATGGGTATCCAAGTACGGGGGGCTGAATACAAATGCAGAAAACACACAGATTTGAATTAATTAAAACATTTCTTTACATTTCACAATTACTTACTACTTTGTGTTGGTCTATCACATAAAATCCCAATTACATACATTTACATTTGTGGGTGTAAAGTGAAAAAATGTGGAAAAGTTCAAGGGATATGAATAACTTTCAAGACAATGTAAACTTGCTTTTTGCACAAATAATGTAGATTACATTAACTGGTTAATTAAATGGTTAACAAAGGTAAGCAAACTGAAAGACAATGTTGGTTTTTATATATATATATATATATATATATATATATATATATATATATATATATATATATATATATATATATATATATATATATAAAATTATAGTGAAAATAACTTTTTTTTTTTTTTTGGCATATTGTTTTATATAAATTTACTGAAAGCAGGTGTTTTGTCTCTTTAGGTGGTGTCAACAGGTGGAGAGGGGTTGCTGGTACTGGCTCAGAGGGAGTATAAAACCCTGACCTACCGCTCACTCCAGCCCAAATTTGACTTCTTAGATCGCGGTGTTAATGAACTCAAACAGTACTTCTACAGAGACTATGCTCTTATGCTCTGGGATGCCATTCACAAGTGAGAGTCTAGCTTGAAATATGCTCAGTGTTTGCTGTGGTGGTGACGGTTTACTGAAATTTCATGTTCAGTGTTGATAATAGAAAAACAGAGGTAGACAATCATCATAATAAAATGTTCATTCAGACCATGCCTTCATATTATAATGGTTGGGAGGAGACCGTAAGGCTGGAGTTGGGGTGGTTTCTGCTTGCAGTAGGAAGCCAGTGATGGACGGCCATGTTAAAATGGAGGAGATGGGGTAGCAGTAGATTACAAAAACTGAACAGGATAGAGGTGGAGTTTATATGAAGTTAGTTTAAGAGGAGGGCCTTCAGGCATTTACCTCCTTGCAAAATTGAGTTATTTCATATCTACACATAAAGCCCCAAGCAGCAAATTGTGGGGCCCAGTTACCTTTGGGTAAAAATCAAGCTGAATTGCCTTACACTCTTTGGTCATCTAAAACACACAGTGCGTACATGAGACACTTTTTTAATTACACACAATATAGGATTTAGAAGCATTTTTACACTTTCAACAGTAAAGACTACCATCCACAAGGCAGTTGGGCTAATCTATGTATTTGTTTTGCCACAGCAATAAACTGATCTCTTTTGTTTTTTGTCTCTCTTCTCCATAGCTTTGTCTCCAGTATGGTGTCTCTGTACTACTGTAGTGACAATGAAGTAATACAGGACTCTGAACTGCAGGCCTGGATTAAGGATATAGTTGATGAAGGCTTTGTAGACGTGCCCGAGTTTGGTCAGTTTCCAAAATAAATTGGCAGCACGATTTACAGCGTTGGTGTCAGACCAGTATACCTGAAGACAAATCCTGACCTGTCATCAGTTTGTATATGCCTGCGCAGAGTAATGAATAATGCTGTATTTCATGGTTGGCAGGGCTTCCTAATGAATTGAAGGGAAAAGAAGAGTTGGTCACTCTGCTGAGTATTGTCATCTTTATCAGCACAGCACAACATGCAGCAACCAACAACGGACAGGTCAGTTATATCTCCTGCTTCATAACATAAGACCTTAATCATTTATCCATACTGGATCTTTACAGCATTATGAAATCTATGAAATTATATTTGTAATTGCAATTAGAGTGGTTCATTCATCATGAAATGTTAACAGGAAATGGAAAAATGTTTTCAAATTACGTGAATTGAGATTGTTCATATTGTACACCAGTTTGATTGGTGTGCGTGGGTACCCAACACCCCTTGCACCATGCGCCAGCCTCCGCCTAAGGACAAGGATGCTGTAACTATGGGGCTGGTCATGGACACACTGCCAGACATCAGCCAGTCATGTGTGGAGATGGCGATCACGTGGCATTTAGGAAGGGCGCAGCCAGATGCAGTGAGTCAATGTTTCTGCATAAATTGATAATATTTAACAGCCTTAAGATTCATGAGATTAAGTAACAGCACACAATCCCATAGATTTGTCCACATTTTAATGCACTGATTGCTCTATTTTCTTCCCACTTCACTCTCTCGCTTTCATTTTTAGATCCCCATGGCACAGTACGAAGAACAGTTCTTTGTTGAACCGAAGGCTTTACGGGTGATTGAAACCTTTAGGCAGGATTTGAAGGACATTGAAGAGCAGATTGTTGAGCAAAATGAAGGCATGGCTCTCCAGTATCTCTATCTGTGTCCCAGTCGAATAGAGAACAGCATTACTATATAACGAAACTATCTTTGTGGCAACATTTATGTGGGAATGTCTGTGGGTACAGTATATGTTCACTGTCAGAGCAAAATAGAGACCTTTTCAGAAAAAAAAAAAAAAATCTATGTAAGGTAATTAAGTAAACTATTATTCCAAAATCTATTTGTACCATTTTTGTTGTTCCAGTGACAGTTGCTTCACTATGGGAAAAATTTTATAACTCTTCTATAGCATTTTATAACATCCCACAATCTTCCTGCCAACGATATTAGTCTTTCAAAATGGTTGTGCTAATTGTTTCATTTAATGTATTTAATTGACTATATTATATTTCTCCAATATTTGAAAACACCTCAAATTTTGACTTATTTGAAAAAACAACACAGATACTGGAGTTGAAGAAATGTTGTTTTTGTTGTGTAAGTAGCTATAATATGAACACTAAAACAGCTACCACAAGCACTGTGAACATTTTTAAATGAATGAAACTAAAATCACATGGAAGTTCATTTCTACATGTTTGTGTTTGTTAATAAAATCATGACAGACGTGTGATGTATTTTTCACTCAGCTTACAGGCAAGTCAATACTGTCATCAAGCAAACTTACATTGGCACATTTTATTCTTACACATTTAAGAACTTTTAAGGCACTTGGTCCAAAATCAATTATAATTAAAAGAAATAAATGAACAAATAACAGCAAGGCAGACTGCTATATTTCTCCAAATGCAGCAACCAATGTTCCATAAAGATCAGTTATCAGATAAGGCTCCTTTGTTTCGTGAACAACCTATTCCTGAGAAGTCTTTTTGAGAGAGACAGGCACAGAGGAAACATGGCTCTTTGGGTCTGTTTACAGCCTAAATGGCTACAGTAATTAACCCAAGAAATTTTATGGCTTCAGTAAATGCTACCACTATTTTTTCAAACTTCCTGCATAATTAAATTGTTGAGCTCTAAACAGTCATTCAAAATGATGTGATATGTGCCTTTCTAATGGGTCTAAATGAGTCAGAACTGTTCATAGTGGTGGTTGATCCCGGACATCTGAAAAGTTGAATGCCTAAAAAGCTAAATCACAAAACGTAATCATATCATCAATTTTACTGTTTGACAATGTTAATCTTGAAATAAAAAATTTTACACTAATTTTACACTTTTCTTTCTCCTGTACAGTTACTGTTTTAAAGATACAAAATTTCTGCATAACAGCACAGATATACTGGAGGATGTCTGATATGTTTTAAAATCAATTAATCACAAGAGTTTGGCCTAAAATGTCATTTGTTTTAAATATGTTCATCAAGCGATACATGCACACAAAATGTCAAACAAATCTCTCATCCTTAGTAGTTTTGCTGTCATCAACATTACACTGTAAAACTCAGAAGACGTAGCTTAAATAAAATGGCTAAGTTTGCTGTAATTACGACTCCTGTTTCCTAACATGGTGAAATGTTTTCGTACAATTCAGTATTTCACATCAAACAAATGACTTAGTTCCCATCTCAACAACTGTATTTATAACTATAGCTAACCAATTTGGTCACAAATTACACAGTAATTCTGAAAAGACAGGAATTCTTCAAGTCTTAGGTTGTACTCAATCCAATTGTGTTTTCTAATGCACAAGATATTCATTGCGTTTGTTCATTCGTACATTATAGAAAGAGACAATGCCTACAACCACATAGATTCCTGCTGCGATAAAGCAGTTGTATCCAACTTTGTTGTAAAGCTCGTATGCCTCCTGTATTAAGTTTTCCCTGGACAGAAAAGAGAGAAAGGTTATTAACAAATGACCCAAAAAAACAGTTCTTGTTTGTCATTATCTCATTACTACTTCAAGGTAAAATAATAAACTACATGGGTTAATTAAAGAAGGCATGATTTCCAGGTATTGCATGAATGCTCTGCCTGAGGCTGGAAGTTGATTTTAGAACATTACTAATTGCCAGGCCTGATATTAGCTCTTCTTTCCATGGCAAAAGAGGAAGAACATGGTAGGGGAACTCACTCTTTGTGCATGATCTCCTCTGGGATTGGCACATCCTCAAACAGTATGGCTGAATGAGTAGTGAAGAAAATCCCCAGCAGTGCCTAATGGAAAAGAAGACAAAGTATTTGATGAGAAAAACCATAATACAGTCAACTGTATGTGGTTTTATTTGCCCCATTGTGTCACAGGCTAGATTTAGCCAAAACCTGGTTTTGGTTTGGATTTCTACCTTTAAAATGTCAAACTAAGGTCTCTAAAACTAGTAAACACGGTGTCAGTTAGAATCATCACTACAGTAGCTAGTTTTGTACAGTCTAACCTACACATAACTCGTAGAGGTTAGGTTCCTACATGTCATACATTTCCCTCTATATGAACACATCTGTCCACTATTATTTAGGACTGAAAAGAAGGATTCTTACCAGCATTATAACTGCCCAGATGCTCAAAACCAGTCCACAAGCTGCCAGTTTGGGTCCACAACACGAAGCAGCCGCCATGTCTCCGTCTGTTTTCGGATGTAACTGATGAGACTCTTTGACTGTGTGGTCTAAATAAACTTTAAGTCGTCATTTATAACTTTAAAGCTACTTTTGTCAGAGTTGCTCGCTGAACCCAGAACACCAACAGTCAGCCGCTCCGGTCAGCTGACTTACAGGAAGCGGAAACACACAGCAGGGCTGCCTTCACTGAGCTCGTGATCCGCCAGCTGTTCACAGCGGAGATTTTACTGTTTTATTATAAAACGTCGTTATTTTTGTCATTATTTAACTAGATAAACAACTGACTGACTGATTATCTAAACAACTGACTAAACAACTGACTGATTATCTAACCAACTGACTGATTATCTAAACGACTGTCTGACTAGCTAAACAACTGACAAAATAACTGGCTGATCATTTAAATAACTGACTACCTAGCTCAACTGACAACTGACTAAACAACTGACTGACTGACCAGCTAAACAACTGACTAAATACTGGCTGTCTAAGCTACTGACTGGTTATCTAAACAATTGACTAGCTAAACAACTGACTAAATAAGTGACTAACTAAACACTGACTAATTATCTAAACAACTGATTAAATAACTGCCTGAGTAAATGAATGACTATCTAAACAACGGACTGACTGATTATCCAATCAACTGACTAAATAACTGCCTGACTAAACAACTGACTGATTATCTAAACAACTGACTGGTTATCTAAACAACTGTCTGATTAAAAAACTGACTGATTGACTAGCTAAACAACTGACTGTTTATCTAAACAACTGGCTGACTCTAAATAACTGACTGATTGACTAGTTAAACAACTGACTTAATAACTGGCTAAATGACTGACTGACTAATTAATCAAATGACCGACTGGCTAGCTAAATAACTGACTAACTGGTTAAACAAATTACTGACTAGCTAAATACCTGATTAGCTTAATAACTGACTGACTAGCTAAACAACTCACTAAATAACCAACTGCCTGACTAGCTAAATAACAGCCTAGCCAAATAACTGACTAGCTGTATGATTGAATAACTGACTGACTACCTGACAAGCTGACTAGCTGTCTGACGGACTGACTAACTAACTGGCTGACTGATTAGCTGGCTAACTAATTACTACCTGGCTGACTGATGAGCTAACTAAATGGCTGACCAATTAACTAGGTAACTAACTGGCTGACTAATTTAAAGACTAGTTAACTAATAACAGGCTGACTGACTGACTGACTGACTGACTGAATAGCTAATTGACTGACTAGCTAGCTGAGTTTATACTACTACTACAAATAGTAGTAGTAGCAGCAGTAGTAACAACAGTGTTATCAAGTAAGGCAGGAAAATGGCTATATGGAAATGGAGAAATGTGAAGAGAACAATAATAGTAACATTGTAAAAAGTAAATAAACCTGTTTTCCAAGTTTAAATTTTTTGGCTACTCAGGTAATGCATATTCATTACAATTACATGCCATCTGAATTCATTTTTAACTAAAAAGTGATGAAAGCAAAGCAGTGTATTTATCTGTAGTCAGTTTTAAATAAAAGAAAAAAAATAAATAGTGCATCTATCTATATTTAATAGAAAAATGTATATATTTGTAGTTAGTTTTGAATAAAAAAGTCTGAGCATTCTGTCTATCTGTATTCAGCTTTAAATAAAAAGCATTGAAATAGAACAGTGTGTCAATTTGTAGTCAGTTTAAATTAAAATATGTATGGGTAGTCAGTTTTACACTAAAAGTGATGAGAGTAAAGCAGTGTATCTGTAGTCGGTTTTAAAGTGATGAGAGTAGATCAGTGTATTTGTAGTCAGTTTTAAAGTGATGAGAGTAAAGCAGTGTATTTGTAGTCAGTGAGGTAGAACCAGTGGAATTCTTCATTAATCAGACGTGTTCAGACTCGCCCCTGCAGCTCTTCTCTGGGTGTAGGGCTCAGAGTTGGAGAAGGTGAACTCTGAAGACTGAATGTAGTATTTTAGCTCCGTTCACTAAGAGTGACTGGGGCTGAGATGGATTGTTGATTTCCAGAGATGTGGGGGAAGCGGGAGAAAGAACAGATTGAAACCGCAGTGAAAAGCTGAAATCGGACACCTGATGGTCTCCTTTCAGACTCCTCGCTCTTCCTCCTCCCCTCGCGCTGCCTCCAACCAAACGTTGCGAAATTCTTGAAGTTTTGAGCCCGAACTGCAGTTTTTCGTGGCATCTGAGTTAGCTCGATAATTCGTTTCTTTTACATGAACGTCCAGTCGCTGAACAGCTCCAACATCTGCTTAACATTAAGAGAGAAAGGGGGAGCTGGGGGCTGGGTGAAAAGCGTGAACACAACGAAGGAAGACAAGGAGGGCGCCTAACGGGACGGGAAGCAGCAGGAAAACTTCTGGAAAACTATGGGAACATAGGCAGCATTTCTCATCCAGATTGACAGCGGAGATCACTGCTTCTGCCTTAACTTTCCACCTACATCCACAGGTAGGATCCCTGGGTTTAAAGATCAGTTCAGCTCTTCAGAGGACACCAAAAACACAGCTTGACAGTTCTTCGGTCCGACGTGGCTCAGCGAGGCAGGGCCAGTGTAGCTCTGATTTGAAAATATGGAAGACGTTTCAAAGTACAATGCTTATACACATGTAATGTACATATAATACATGTATTTATGTGTATGTATGTATGTATATATATATATATATATATAAATTTCTAAACATAAACATTGCATGTCAACAAATGTCAAAAGTTTACTTGTTACATTTTATTGTTTTAATATTCATTTATAGTTATGCTGTTTTTGTTGTTTTAAACCAAAATGAACCAAAAACAGAAGAATAGTCGGTTTGGGATACAGCCTTGTGACTGGAAGACTGCCGGTTTGATTCCCTGAACTGGCAGGACTGAAGTGCCAGGCAACTGTTCACCAGACACGAATTCTCTACTGTGTGTTTCACTGTGTGGATATGTTAAATATCCCTGTGCAAGCACAATGGATCTATATCACTGATATCCAATGAAAACTCTGTACTCTGCTCTGTACACTGTGTAAATTATTTAGAATAAATAGACCAAAAGAAGTGCTCTAAAATTGGTAAATAAGCTCTTTTTATTTTACATGCACTTCCATTCAGATTTAAAAGCATTTTCGCCTTCTGTAAAGTTGCCTTTTTGGAGATACATGTTTTTCACTGGATGGTAACAAAATGCATGTTTATGTTTACTCAGTATTTAAGTAGTTTTAATGTAGTTCCTTTATGTAGTTCCTTGTGGTGCAACAGATAACACCACCATCAGGCTACCACACCATGTGAGTATCTGGAGTTTGATTCCCAGTCTGGGTAACTATGCCGTGCTACACCAAAAAGAATCCTTGGACTAGACTCACTAACACTACTCTGTAATTTGAGTTGCTCTGGATAAGAGCGTCATCTATCCCAAATATAGAAAATAGATCTGTTTTTGTTTTCACCCACTATTGAAGTACTCGCTTCTTATTAGCTTCCACATTATTTACATTTAGTTTGAAGCCATGTGAAGCTTTTACCTTTGGAGCTAACCTAATGCATTGTTTCCTACACAGATAACATGCCCATGTGGTGCCTCTATGGAACCAGAAAGTTTTGTCCAGTTCCATGTTTGCATCTTATATGTATGTCCACCTTTGTCATTAATGGGACCAGGGTGGGTTAAAAATGGGTTCAGTCTGGGTTGTTCATTGCACAGGGGACCTAGATGGGAGCCATATGAGATAAATTTGGCCTGTAATAATGGAGCCCATTTGGCAAACCCAACTAGATCCCAGTTACAAGACATTTACAATCACACCCAGAGCCCATACCCCCCTGGAAGCCACGTAGCCCATGTTCCACCCATATGAGACATGGATTAAGCATGTTGCTGGGTACTTTCCTGTTTCCTCATATTTTGCTGTGTTCCCTGAAACAAACTCATAATAACATTTCTTGAACCCTTTTGTCGTAGTGTTCCAGTGGCAATGGATGGAGAGAAGGAGAGAGAACGGGAGAGAGGAGAAGAGAAAGAGAGTGATGAGACAGAGGAGGATGCAGAAGGGGCAGCCTTAGTGTGGCAGGAAGGCTACCCAGAAGATGACCTGGACTTACCTATTATGCACTGGGAAGCCCTGAGCTTGCGAATTGCAGAACTTGAGAGACAAGAGGAAGAACAAAGAGAAAGGAAAAAGGTCTGAGTTTGAGGATGTGAAAAAAGTTGTCCATTTGTAAAGCATATGATAAAAAAGTGTGTACAATGGTGTAAAAATACTTACATAAAACATAGCATGATGATACAATGATAGATTTGCTATATACTTATCCACTGAGATGCCAAGTCATAACAGTATTTTATGTTCATTGATTATGAAGCGTCCACAGGTGCTTAATGATTGTGACTGGCTAGAATTGTCCATGCAAACAGGCAAGCAACTCTGGTAGAAATCGCAACCACATTCAATGCAGGAGTTGAATGCAGCATTCTTCAGGTACCATGGGAAATGGGAGTAGAAGATCCCTAGAGTGCCTCTGTTAACACAACACCAGACACAGCACCTCATTTGGCTTGTGTGTTTGATAACTGGGCCCTAGAGATATGGCATGATCCAGTGACTCACGGTGTGAATTGGTTCAGGTTGATGGTTGAGTTTGTGTGCGACGCAGACCTAATGGACCTTCAGGTTGGTGGTAAATTCATACTGGTGTGGGGTGTATTGCCATGGCATGGCTTGGTTCCACTGGTCTGCCTAAACAAGTCATTGGTGTGTACTACATTGTTTTGCTTGGTGACCACTGGTAGGTCTTCCTGGACTTCATGTACCCCCACAATGATGGTATGTTGCAGCAGATTAATGATGTTTTCAGGCCCAAGTTGTCCAAAATTGATTTTATCAAAGTAATTCATGTCACCTTGCCATGAGCACACCAGCCACTGTTCAGCCTCATTCACAAGATAACACCTCACAGTTTATACAGGCGTGGTCATTTCCAAGTCATCTCCTGAGATAACACGTCATGATCAATTTACATACCTCTATCCCATGACTTTTGGCAGAGTATTAGCAGATAGACATTACTGTATTTTACAGCAGATGTTTATACTTTTATACTAATTTAATTGTTATAAATCATGTCTTTATTATGTAATCTCAAGGATGTAGCTCGCTGGACAGATTCTTGGCCAGAGTTACATGATCTTAGACACAGGGACACCTATGAGGATGTTGAGGATAGTCGTCTGACTGCATTAACATCACGGTATGCAATAGCTCAATTGTTATCTTTATCATTTTTCTTTCTATTAACTGCAGTATGTAAGTATGATCTGTTATAACTCATTATTTCAGGCTCCAGAGTCATATGAATTTACAGCTCTGCTTCATCAACAACAGTGAGAGTGAGGGTGAGGAGGAGGACGAAGGAGCAAAAAAAGAGGTTTTTAATCAGATAATGTTTCTTTATTTTGTTGTGCTGTAACATACAGCTAGAAATGTGATGGATAAGCATTCTCTCCCTTAGTCTGCTTGTTACAAAGTGATGATGATATTCCATATTATAGCTTTAATATTTTCGAATTATTTGTAACTTGATGACTGACTGGTTGTAAGAATTTGAAACACATCTCTTTGTGGATATTGTATACTCACTAAAGACTTTATTAGGAACGTCTATACACCTACACATTCATGCAGTTACCTACGCAGCAGTAGTACGTAGCAGCACACAGTGCAAAAATTCCTGCAGATACGGGCTCCTTCAAGTTCACATCAACCATCAGAATGGGTAGAAGATTTGAGAATGATAGGATTGTTGGTGCTAGAAGGGCCGGTTTGAGTATTTCTAGAACTGCTGATCTGGGATTTTCAGCACAACAGTGATAATGAGAGAAATCAACAGAGAATTGCCAGACTAGCTGGAGCTGACAGAATGGCTACATTAACTCAGATCATCACTCTGTACAATTGTGGAGAACAGAAAAACATCTCTGAAAATACAACACTTCCAACCTTGAGGTCAATGTTGGGTTCCACTTCTGTCTGCCAAGTATAGAAAGCTGAGACCACAGTTTACCTACATTCTGTTGGCTACTTCAGCATGATGACCACTACACAAAGCACAAGTCGCTTAAACTGGTTTCAACATGACAATGAATTCAGTGTTTTTCAGTGGGCTTTTTATTCATTGCATCTGAATTCAATAGAAAACTTTTGGGATGTTTAAGTCCTACTTAAAAATCAGAAGGAATTGCACAACACCATTCTGTAAGCACGAACCAGAATATATAAAGAATGATTCCATCATGTTGTGGAATCCATGCCACCAATAATTAAAGATTTTAAATAATGAAATTGAGGCCCTACGCAGTATTGGTATTGTGTTGCTAGTTAAGTGCTTACTGAATGTATATCATCATTGTTTGGAAAACTTGAATGTACATTTATTTAACAAGACTTGATTCCCCATAATTTTTAATTATTTCTATTGGCCGACACACAATGATAATTGAGCATTTGGCTTTTCCTCACACTGTGGAAAAAGGAACAAAACCTTGAATTTTGCCATGACAGTGATGAATCTCATAATTCCTTTTGCACTTGGTGTAACAGAGTGGGAAGAGTAGCAGTGGGCAGGTGCAGCAGCCCCAGCAGGGTTCCAGTGCTGCGACCCACACCAAAACCAAATCAAGCAGGTTCAAGAAAGAGGTCAGGGCTGCTCTCAGCATGCTTAGAGACAAGCTGAGGTTGGAACAAAAGCAGGTATGTCAAATGCATGCAGTGACCATCTCTTTAAGCAGTTGTTATTGTTTCGATTATGCTTATTACCTGTGTGTGTGTTTGAATAAGCTTCAATCTGCTTGACTGGTTCTAGAGCATAGCGCCCAGTGATGCAGTCAAACAGAGACCACACTACAAATGCAGTGACTTACAGAACTTCAGCTTGAAGGAGTTGAAGGCTTTGAAGACCACACTGAGTAAAGACATTCACAGTAAGACTTTGCTTTTTACTAGAAAATCTACAAAACATCAGCATGGTATTGATATTTATTAACATTTCATGATGAATGTTGCTCATCTATTACATACTCTGTCACAACAGTCCATCTTAAAATCCATAGAAGAGAATGTAATGCCCAATACAAGTAAAGACCAAAATAACACATATAGGGCTAGTATTGTGCAGTCAGTGTGATATTGACAAAAAAAATCATGTCGCAGTAAATTTTAGGTGAACGCCGATGTACAATATACAATATATGTGAAAAATACAGTGTGAAACAGTATGATGGTCTTTTTTTACTATGTTTAAATATTGAAATTTGATCCTAAGTTCTTCTTTATACATAAAGAATACATATGTATACATAAACATTTTCATGCTAAAGCTCTGCCTTCTGCTCCCTCCACGAAGAGAATGCAAGTGGGGGTTGAGGGGAGCACAACAGGGGGAAGAGCATAGTGAAGGAGCAGAAAAAGTTTTCCCCAAAATTGAAACTAAATATTATTCAAAAACTTTCAAACTCCATATAAATTATATTTGTTTATATCCTGTAATTTATATAAATATTGGTGTATTTCAGTATGGTCTGCATGCTACAGTTGCATATGATATGATATCAGTTTCACAACAAAACAAAGAGGAGAAAATTTATTTTAAACTCTAATCACAAAACATATTTCTATGCATTTATGGATGCTGATACACACAGTTCCCCTTGTGTCATTTTAATATGTTACAATATATTAAAACAGAATCCTTATAGACAACCCAATTTGGCCTCATTAGATACAAATAACTGAATCAAAATCAATCTAGATTGAATTTTGAAATTTTACATCAGAATTTATAGTAGTTCATGATTAATTAGAATTATTTATAACCTGTTTTAGAAACAGGTGCTAGTGGTTTGTCGGTTTTTTAACTTGATATCTGAAACAGAAGAACTAAGAGTGCCTCTTAAATATGAAAAAATACTGTGTGTGTTGTGAAATATTCACCCAGTGTAAAAGGCAGGTGAGATGTAAGAATTTTAAATGGTTTTGATAATTGTAGCATTATGTTGTCAATATTGTAGCTTCAGTTTCCAGGTGACAGAATCTGCTGGAGAGCAATACCATTTTGTGAAAGAGAGAACACCCAGACACATAAAAATCACGTTTATGTCAGTCCTTGTCAGCGAACCAACCAAATAACAACAGGTGGAGATGAGGCTATGTTTAAGGAAGGTCACACTATGCCCATGCTTGTCTAAATGGAGCTAAAGTGAATGAGTAAAACGTTCCATTCAGCACTCACCAGACTGGGCATGTCTCATATACTCCTCTTACTTTACCTTCAACACAGTATTCAATAAAAACCTACATTATTTATGAATACCTACAGTTAATTAAGAAAACCTACGTCAGAGGATAGAAAAGTTGATGAGCTTAAGGCAACTAATAAATAGGTTATTATAATAAATAGTTAATGCATCTGAGAGATGTAGACATATAATCCCATTCAAAAAAATTGAATATCATTAAAAAGCTCATTCATGATCACAATTTCTTTCAAAAGGGTAAATGTTATATTTCATATTAATTTACACATAAAGCAACATTTCAAGGTTTTTTCTGTTTCAGTGTTGATCAGTTTGAATTTAAATAGATGACTAATGACAGTATCAACATTTAAAAAAGCTCTGTAGATGTAATGAAATCTATCTACTATGTCAATGTGCCTTAAAGACTTTAAAACTGCTCCAAATGCAGACAGAACCTTATAGTTCCAAGAGGATTTTTCATACAAATTGAAAAAATCCAATTAATGCAGTGATCTTGTACCAGTAATATGTTTTTCACCATTGTGTGTGTGTGTGTGTGTGTGTGTGTGTCTGGTTACACTTTGACAGAACTTAGCTCGGAACTGGTGGGCCGTCTTCTGACAAGGGACCAGCTGAGGACTGAGCAAGATGCCATGTTACTGGAAATACAGGACATGAGGTCACTGTGATGTCACAGACAGAAGAGGTCATTCCAGTCAAGTGAACAAAAGTGAGGCTGCCACCCCCAAATGGACTACAGACCTGGGAGATCTGCCTGGAAGAATGAAATTGTACTGTGAAAAGATTCACTGCTCCAAAAAGACTGTTTAAAATTGCACAGATTTGTATTCAAGTTTAACATTCTTGTTTTGTTGTTTTGCTTTTGGTGTGTTTAAGGCATTGATAAGCTGCTATTGCTGCCTAAGGAGCAACCTCTTTCCAGAATCCAGTTGTTCTTGACAAATCATTCTTTTTATTCCAGTTCATTTACATTTACAACATTTCATTGATTTATGATTGTGTATGATTTGATAGTCAATAGTTTACAGTCACACCGAGACACTTGAGGGGCAAACAGTTAGAGCAATAAACTCCAGAAGGGTGACATATGTTACACTATGTCCTGCACCTGCACTCGGTTCAAATGAATATTGTCTTAATTTTGGGAAAATCAAGTCTTACATGGGAAATGTGGGTTGTTAAAATCTACCTATAAGAATAAAAAGCATTGGTATACACATCTCAGAAAGATCTTGAGTGAGTTTTTTTCTTTTATTATTATTATGTAACATGACAATATGACAAATAGGATATATGCTGTGCATGTTGTGTACAGTGGGCTCAGTGTGTTCACTTTAAGTTAGAACTGGAAACATTTTCAACCAAAAGGTTCTCATTTCTAATGACTAGCCAGAGCTTGTGTCTGCAAAAGGCCAGCTCAGCACAAATAAATGAAAGAAGATAGACAGGGGGAGGGACCGATTATGAAGCGAGGGGAGACCGTGAAGAAGGGAGCGATGGATAGAATGATCCACAATAGGTTGCACAAACAGCAGAAGTGAAGTAAAGCAACAGTGTGTCCTGGAGTGCGCTTAAGAAAAACAGTGGTCTAAATCTTTTTTTCTGTTCAGCTGCTTTACTGTCATCTAACCTGATCATCGGACAGTTTAATAGAGATGCTTTGATATCTTTATTTGATTCTTCAATGGACTGAAAACTCATTCTCATCTTCCATAAAGCTGGTAAGTTTTCCAGTTTTCCAGTTGTCTATAACAGCACGCAGGCAAGTCCAGTTGTTGTTTTTTTATGAGCACTCTGATGCACTACATACATATTGCCCTATTAGACACACACACTGCCTTGTTTTTATTCTGTTTTTGTCTTTATGATCTACAGTTCCTGAGAAAGGGATTTCAGGTAACAGGTTGCCGTATGTAACTTGTATTCTTTTCTGTAATTGTTTTACTACCCATTAAGGAGTAAATGGATTTATCTACACGATTCACTGACTGGCTCTGTAGACATAGCGTCGTATATGTTCCTCAAATGCTGTGCCATACAGCTGTTTGCGTGGAGCTACTCAGTTAAATGTTCAGTCTACCAGAAGGCCATTAAACCCATGGCATGTCATGTAGATATGTTTGTAGATTTGAATGATATTTTACTGCATCCAGTGGATCATACAGAGTGAAGTAGAGGTCTAAGAGCAAATAATCTGATGAGTGTTTAAAAGAAAAGACCCCCCATTTCTATTATCCAAAAGAACTGATGAAAACTGACATGAGATAACAAGTGATGGTAGGAAAGACAAGGAGATGAACAGATGATGGAACACAGAGGGGAAGTGTGGTTACTGATTGATGAGTTACTGAAGTGAAAAGGGTCTGAATCAGCAGCATATACTCATGCAACAGCGCAAACAGCACCACAAATTGTGAAAGAGGCGGGGGGGGGTGCAGGGAAAGAAAGTAGGAATCAGGTAAACAGATGAGCATTTATGGAATGACTTTGAAAGGAAGTCCTGAATGCCTGGATCGTTGTTTCTGAGACAAGCAACGCCACCAAAAATCCTCCATCTTTTTCTACATCCTTTAAAACAGTAGGGATCTTTTACAATGTGTGAAGAATTTAGGATAAATGGACCAATAACAAAGCTCCATGAATAACATTAAATCACATTAACTTACATTAAAAGGTATGTTGTAGATAGCAATGAAATGACACTACACATATTCTAAATGCTGTCTTATTTCCTTTACAGAAAATCACCTCCAGACTCTCCTCCTCCGGACTCTCCAAACTAGGGGAGAGATCAATGGATATAAATAGAGACAACCTAAAGTTTACAACCAGAATGGGTGGTTGAAGATTCTGGGGAATCTCAATGAAAGGATGAGACAGCAACACTTCCTCGACAAGTGATTGAGAAGCAGCCAGAAATGGTCACAGGTGTTCCCACGGTCCTGTCCGAAGAAGGACAAGGAGGCGATGGCCACCTCTTTTCCTCTTCAAACTCTTCTATCACAGGCTCTTGCAATATTGATGAGTCCTACAAGTATATCTTCCTGCCTATTTGTTACTCCTTCACATTTGTCTTCAGCATCACCCTCAACTCGGTGGTGCTCTATCGCTCCTTTAGTCGTACCAAGCACTGGAACGCGTCCCTAATATACATGGTGAACTTGGCCACCACTGACTTTATGTATGGCATGTCCCTGCCATTCCTCGTGGCCAGCTATGTCATGCGAGACAACTGGGTGTTTGGTGACTTCATGTGTCGCCTGGTACGCTTCCTCTTCTACTTCAACTTGTACTGTAGCATCTTTTTCCTCACCTGCATATCTGTGCATCGCTACCTGGGCATCTGTCATCCCATGAGGACCATCACTCTGGAGACCAAAAGGGCTGTCAAAGGCACATGTGTTCTAGTGTGGGTTGCTGTCTTTGCTTTAACTTGCCCGATTTTCCGATTTGCGCAGACCGAATATCTACCCCGTCAGAGGAATGGTGGTGCTTCAGAGGTAGTGATAGACAACAATACTACAAATCGAAGTGTGGAAGGGTTCCAAAACTGCTGGGACGATGCTATTGATAAGGAGTTCCCGGACTATGTTCCTTATGGGATAACTCTCCATCTCTTGGGTTTTTTTGTGCCATTTAGCATCATTGCATGGTGTTACTCACATGTGGTTATCACAATATTCCGAACACTGCACTCCCAACCTCCTACCAATGGGCCTGGAACAAAACGTGAAAGCAGTTCAGGGACAGAAGGCATGTCATTTGTTCTAGGGGCTCACTCCCCTTATGTGAACAGACGTCGCAAGTCCATTAAGACCATCATAACCATCACACTCCTCTTTGCCCTTTGCTTCTTCCCCTTTCACGTGACCCGAACCATATTTTTGTTGCTTAAAGTGACCAGCAGAGTGCACTGCCATACAATGCAAATGGTCTCCATTTGTTACAAAATCACTCGACCACTTGCCTCGTTCAATGCCTGGCTCAATGCTTTGCTCTATTTCCTCACCAAGGAAAAGAGTGGGCCATGTTGTCACAAGCCACAAGCCAGCCAACATGGCCTCCTCTGGCCTTTAAGGATTCTGGATAAAGGAGGGCAAGAGGAGGGTGAAGCTGAAGAGGCAGAAAATCATGAAGGCAAAAAATTCAAGGAAGGAAACATGTTTAGAGATGTACCTTGAGATAAGACTGAATTTTTGAAACTGGCAGATCTCATGCACTAAGATGAAAAGTGGGGGGGTGGCGGGGGTGGCGGGTAGGGGAGTGGGGGATGGTTTAACTCCTTAGCATATTATTACTAATAGTTTTAAGGCATGCTTATAAAAATGAAATATGAATTAAAAATAATAATGATTTATTTAGTGAGTAATAATAGAACCTAAAGTGGGAATCCATACATGAGCCCCTAGAGTTCAATGGCTTAATCTAAAAATCTAAGTAATTAAATTAATATTGTGATTTTCAGCAGAATGCATTAATATGATTCATATATAAAATATTGCATCTGACCTGTTTTTGTCATCCATGCCAACTGTACCTCATATAATGATAACACAAATAAGCTGCTATGACATTGAGTGTTTCAGACTATATATTTGAGGACATGGTTTTTGACATACCTCACAGTGAACTTGAACATTTTGTTCGATGTAAGAATGATGGTGATGGTGAATGATTAAACTGAAATAAACTATACAGGCACTGTCTGAGGTGACTGACGAAAACATTCCATTCATTGGTTGATGTATAGATGTATCTTCTTCACACTTGCTACAGACAGGCTTTTGGAAGAGGTTGTAGGAGGAAAGGTGATTGATATTTCTGTCAAAGTCCATCCAGACAGCCTCATGTGAGAGTGAGTAAAGCAATGGGGATTCACAATTGGTCATGTATTAGATGATGTTAATTATTACTTTGTGTTTTTCAAAAAGTAACAGCTTTTGGGGAGCAAAAAGCTTTTACCTTTTACTTACAGCATTCATATTTTTCACCCTTTCACTTTGTGCACCCTTTCCCGCTTAATAAACTTGATTTTGGCTAACTGTCTAGGTAGCAAGATAGCAATATGAAACTGAATACCTCACATTTCCAGTCACAAATATCTCATTCCAAAGACTGCTGGGCATCTTGTTGGGTCACTGCTCATGACTTACAATAAATATGTCATTTAGAACGATCACCATTTGTACTTCCTTTTTCACAAATAAATTAAATGCTCACGATCCATGATGGAACCTCAGCAGTGGTTATTAGAGCTTGGTCAATGATTAAGCTTCACACTAACAGAAATGCTGTATAAATGGAAAGTCTCCTCAAATGTAAACATCTCATATTGTGCCTATGTAAGCAAGGCAAATGTCATTTTAAATTAACCTGACATATCAGGGTCATTCACTCTTCAGCTGACTCTAAACCGTCACTGTGAAGGTTTTTACCCATAAACATCATTTAACTCATATAGCATAATTTTTCACCTCATGACCCACTCTGTGCAGAATAGAAAGCAAAAACAGACCACAAGATGTAAAATGTTTATGTAAAAAATTGTTTTTGTCTTTTTATTTCCTGTGACACTGGAATATGTGACAATTTGGGGTCCAAATAGCTTATAAAAAGCAGGACCTCAAAAAAAGATCACTCCAAAAAAAATGTAGCTGTTAAGATACATTGATACATCAGACATGCTCCTACTTAAAAAGATTGCACTTCTTAATTCTGTCTGGAAATCTGTGCCACAGGCCAGACCCCATGTCACTAATGCTATCACACTCATATACTTGCAGATTATTATTATTTTTTTTTTTTCTTTTCTGAAGAACAGAAAACCATTCTTTCACATAAGAAACGTAATCTCTCTTGAGCCATAATTGTCTGCATCAGCAATACATAATTATTGTTACATCTCACATGTTACTTCTATTATGATTATTATTATTATTATACACACACACACACACACACACACACACACACACACACACACACACACACACAATAATAATAATAATGCTTATAAAATGTTCATAGTTTGATCACGCTTGATCTTTTGATTTTTTTACTTACTATTTTCACATACAATTTTATGATTTAAAGTGCCATTAACTACCAATTATGGACCTCCAATGATGATAGACCACAAGAGCAGGGTTTCTCAACCTGTGGGGCAGGGGACCACCAGTGGTGAAGCATTAGTCCATAGAGACCAGAAATTCCAATTTTAAATCATGAAAGTTCTCATATAAATATATATATATATATATATATATATATATATATATATATATATATATATATATATATATATATATATATATTAAATATACGTAAAAATCACGAGATCAATCATGGTCAAACCAAGAACATGATATAAGCATTGAAAGACATGTACAATTAACAATATTACAGATCTGTAATAAGGCAAATTAAATATATCCGCTTCAAAAGTTAAGACAAAAAGTACAACCTGGTGACTACATCAGATGTGATGAGACAGCATAAGTAAGGTGACTGATACAGAGCCAGCTTTTAGGCAGAATTAATGTCTTACATTAAAGTTTATTGGTTTTCTTGTGACTGTTATGCATTCCCACTTCCGCTTGCCAGGTGGGCTGTGAGGTGGAAAAGGTCAAGGACCACAGAACTACCACAGGTGGAGAAACCCTGATCTAATAATAAGTCAAGGCCTGTGGATTTGCAGTACAGGCAAACAAGGAATTATGAGATTCTCTTTAAATTTATTCCAGAATATACCAGCCATGGCTTGGGCTACAGCTTCTACTAGGCAACTGTAAACTGAAAGTGGTGTAAATACCAATAGATTATTTATCCATCCAATATTTATGTACTAAATAATTAAATGTGTGTGTGGGTGGATAACTGCAAAATGCAGAATAGCAATAAAACCTATTTTCTGGCCAATTAATAAATGAATAAATAAATAAAAAACAACAAAAACAACAGTAAATAATATCCAAGTTATACTGTTTAAAATAATGGATAATTTTTTTAATGTAAGAGCTGGTTGTGTCCCACTTCAGTTATCCCTTTCGTCCTGAAAAGTCCTGACACTGGCTATAAACGAAAGTTTTTCTTCTTCATTACTTTAGTTACAGACCCAGTCACCTCCCAATCACACGCCTCGCTTCAGGAAGGCGCGGCAACACGGCCAGCGTGCAGCAGGGGGCGCCACGACCATCCAATTTCTGAAGTTAGGAAATTCAAAACAAAACCAAGAGGGGGAACTCCGACGTGCACCTCAAGACAAAGCCAATCTTCTGACCGTTAAAATAATTTAACAAAAATTGTCAAAATCTTGAGGCCAGCAGCTCACCTAACACCCAAATCCGCTAAGATTGGTCGAAACACAGGACACGAGCTGGTTTAAAAATTATAATTTGCAGGGGGAAATTTATATTTATTTTTTTCTTGTCCTCGTGTCATCGCCGTTTGAGCCGCTGCGGTGAAGCCTTGGCGCCATTTTCAAACCTCAGAGCCCGAGTGAATGGTAGTGTAGTAGCAACAAATATGTGTTTTTTTCTCCCTTTCACGCTTTACTTCGCTGTTTTCACGGTCTGGAGTGATTACACAGCCCTGGACGCGGCGGCTTTTACGAAGGTAAATGGATTATTTTTATCTTTAAAAGGCTGCGGGCTCTTTTAAACGTTTCTCCAGCGCTTTTCATCCAGGTCAGCTTGTGTTACGGAATGTACTTTTACCTGATAAATTTATCTGCGCAGGATTGTCTCTGCAGCTCAGCTATTGGACTTGGAGTTGAAAATCCAGGTCCGGAAAGTAAGAATCCGCCCCGGGCTTTTGTTCTGACTAAGTGGTCGAGCTGGGATCTCGGCCGAGCCGCTCAGACAGTCAGGGGAAAAACCTGGGGCGGATTTGTACGTCGTGAACCTGGATTTTCAGGCTCCGGAGACCTGTAGCAGTTGGGTGCTGCTGGTACGGTGAAGGACGAGCTGCAGCAGTGGGTTTAGGTTCTTGGGAAGCTTTGGTGCGTCGTTAATGTTATTGTGGTGAAAATTAAACCATGAAACAGCTGGTTAGGGTAGTAGTTCACGACGTGGTAAGATTATGCCAGGAATGAGCAGCACCTGGGTAGCAGTTGCCTCAGTGAATCAAGACGGAAAAGTAGTGTAGAGAGAGATCTCTGCATCTGTACAGCTTCTTTACACACACCTCACTCCACTAACTCTGGCCATTTCTCAATGCCGATGAAGGACAAAGAATATGTTTTTCCCTCTATTTCCTCAAAGCTCCGTTGCTCTGTAGGAGGTGCGGTCAGTAACTGAGATGGAATGAGCAGACAGTCTATCATTTAGGGTAGCTATGATGGACTGGTATTTGGTTGCATAAAATGTATTTCTCTGCCCAGCGATTCGGTCCGTACTCCTCTTTCTCTCTGACTGGTTGTCGATCCAAAAGCTATCTAAAAGGATCTAACTTTGTAAAACCCCAGCCATTGTTGTTGTTGCCGGTTTTGCTTTCAGTTTATTGCGTTTTCCCTCGCCTGGATTTGTCGACAGTTTGCTGGATATATCAGGCTGTTATAACACCAGTGTTAATGTTGAAGGATTCATCCAGTCTCACAAACCTGAAATCCAGACTCTGTTAGCTAGATTACATAACAGCCGTGCCTGGCTTTTCCCAGGGCAAACCTGTTCACTTAACCACAGCATTAACTGTCTTTCACTATAGGAACAGCGACAGATCACAGGATCCATCAGATTTCCAAGCTAGATTTTATAGCTACAAGCCAGTTATTTTGGTGTCTTTCAGACCAGTTTGTGATGGCAGGTTTGTGCTGCTCAGTCTTGCACCAAATCTCCATGTTTAAGATCTGATTTCAGCAGTTTTTGTTCTGTTTGTCACTTTCTTATGTTAGGGAATGACTTGTACAGGTGGTGTTCATATTAATTTGATAAATGTACATGATTAGAACCTGAGTTGTTGTGCAAACCCACATCCCCAGCATTATGTATCAGTTATATTCAATTTCTAATACTAATATAGTGGTGTAAATATGTGGCATCATGCAGTTTGTAACCATAACTGATTAAGGTGCAATAATGGTGAAACGGTGCAGGCTTTTTGAGGTATGTCTGGGGGTTGTCTGAACTGTTGACGAGGTAATGGCTTAGGCAATCATACATTTTACTGGTTTGGCTGTTTTCTGCTGATGCTTGGAGGACTACTGTTTGCTGTATAATTTAGGACTTGTCTTTAAAACATTTATCAAATCTATCTGATCAGCGCTTATTATAGTGTCCCAGAGGAAATGTTATATTCCTGAAATTGTTTGGAATGTACATACACTACATTGCTAATTTAAACTATTCTTGGATCTGGAGATCAAATTGTCAGCTCCGTGGTGTCTTTTAATTTGTGTAAATATTTGAACATTATAATGTAAAGCCAAGTGTTTACTGATGAAACTTAAATATGACCTAGAGGCACCTGCCTGTTTCTAGCATGTAAGGTGTTTAGTAAATTATTGCTATTATTACTACACATGCAATGCAAGCATGAATTAAAATTAATTAGGTTTAAGTTTAATGAATTTATCCAGTTAGATTGACATTTTTGGTATTTAACTGTAAATAGACCAAAAGGTGCATTATTTGTACTTCATACTATAACTGAATGTTTATATATATATATATATATATATATATATATATATATATATATATATATATATATATATATATATATACACACACACACACACACAGAATTTAATGTTCTGTGCTTTAATGCTGGACTGTTCTGGTCTTCCTGTTTTTGTGTGGCTACTGAGGCTTAGTGAAGATATGTTTTTGGTTGAACTAAGTGAATTATGCTTGATGTGAAAGAAAGTAGAGAATAAAGAGCCCTTTGAGCAGTTTACCTTTATTAAACCTCCCTACATACAAATACTGCTGTGAACTGCTAGCATTTTGGGTTATAAGACATACATTTTTTCACATAAATCTATTCAATGTAATAATACACATACATAGGATTATAAATTGAAATATGATTTAATAATGAAGAAAGCTGAGCTGATTTTAATTCCAGCCAGCATAGTGTGACGATCTCCAGAAATCATTTCCACATAATTGACTTTATAAATAGAACATAAAATCTTGTGGACCTGTTTTTGTTCAGTCATTCGTCCTGGAAGCATTTTGACTTTGATTTTATTTCATTTTTGCTTTTTGGTTGTGTATCAATTGCAGAGGCCTTTGTCTTGTCTTGTCGTGTGTGTGTGTGTGTGTGTGTGTGTGTGTGTGTGTGTGTGTGTGTGTGTGTGTGTGTGTGTGTGTGTGTGTGTGTGTGTGTGTGTGTGTGTGTGTGTGTGTGTGTGTGTGCGCGCGCGTGTATGCGTATGCGTATGCAACTGTTCAAGCCCAGTTGTCCTCCTCAGTAAAACTATCTGTGGAACCAGATCAACATATTCTCCACTTTTTGTACCTCGTCTCATTCTGTGCAGAGACCACAGAGCATAAAGCCATGCTCCGTAATCAAACACAACTGTGAAAGCCTTTAAAGTCAGAGAAGTTTGATGGGGGTTATGTGGGTTATTTTTGGTCCTTTTTTTCTTTCCTTGCACACACTTGTATTTTTCTTTTCTGTTCAGCGACTGAACCGAGGCCAGGAATGGCATATTTTTCTAACAATATGTTTGAACCAAAATCACATCCCTACGCAGATGTGAAGATTTAGTCTGTGGCAAAAGCTTTCCTGTTTCGTAGCACAAAAAATGTCACAAACAACACTTTTCCTTGCGTCGTTTCCCTCTTTCCCTGCGTTTCTGCTGTCGAGTCTGCTCCCTCTTTTGTTCCCCCCTCTCCCTCCCTTTCTCTCCGTTGGCTGTGTGAATGCTTTGGCAAGGGTACAAGAAATCAAGCAAGCGAGAGCTGCTAGCACTGGCGCGCCCCAGACACCAAGTCCCACAAATTAATTTTTTGCCCAGAGATGGTTAAAGCAACAGACCCCAAATTTCACACCCGTCTAAGGGGACCCCAGGGCTATGTACAGATTTTTTTTTTTATTTTTTCAGCCCCCCGAAAATGTTCATTTTAATTGTAGAAAGTGATGCCCCGGGAAAAAGGCTACAACCCCTGCTTTTTATGCCTACCAAGTTCCTCAGGCAGCCTCACTAGCTACAGCTAAGCAGAGGCAGCACACTGCATGGACTGCTGGTCTGGAAGTGAATAGGGAGAGAAAAGGGGTTTAAGGGCTGAAAATAGGTGGTGGGGGACAAAAGGTTTAGGCACTTATTTTACTCCTGGAAGCCCCCAACCTGGAATGGAAACCCAAAGCTTAGACGAGTGGGTGTATTTTTGACCTCAAATTAAGACTTGGAATGCCCATTGATGAGTGTATGTGTGGATTTATTTTCTTTTTAATTCTATTTCTACAAATTTGTTTAAAGTGATTTAGCTATTTTAGTTATTGACTTTGCAATGTATTTTTAAGCAACTTGGAAAATTCAGTTTGACAGACTTACTTGGTGTGTTTAACCTAGTTTTAAGAAAGATGGCAAAAAGTTATTTGGAGACAGTTTTGCATTTCTGAAAAGTACCAAATGTAAAATTAAATTGTACTGAGTTAATTTAAACTGTTTCTTCCCTCTACCCAGGTGCAGAACTGGCTAAATTGGGAAATGGGTGTTCAGTGAGGTTGCTTTTGGGAGTATCTTCATGTCTCCCCTGTTGCTTTCCAGACTGAAGAAAAAGGATCGAGGGTAAGTGAATTTCTTTTTCTGTGTCTGCTTCAAAGCTTAAGCAAAATGGCCCCTCGTTTGAATGGGTAAGCAAAGTTAGGCCTGTGTGTGTGTGTGTGTGTGTGTGTGTGTGTGTGTGTGTGTGTGTGTGTGTGTGAGAGAAAGCTCTCTCTCTCTCTCTCTCTCTCTCTCTCTCTCTCTCTCTCTCTCTCTCTCACTTTCACTCCCCACCCACTCTTTCTTTCTTTCTGTCTGTCTCTTCTCTCTTTCTCTCTCTCAGTGCCTCTGCTCTTTTTTTACATATGTTCTCTCTCTCTCTCTCTCTCTCTCTCTCTCTCTCTCTCTCTCTCTTTCCTGTCTCTTCGATTAACAGCTGGCAGAATTTGACAAAAATAAATTGCCTTTAACTCTGATGTGAGCACTTGATGGAGGCTACTCTATAATCAGACATAGTTAAATCTTGAGACTGAAGTATTTTGCTATTGCTCTAATTCTTTAACACTCTAGAAGACACTATATTTGCTTAACTTACACTTGCTTAAAATGGAAAGGTTTAAATTAAATTCAAAATGTACTATTATGTACTATTAAGTTTTATATTTAATTTTTTTATTAAATTACACAAACATTTTATGTAGAAATGCTCTAATTAAAATGTTCTAATTATGATTCTTTTCAGGTTCATTAAGACTTGAATACACCCGCAGTGTGGTGTAAGAGGGTATTAGTGTAAGTTATTCTGACACACTTGCTGCAACAGTTATGATGGTATTTCAGTTGTAACCTGTCTTATGTGCAGTCATTAATTTTGAATAAAACTTTTAAAATATGTTTTCATTAAGAATGACACATAAGAATGTTCTTGCTGCTTTTTTAAGGTTTTGACTGTTTTAATGTGTCTGATGTTGTATGGGTGTCTTTTAGAAGTTTTAATGTTGCAATTTTTTTACCACCCACATCAGTTTGTTGTTGGCTCTTAAGTGTTACAAAACACTTTCAGTCTAATTGTTTTGTTATTTCGTATGTCAGTATTTAACAAATTAAAGCCTTCTGGGTTCATCTCTATTGAA
Organism: Acestrorhynchus altus; assembly: GCA_034509495.1. Lineage (NCBI taxonomy): Eukaryota > Metazoa > Chordata > Actinopteri > Characiformes > Acestrorhynchidae > Acestrorhynchus > Acestrorhynchus altus. Next base: position 19,974 of record JAVGWO010000026.1, on the reverse strand, counting down.
TGTCATTGTCAAGGTCACACATTTAAGATTCCCTTGTATGCTGTTTTTTTTTTCCCAGCTCTTTTCTCATTTTATTTTCTGTAGTTATCAGTTCTTACTTTCTCATACTTGGAAAATATGGAAAGCTGTGATACAGTTTTAAAAACTTAAAAAAAAAATGCATTACATTTGGTATAGGTATTTAATTTGATACATCTGAAAGTAATTAATTGTATTTTTATTGTTTTGTTTTCTTTTAATTGTAAACTGTCATCTCACTTCTGTCAATTATGTTTGTGGTTTCTTTTACTCTTAACTTTGTGTACTTGCAGAGGTGTAATTTTGTTTGTCCAATTTTATTGGGTGGGTTGGGGGGTCGGATGAGGTGTTTTTTTTTTTTTTTTGTTCGTTTGTTTTTTTTTTGTGCCTTACCCAATTCTTTCAATTCTTCCTGAGAGAAGGCAGATTTTAGTGTATCACTTTATCATAGGATCAATTGACTGGATATCTGCCTGAATTAAGAAAAAAAGAGCTAACTTTAAAACATGGTTAAAATTCTGAAAGTGTTGCACCTTTTTTTGAATGGAATTGGTCAGTTTACTCATATTTAATTTTTTTAGTAGATGTTGTTTTCATAAACTGATCTTTAGACACCATTATATTATTTCCTTGTTCTGCCTGCTGTATCCACCATTTTGTTTTTCTTTTAAACATCTATTCTGGCTGCCATTTTTTAGCTTTAAAAGGCCTAGTGAGATACAAATGACCATAGGACTCTTCATAAGGGTCTGCCAGTGCTATTGGTGTAATGTGGTTTCAGTCAAATATTTGTTAGACTTTTTTATTTCTAGATTTTATTTCATTTATTTATTTATTTATTTAGTTATTTAAAGCATCAGAGTTGTCTGTCTTATCTCCACACTACACAGCTCCATCACTCAGTGGAGCCAATTTGTAATGCTTTACTAAATAAATAAATAAAGAGCAGGTATATTAAATATAGATATTAAATATTTTCCTAAAAATAGACTTCCCCCTCCTCTCAACATTTTCTTTGTATTAAAGCAAATCAGCATCTCACCAGCATCTCACTCTGCCCTCATTTTTATCCTGAGTACCCTCTAGCAGCACATCATGATTTGCAGGTTCCTATGCGATTTCCAAATCATTCTGTGCTGTTACTGGGTGCCCTGGTGATTCTACATTAACGAATGATCTTCTGTGTGCTTCTCCGGCTGGACAGATGCAGAAATGACTAGCTTATTTGCTCCTCTTATAGGAATAAATTATGTAATTGGCGCTATTCTTCATTTAGACCAACAATGAGAAGTTTAGTACTAAATGTAATGTCATTTTCATTAGAGACATAAAGCAGTATTATGAAAAATGGGTTTGGCACAGCTGTATTCTAAGGGTTGCATCAGACAGCTATCAAAGCGTTGCTGAATTACATTGATCTATTGTCCAGTGCATATTTAGTTTTGTCAAATGACCGAAACAGCATGAATAACGGATTTGGGTATCTGAAGTGGCCACCTTCGTAAGCTTTTATCTTTCCCTGAAGGAAATGTGTTCCCTTTTCAACTGCACCCCCCCCCCCCCCTCCTCAAAAAAAATATAATAATAATAATAATAATAATAATAATGTCTGACCAGCTTTCAGTTTGTATTGCCTTGTATCTGTATTAGTACCACTGTGCAAAGGGAAATATCTTTCATAATATTCTCCCCCCTTCTGTTTCTCCAGACAACACTCATTACTGCAGCTTTGTCTCAGTGTGCCTGACACTAGCAGCACATCAATATTGGCAGCTGCCCTCTCCCTGGGTTGCCAGTATGGTTTGTGCTGCTCCCGACAGACAGACACATGCATCACTCTTTTGAATACTGATCAACATGACAAATACACCTTCTTCAAGGCTGTTATGGTGTGTTTGCTATTCCATAAAGTCTCAGGCTGTGTTGTGTAGCAATATCTGAGAAATATCAAATTGCTTTTGCATCTTTTTGTAATTAAATATTTTTTTCTTGGGGAAAACGTGTGCAGTCTGTTTGTTTAAACAGCCATTAAAAAGGAAAAAAAAAAAAGCATTGAGGTATGCATTTTATTTTTTCCCAGTCAGTGAATGTACTTATTGTAGAACAAGCCCTGACTGAAACTACAAGGATATTTAAACCTATACTCCTTTATAAATGAGCAATTGCAATGATGGTCATTTTGGAAATTTTTTGTTTTAATTCACCACTAGGCCCTTTCATTTTCTGAGGGTCATGCAGAAACAGCACTGGTGTCTACACAAGATGCCAAACCATTGCAAGGGCTGTAATTTCCATGAGGTAAACACAAGATCACAGATCACATTTAAACACAATGTTACATTGTCTGATATTGAATAGTTCATTTATTAACTTCCATTTTTTTTAAAAAGATTTTTAATCAAGAGATTCAATTTTTTAGCTACACTGTTGTTGTGATTGCTGGTTAATTGTATTAGGTTATCAGTGGCACTCAGAGCTGGAATAATTTGAACTCCCAGGGATGGAATAAACAGTTTCTTTAAAATTTATATGAACTAATGATCTGTAGTGAGCTGCATTTTTTTTTTTTTTTTTTTTTTTTTGGCCTCTCATTATTTGCCAAATGTTGCAAAAGTGTATTTGGGCCTGCACTCATGAACTGTATTAGTGGAAAATAATTTTTTACTCCCCACAAAATTTTACAGATGGAAATTTACTGTTTAATTTAAATAGTGGGTTTATTCTTGTACATAATTCTTAGTAAGTAAAATGTAATTAGATCACATGGCAATAAAAGCCATAAAATGTAAGATTCTTAGATCTAGTCCTACGTCTTAAGTAGGACGTTTTAATAAACTTTGTGCTTGCTTTGATGGAGGCTGTCCAACTATCTCTGTCAATGCTTCTTTGAAAATGGAAAATGTGTTTAAAGCTTTTTCTAATGAAAATATATATTCAATGATCCCATCCAGGAATAAATGAGAGAAATGTTTTCAGTCTTGAGTAACTTAATATTAAATTACAAATGTGGTTCCTTACTGTCCCATCACCTCAATTTAGAATGCTTCTAACCTCTGAACGGTCTCACCTTCATTGCTGTTGCATTGCTGTTTGGCCTGCTCTCACCCCTGACTCAGCTCACTTAATATTTGATATGACCCAGGAAAATCACAAAACAGCAGTGAGCAAGCGGGTTGTGCTCAGGCCTTTGAGGGCTGCAGCTCTGTTGAGATTTATGTCCTCCCTTTACACCACTGTGTTCAATTCACAGATGTTTTGTAATTTACTAATGGATTGAATCAGGCCTGTTTAACCCATAAGAGCCCATGATGATGTCACATACTGAACATCCTGGATGCATCAGTTTGTGACTGAACCTGCAACCCTCAAAAAATGTTGATCTGTTTGATTAGGGCTTGAGACAAAACCAGTTCATTTTTAAATTTTAGCATTGTTACACAATGTGTGCATATGCAATAATCACATCGCAAGACATGCAATTTTGTGTAACATTTTAAATTACGCTTTCATGACATATCTACCAAAGACCGTTCCTACCTGCCCAGGATCATTTATTTTACTCCAATGTGAGACACACAGTGCTTTATTGCTGGCATATAGGGGGAGGGGTTCCTGTATCTTTTAATATTGCAATATATCACAGAACAGAATCACGCATTGTCAGGTTTTTCTAATTTCAGCACTAGTTGCAACCCATTAATAAAATGTCATTTATTACATGTAACTAGTTCTGATGCCATTTATAGAACTACATGATGAAATACAAGCTATGGAACTGCTGACAGTTGGTGACAATTTTGACCCCTAATGTTTACAGAAGTAATCGTGTGACCTCTTTGCTGCAATAAGAAACACTAATGAGCTGCTTAATTAATGTTACTGATTGTTATTTTGATCGATACTAAAAATGCAGTCTTGTCTCGTCTGGGTTACTGAAGTTGAATGCTAAATTGTTCATTGATCTGATGCCCCTACATTACAGGAAGGCCACCAAAATTGAAGTTAGAAATAATGGGATTGGCTCATCCTGCCAAACTAAACATTTAGAAAAAAAAATTTTTTACTTCCTTTTGAACATGCAGTTGTAATACTACACCTTTAGAAAACTACAGTTGACAGAACAGTTAGAACAAATTGATATAAAAATGAATAACAATTCAGATTAAAATCAACTTTTGTCTGCATTATTTGTCATCACAAAATGTAGCAATTTTCATGGAATCATCTGGTGAGAACACATTTAGTAATTAAAAAGAGCATAAATGGAGGAAATAACATTTTAAATGAACATATACTGCACCAAAAATATGGTAGCATTTTACATTAATGGTGATGCATGTCTGGCAATAACATTTATTATTAAAACTGTACATAAGACATATTTACTGACTATTTATATTCCATCAAACAATGACCAAAAGGAGAATGTAACTCAATGAATTAAACACACACGTAGTGTACAATGTACACCTCACATTTTCCAATAGATTTTAGAACTCCATATATAAAAGGTGCAAGGCCCAAGGGGCAGTTTCCTAGTATGCGCTTTCTGAAGACAAAGTCCAGTCTGAAGTGATGTGAACTGTTTCGTCCATCTAATGGAAACTTGTGGTTCAGCGGGACAGGAGAGGCAAGTCACTCGAGTTCATGATGAGACTGGAATCCAGATTTAGACTTTCTGTAAGACAGAAATGTTCAGCAAAATATGTTCAATAACAGCTTAGGGTGCACTTGTAACAGTGACTTAAAGTAAAGGGAGGAACATGGTAAAGCTACATCAAGTAAAGGCTACATTTGAATAGAAAACAGGCATTTTCAACAGTAATTCATGTACACGGGTCTAATGGTTGGCATTGGTAAACATGCAGAGCTATGAAACAGCCCATAGTTTTTACGATATATACAGTGTGAAAAATATTTGATGCACTGCAGATTTTGCGAGTTCTCTCACCTAGAAAGAATGCAGAGGTCTAATTTTTACCATAGGTACACTTAGAGACAGAATCTTAAAACAATCCAGAAAATCACATTGTATGATTTTTAAATAATATTTTTTATTGCATGAAATAAGTATTTGATCACCTACCAACCAACAAGCTTGTCTTTCTCAGACCTTTCAGTCTTTCTTTAGGAAAAACTTATACTCTGAATTCATTAGCTGTATTACTTACACCTGTATAAAAGAGGTGTCCACACACTCAATCATACTCCAACCTCTCCACCAAAGAGTTGTCTAAGGACATAAGGAACAAAATTGTAGACCTACACAAGGCTGGGATCTGCTACATGAGAACAGGCAAGCTGCTTGGTGAGAAGGCAACAACTGTTGGTGCAATTATTAGAAAATGGAAGAAACACAAGATGAATGTCAGACTTCCTCAGTCTGAGGCTCCTTGCATGATCTTGCCTTTTGGAGTAAGAATGATCATGAAAAATGTCACGAATCAGCCCAGAACCATATGGGAGGACCTCTTCAATGACAAAGAGAGCTGGAACCTGGGTCTCAAAGATTACCATTATTAACACACTATGCCATCATAGATTAAAATCCTGCAGGTCCCCCTGCTCATGCCAGCACATGTCCAGGCCCATTTTAAGTTTGCCAATGACCATCTGGATGATACAGAGGGGGAAGGTCATGTGCTCAGAGGAGACCAAAACAGAACTTTCTGGTATCAACTGCACTTGCTGTGCACAATCCCAAGAACACCATCCCAACTGTGAAGCATGGGTGTGGAAACATACTTTGGGGTGCTTTTCTGCAAAGGGGACAGGATGACTGCACCATATGGAAGGGAGAATGGATAGGGCCATGTATCGCAAGATTTTGCCCAACAACCTCCTTTCCTCAGTAAGAGCATTGAAGATGGGTTGTGGCTGGGTTTTTCAGCATGAAAATGACATGTAACACATAGCCAGGGCAAATAAGGAGTGGCTAAGTAAGAAGCATTTCAAGGTCCTGGAGTGGCCTAGCCATTCTCCAGACTTGAACCCAATAGAAAATGTGTGGAGGGAGCTGAAACTCTGCTGTTGCCCAATGATAGCCCTGAAACTTGAATAATCTGGAGAAGATCAGTATGGAGGAGTGGGCCAAAATCCCTGCTGCAGTACATGCAAAGTGGTCCAAGAACTACAGGAAATCATCTGACCTCTAGAATTAAAAAGGATTCTGTACCTTTAAGTACTGTTTTTCTATTGTATAAAATACTATTCATACAATAACATGCAAATTATATAATTTAAAAATAAAAAGAATTTCTGGATTTCTTTAGAATCTGTCCCTCACAGGTGAAGTGTGCCAACAATAAAAATTCGAGCCTCTTCATTCTACGTAGGTAGGAAAACTTGCAAAATTAGCAGTGTATAATTTTTTTTAAATACGGATTTAGGGTTTGTGCAAAAATGTGGACAGTCTAGGGGTCCCTAAGAACTACATTTTTACACTGTACCTTCCTCCGATACACAAAGTCAATCATCGCCTCTTTTTGAACCACCGCCAATTTGTATTATTGCTAGACAGCCAAAAGGTTTCAAAGAAAGCCAGGGTCCCCAGGTCCAATACAGTGGTGACAGACGCCTGTACAGGCCAGCATCACATTGAGTGTGATGTGGTGACAGCGCCATCTACCAGAGAGAGCAAATTTCACTCTCTCTCAGGCTCCAGCTAGTGATGGCAAGCAACATGACCTATAAAACTTCCTTGATCCTCAGATCATGGTGGTAGTGTATTAGACCAGTGGTCACCAACCCCCAGGCTGTCACCGGTCCATGGAGCAATCGGTACTGAGCCACACAATAAGTCGCAGTTGCAGAAAAATTTTCAAGCCTTTACCGGTCCGCGGTGACAAAAAGGTTGGGGACCACTGCATTGGATCACTGAGCCACCCAGAGTCCTATTGTATTGGCAGTACTTCTCTACTGGAACTATGTCTATGTGTGATTGCATTTGCACATCTGTGTCAGTAATAGATCCAATTTACAGTAGTTGAATGCATTTATTTGAGCTGCCCACAAGCCTTTAACATTTGATAAGTAGGGCTTACGCTGTTTTAATGACTAATTTACTCAAACTCTAATTTAAACATTCTAATACTTAGGGGTAGGTGATATCAGTTTTTATATACAGATATGATCTGAGCAAGATCTAGACAATATATTGATATTTATATGGAGTTTATATGGTGTTTAAATATTGTTACGTTTCAATCTTGTGGAAACCTCAGACACACTATGCGGGGGGATAAGACTTAGTATGTCTAAAGAAGAAACAAAGATCAAAATTCAGTATGAGTAAATATAGTAAAACTGACAGGAGGGGGACTTCTTGGGGTGTCCTGATTTTACATAGTATTTTTCATATCATGTATTTTGTTTATCACCATTCTACTAAATGTCTGGAAATGATTTTTTTTTTGTCCATTTCACCCAACCCAACTAATAGTCTGAAAAAAGGCTTAAAATACTGCACTGCACTGTGTAATTTTTACACACACACAGCTGTAGATATTTCTATGTCCTGCAATCATCCATCCCATGTTTAAAGGACTTGCAGGACCTTGTAAATGTAACACTGGGCAGTCAAAGTGTATGTAATGAAGACCAAAAGCAATCTTGCTTCATACAAAATTGCACCCCACACCATGAATATATATATATATATATATATATATATAAAACACACACACCACACACATTCAGATATCCTTATTTCATACCTTGATCAAAATTAAGCTTTTTTGGTGCAGAGCCATCACCAAGTCCCTCAATGTCCACCAGGTCACTATTCACATCAGAGTCATTCAGGGCACTGAGCGTAACGTCTGTCAACAATAACCATATACATCACTTTCAATGTAAATGAAAGTTTAATTACATTTAAATGAAAAGATTATTTTTCTGAATTCCATATATCAAATGATGTTAAAATATGTCTGTGAAAGCTTACCTGCTGTCTTTGGCTTCTTAATGCTGGTTGAACCTGAGGGTGCTCCCTGCAAGCCTGTTGTCACTACTACCTGAGATGTTGGCACAGCAATGACTGTAGGTTGTGGAGGGGGTGCAACAGCAACTTGTACTTTTTTGGTACTTTTCTTTGGCGACTCGGAAGATAAAGGAACACCACTGTCTTCGTAAAGCTTCCTCTTTACTGTTGTTTTGATCTGTGCCCTAATTACAAGAGATACAGTTAAGTGTAGTCAGTTATAAGGCTTGCAAAAGTCATTTTGAATTACCATGATTGTATTCATTTTGTTTCTCTTGAATTTCTTCAAAGAATATGGAATCCAAAAAATTGTGCCCCACATGAAGGTGTACAATTTTGAACTCCAAAAACAAAAGCTTGTCTCTCATGCATACACAAAATTACAGAATCCTTTACACCTGATATATGCACCCAAATCCTAACCACTGTAATTGAACCGAGTACTGTCAGGCCCATCCCAGGAAGAAGCCAAAGTATGGAGACCTGGTTCCTTACACTGTACGCTTCTTGATGACCGAGCTGAGTGCGTTCAAGTCGTCACCAAAGCGCCTAACAGCCGACCGCAGCATCTCAATCTCAGTGTCCGTCCATTTAGCTCTGCAAGGAGACACAGCAACGAGGACACAGATCCTATGGTGTAACTATACTTCACTCTGACTACAGGCCTTAAACAGCTAATAGGCAGTAAGTTTTCATAAATCTTTGAGGAATTCAAGAGAAAACAAAAGCTTTATCAAGCGTTATTAATGCGTTGGTCTGTTACATGAAATTGCAGTGCCCCAGTTGCTACAGCCTGAAACATGAATAATGTAATATTCAAAACAAACTGTCAGGTCCGTCTGAATACCAGTAATAAATAGGCAAAAGGTTTATTCATTTTACTTATCAGTGTCAGGAATAAATCTTGCATAAAAAATGCACAAATGTAAATTGAAGTGAAGTAATTTCTAGGATTGTCACAATAGTTATGACATTGTACAATATATTGACATGAGCTCAATCATTTTTGCTCATTTCTGATGTCTCCTATTATGTTTTTATGAGTATTTTATATTAATGTGAATTAGTATGTCAACAAACAATGGTCTGTTTTATTCATTTAAGAATATATAATTGTCAACAACTGAAATTGAAAAAACTTTAACTTATGATTTACTGCTATAATCTATCTATTAACAACAAAATGGTCTCAAAATGATCATTTATTGCAATTCCAATAAGTATATTATCAAAACAAATGAATGAAACCCATGGACACATGCTACACACTTACTGAAAATATTTTCTCCCGAATGTAGCTTAACATGCAATATTTATTGAAATGAATTGCATGTCATTGTATGAATGTGCAATTACCTGTAAATAATATGCTTTGGATTCTTTATTATTAATGTTTATTGTTTATACTGTACTGTACATTTGATATTGTACTGAATGTCTATTCCTTTACTGCTGTAACACTGAATTTCCCCACTGTGGGACTAATAAAGTGTCATGTCACTTAAAAATAGTTAGTGACAGACCTAGTCTGTTTTGTTCTATGAAATTTTGTTAAAGAACTGCCAGCTTCAAATTCTATATTTAAAAAAAAAACAAGCAAAGGATGACAAAAATTGGAGATGAGTGGTTTGTGTGTGAATCAGTATATGTACATTAAGATCATATACTGTTCTATGGAAAATAAAAAAAAGGCTGCAATCAGTATTCATGTGTTGGGAAAGCAGATGGTAAAAGGTCAGTAGAGAGAGTGTGTGTGTGTGTGTGTGTGTGTGTGTGTGTGTGTGTGTGTGTGTACGTATACCTCCTCAGGTCCAATCTCAAAACCCTGTCCTTGTAGAAAAGTGCCTTTACTGGGACTCACCCTGCTGGACTGGAGTCAGCCACTGGATGCAGCTGCATGGTGAGCTCCCCTAGCTTAGTGAAAGCAGCTCCTGCTGCAGAAAAGATCTCACCAACCTAACAAACATGTGCACACAGACAGAAGAATGGCTTCAATCTTCAGGTTGGCCAGTGTAACAACGCAATCCAGACTGTTTAGGCCACTACGTGATACATGGTGGGAAGAGAACAGTTTAAACCTCATCCTGTGGGTTAGCACACAGGCGGAGCTGGAGACTCCAGAGCCGTACTCTGACGCTCCGCTCCGTGTTTTGAGTGCGGCCGCCAGAGCAGCTCTGCTGCAGCTCCACCGGCCTACAGTCACCACTAAAGCCCGGAGCGGACCTGGATCCCTTCTGCACACGGGCCAACCACAAACACGGACCCGTGTCAAAGGGTCCACGCAGCACTCCTCGCTCCGGACGACTACCGGACGTTTGCTAAACGTGAACTAACGCTTCAGGTGACCGTTAGTGCGGCGCTGTTGAACGGACGTTAGATAGATCACGCGTACCTTAGCGAGCCGAGCTAACAATAACTATACCTTTGTTGATGCCGAGGTCATTGTTCGTCAGATCTGCCTGGCTTTGACGTGAACACCTGTAAGAAATACCCGCAGTCCGATCGGCTGGCATGTACACTAAAGATATACGTCATAAAACAGAGGGTTATTAATCCTCAAACTCATATAAGAGATGTTTTGAACTAAATGAGCGGCATTCCTGCGCCATAGAGGTTCCCGTCCGCTCCGTGCATTTTCATTGGCTCAGAGTCGGCCGCGGTCTCTGATTGGCTAGGTTTGCTGAGTTATGCAGAGCAGCTGAAGGCGCGTTAAAATGCGCAGAACATGCGATTTCAGAATCGGAAACAGGTTGATGCTTATAACGCTTATAATTCACAGATAATACACAAAGGTGCAACTAAAACACCAAGATTTGGTTCTGCACCCCTGATTTGTGGTGGTGGCGGTGGTACAGTTCTGAGACTTACTTATTTTCATGGGTTTCTCATCAGGGACATATTTGAGGGGTTTCTCCTTAGGGACCACCATCACCAAAAAGCAATGATGATACTCACCTGAATGATTTATCATTAGGGACCACCACCAAGAAATGGATATTTCAATAAGGACCAAAAACAAATGCCATCGCCCACCACCGCTGCCACCACCAACCACAACCACTGCACCACTGGCACCACTGGCACCAACCAATGTTGATACTGACCAGTGAAAATGCTGGGTCCCGTTTTGATCGGGAGCTATTTTGAGATGAACGCCATTGCTTAATCACTGGGAGCTCAAACCCAGGTCAAAAGGGCAAAAAAGTGAAGGTAGAAAGATAAACTGCAGCCCATTTCTTGGTACTTGGTTATTTTGAGCGGGCTTATAAAAGGCATGAAAAGGTTAAGTTGCCTGGGCAGGGGCAGGGTTGAACATGCACTTAATTAATGTGCTTGCATTCAAGAGGCAATACATAATGAAACAGTCAAACAAAACAGGCCATACATAAGCAGCCTAGTTCTGCCATGACTCTTCCACCTCCTTGCTGATGTTGTCTTGTTGGGACCAACCATCCACTACTCCACCCTTTTGAACCATCTAGGTTTGCACGGCACTCATAAGTAAACAAGATTGTTTGAAAATTACTCTTCATGTATGTCTGGGCCCACTGCTTGTGAGCATTGGTTAGGGGAGGCCAAATAGTTGGTTTATGTACAACAGCAAGCCTCTGGAGGATCCTAAACCTTGAGGTTTGTGGGACTCCAGAGGCACCAGCATCTGTTTGTTGCTGTGTAGTGGTATTTTAGCAGCTGCTCTATCATAAAGAATTAAATCTTTATGACACTTTCCAATTTGCATAATAATTTGGAACACAGTGCATATCACAATAAAGAGCTTTGACTTTTTCAGAGTAATTCTAAAATCTGCTTAACTCATAATAACCCAGACCCAATATTAAATTTTGATCAAAACAGAATTAGTTAAATTAATGGACACTATATATATCTTGCACAGTTATAAGTAAAGTAAAGTTTAAACAAGTACATTTCTGGGGGACCTTTAGTATTTATTTCATTGTTTTGAATTATTAAAAGGTAAAATGTGCAAAATAGTAAAGTTGAAAACAGTGTATACTGCACAGCAGTACCTACCAGAATACATTTTTTTTGTATTTTTATTTAGTATTTTTTAAAGTATTTTAAAAATATTTAGTATTTTTAAAGTCTTTTAAGCATACCCTGGTTTTCAGTGATATGTACATTCTCAAACCATGGTACAGAGTTTGTACAGGAAGTTAGATTTCAGTTCCATGGGTGCTAGATGACCTCTGGAGGATGAAAAACTGCACTACAGTACCCTGTCACACTCTTACCAAGTGAATTACTAGACAGCATATGGAGCAACAGTAGATGAAGAGAGTTGTAATTATACTATGTATGTTAAAACCAACTGACCTCATATAAGTACATTTAATTATTTTACCAGTGACTTAAACACTGCTGTGTGTTCTCCTGGAAAAAAAGAAACAAACAAAAAACAAGACAAAATGAAAAAAACAACAGCAAAAAAAACAACAACAACAACAACAACAATATAATAGACTATTATTGCAGTATTACACAGAATAATATTATTGAAATGTTATTTCTTCATTGCTCTTAATTCTGTAAAAAGACAAATTTCCAACTTATATGTTTTACTGTTTTGTGTAAATGAAATGGTGCACCACCCTTGTGAGTCAGCTAAACCTTCATGTACGTTCTTGGCAATTATATGGTGGTTTGGTTTGCCTGTCTTACTGGCATATGAGAGGTTTCTTGGTCTTCCAGTTGTCTTTCCTCCATAGATTCCCCGACCTGCCATTTATTAAAATTTCTTACTGTGAAAACAACAAGCTCAAAACACCTAGCTTCCTATATGCTTGCCCATACTTTTCATAACTGATTACTTTCATTTTCAGATATTTATACACTTGCTAATCCTATGCTTGATGAGAGTTAGTTTAATGTGTAAAGAGTCATGATTAGTTTAAGAGCCTTTTTTTACCTTGGAAATTTGGTTAAGCTAATAATAATTACAGTGCTGTTTGTGCCAAACATTGACACAGAATGCACTGGAGATTTTCTTTCTTTTTTGTCATGATAGACAGTGACTGTGTTTTAGGATTTGCTGAAAATATGGTGTTTTATATTTGAGTTGCTTCCAAGGCAGTGTGTACTACATTTTTGTCATGTTGCCAAGGGTGCACCAACATCTAACACACTACATTGCTGCTTTAGAATCAAATCAACATTGCTCTGCAGGAAAAGCAACATTATTTTTAATTTTTCAGTGCAAGTTAAAGTAAGCACAGTATTTTTCAGACCTTTTTATTTGTTGTTCATCATGAAATGTTAATGCAAGGTTATGGACACCTGGCTAATTCAAATGAGGTCAAAAAGTATGTAAAACGACAAAAAAAAATAGTTTAATTTGACATGAACAATATATGTAACAACAACTAATATTAGTGACTTTAGGTTGATTCTGTAGTTCAAAAAGATGCAGGTAAGGAGGTGGCACAGAGCTTTGGCACCATCTTCTGGAAGGTTTGTTGGGTGCTTTAATATTAATTTTGGGAGGTTTACAGAATCTAGGTGTCAGGTGTTTTATTCAAACTTTTATTAGATCACAGTAAGTACTTTGTTAGTTCATATTAGTTCCTTTCCTTGCTCATATTAAATATTATTTATTCAACTGTCATTTTTCTTAGGATGTGACTTTTTGTGCTTTCTTCTTACAACTGATGTCACAGAACAGGTTTACAGAAATCAAACAGTATAAAGGTGAACAACACATGAACAAAGGATGAGACATAACCCCCCTTGCAATAAAACTCCCTCAGAACTGGAGGAAGAAACCTTGGGAAGAACCAGGCTCACAAGGGGGGACCCATCATCCTCTGGTCAACTGCTTATACATAGTTAGGGGACACTGGACCCCCACATGTCTGTTGTAATATTCAGATGAACTGAAATAATGTTAGTTTGATTGTGGACATAATAGTACCTGTAGCAGCTAATTATGGTTTGAGTAAATTTCTACATAGTTGGTGATGGTGGGTGAGCAACTAGTCCAGGTCCAATAGCTGGGAGGTGGGCATCCAGTGTGCTTCTCAGATGGGACAAAGGAGCTCAAGGTTAACATTTCTTCAACCCAGGCTGCTGGGTCATCATTGTTTCAGGAAAAGGTACAGAGATATAATTAGTTTGGTGTTTAGATTTATGGAGAACAGAGAATGTAACCATTACCACAGTGTGGCGAGTGACTCTGGCAGATCAGACTATAAGAGCCGAACTAAAAGAAGAGAACCAAAAGGTAACATGGATAAGGGAGCATTCTGAAACACTGGCATCCAATTTCTCCACCGACACAAACCTGAGTGATCATGTGAATGAGTCAGTTGGCAGCACCAACATCCCAGTTTACCATAAATCCCTATGTGCACGATCCTCTGGATCTACAGCCTGTAACTAAGCTAAGACATTTATTACCAAATGCTACACTGAACAAGTAAGTTTTCAGTCTATACGTCACCTTGCTGAAGCCTTTTGAATTCTGGGAAGTAGTAAGAAGCCAGCACCCCATGATCTGAGTGATTGTGATGGCTCATAATGGTAGATTAGATCTTGCAAGTACTATGGGCAAGCCCTTGGAGGGCTTTATATGCAAGTAAAATATTTTTAATCAAAATGGAAGCCAGTGCAGTGCTGGTAAGATTGGACTGATATGGTCAATTTTTCTAGTTTTAGTTGGACCCTGGCTGCAGCGTTTTGAACTAACTGAAGTCTATTTAGGTTCCTGCTTGAACAACTTGACAACAGTGCATTGCAATAATCTAACCTTAAGGTGATAAACTAGTGCATGCACTAGTTTTTACTTTGTTATAAACAAAGTATGATTTTGTTATGACCATCTATTGTTTGGATAATGCTTGTTATCAATAAATTGAACCAAAACCAAAATCTTCCTCCAGTGTAGGCCTCTGCAAGAATTCAAGTCACCCTATTTTTAGCCTGTGTCTCCACACCCCAGAATTGCTTGGACACAAACTGAGACAGAATTTCAGAGCAGGCATCTTGTTTCAAGTACAAATCACCATCTCCTTGCCTTTTACTTTTAATGAAATAATTACAGACTCCTGATGAAGTGCATTTCATTGCTTTCTAATTAGCAGCCAGTCAGATGCAGTTTATTCTGCAACATTGAAATGCTAATGAACTCATCAAGAACTACCTTGTTGTTGAAATGGGTATGGCCATCATTGTCCTTAAATCTTCTCACTGCACACTAACAAGAAGCAACACCAGCTGGCTTTTAAGTCCCATTAACAGTTAAGTACCACAGTCTTCTAGATTGTCTGGTTTAGAGGTCCCCAGTGTGCTGGGAAAGCTTGTACTTTAAAGGGCCCATTTCAGAGCATCCAAATGTTTGAGGCTGTGTGATGAATGTGAAGATTGTGATGGAAACACTCCAGGCCAGTACATTAGGACATTAAGTACTAGGACAGTGACTATGTTTTGTCATTTTGATTTTATATATCACCCCAATGGAAATCAGTCAAAATGAATGTTCTCATGCACAACTAGCTATCACACACAAAACCAACTGCTTTTTAGTCAATTTCTATAGTATTTGTGTAAAATCCCTTGAATTAAATCCTAAAGTCTACCAAAGTCTACACAATCACATCTCATTTCTTCATTTGAAATTAACTTAAGTGGAGTACAGAAGCAAAAGACCTAAATACTTATGGCTATACATAGAAAAGATATACTGTATTTGTGCTTCCAAAACCTCAACCTGGATTGCTTTAAGAATAAGGTGCAATCAGAATACACATTTCCATCATTTCTGACTTTCATTAGAATTATGACAGAGAAATATATTGCATGTCAAATATTGTGTATATCACCTAAATATCAGTATATTCAAATCTATTTTATGCAGATGACTGTATTCATTATATTGCACCTGTTACACATCTGTTTGTGATTGTCGTGTATCAAAAATGAACATTCATGGGTAGTCTGTGGAAATGGCTTGGTTTCCTGGGGGGAAGGCACTTAGCAGCGTACAGTCTTGTACAAATTATGCTGTAACATTGTAATTAAAGGAGCAGCATGATGACTTTAATCTCAGATATAATCCAATGCAGTTTACTGAGTCAGTGAAATACCACAGAGTGCAGTTGTCTTATGTTAATTCTAAAAAAAAATATATGAATTACTAAGATACAGTTATTTAGTATTTAAATTTGCTGTGTTTTTGGCATTGGAGTTAAATACTGATACCTCACCATTACAGCTTCTTAACGTAATATTGTATTATATATTACCATTTCTCTTAAGCATATCAAAATTTGTGCCCAGCCCTTATTTAAGGGTGTTCCATCTCCTGTGAAGGTTGTGCCATTTTGGAGCTATTACGTTTTTGCCTTAGAGTGATGATATAGACACAGAAACAGACTGCTTAACTCTAAGGCAGTGATATTGACATGTAAAATGGTTTACGTAATTGTAATTATTAATAGTACGTGATCCTCTGTGGACGAAATTACAAACATTTTTGGTTTTGCTAGTGAGCAACATGCTTATACAGGCTCATCAGTGTACTGTTCTTGGACTGGGGAAACATTAGCTCTTTCTTCATCTACTGGAGCAAACCAGACATCACAATAGAGGACCATCAAATTTCATCTTGTGCAATGTAGACCTGGACCTCTGACTGCCTCTGACTGTAGGCTAGTCCGTGTGACTAGGTAAATCTCAAATGTAGCCAACAATGAACTCAAAGAAAAGATTCACACTGTATTTTTCCAATTTAGTCTAATTTAATTTCAGATTGAAAATTATTTTTGTCAGAAAGGTTATTGGCCTGGATGTGTGACTAATGGAACCAGACCTTTACATTATTGGATGCCTTTACCATTTTGTCTCCAAAGCTGATGGAACCATTCAGATGAAGGTTGTTTATGCATCCAATTTCTTCCCACAAAATGACTGTTACCCTGCGATGCACTGGCACCAATCCAAGGATATTCCTGCCTTTTACCTAATCTTTCTGTGTAGGACCCACTGCAACCCTGACTGGGAAGAATCAAATACATAGGATGGATGGATGGATAGATTGATGCAAGTGGTTCCTTCATGAGGGCATCACTCTAAAGAAGTCCTGATTTTGATATCTTGATATTCATTCAAGTAAAGAAGACACAAAGACTCATGAATCCGCTTAAGTCAGTCTGTTTAATGAGGTTTTGTTGGAGGACGTCAGATACAGTGCCCTCAGAGGGCAGAAACATACCATGCAGAGGAGTTGCACAGTGCTGTGACCACACAAGTTTGGCACGGCAATATCTGGACCAAAAAGGTTAATGTGAAAAGGGATGGCACAAACCCATTAAAATACCCGCCAATGTTGAAGGGGGATAGAATTATAAATATTTATCTGAGGATAAATGTTCTTTAAATCCCTTATGATCACACATTAGGCAGGATGCCCAGGTTACAGGTTGTGACAAATCAGGCTGCATTCCTAGCAACAGTACATAAGCCATTTCTATTGTAACCGTAAGAAATAATACCAATAAAAACACCCTCTATTGCTTTGTCCAGATGTGTGATTTGTGACACTTCCTATTGCCATCATCCTCAATGTAATCTTGACCACCATCAATATTACATATCACTCTACTGTCATTAATTAAACATTGACACATTCGATTATCAAATATATTCCATTGCAAGTAATGTCCTCTTATTGCTAACATCAATCTCAGGGCGATTAATACTGTTTAAATTCAACATTTCATATAAATCTGTTATTTTAATATACATCAGCACTGGCATATTGTTACAAGGGATAACAGTCATTTTCTTGTGTACAGAATACAGAAAAAGGGCAGGAGCTTTAGGGCATGCACAGGAGTTTTCATTGGACGGAGGAGATAAGGAAGCCCTCTCATTGAGTGAGGGGCGCGAGAGCAGCTGTCATTCAAACCCACAGAGAAACGCGCTCACAGCCACACTGTAGACACATGCAGTTATTTCACTTATCTCTTCTACTCAAAGAGTTCTACCTATAATAATAATTTAAGACAGTACTTTGACTGTTCCTTCTCTTTTCATGTGTAATTACAGAATTTAAAGCAGAGGTACACTACTTCAAGCAAATTGAGGTTACATGTCTAATGACAACCACAATGCTCCTAGGAGGGCCTGCTGTCCAATCACAGCACAGCATGACCTTCAACACGTCCCTTCCACAGTGTTAACCAAAGTATAGAATACATAAATAAATAATTTGTGGGAATATCAGTGGTGTGACTCTAGATAAATGCAAACAACCACACTTTATAAGGTAAAAAGAGGGAAACATACATATAAACAAAAAATAAAGCTTATATAATGCAGACAGAAAAAAATGGTACATTCAAATGATCACAATATAATAATATCTGTCCCAAAAGCTGTCCTAAAATACAGTAATAAATACAGTACACAATAATTAAAACACATAACCTGATTTCAGCAAACTAAAACAATGTACACAGAGCTCTAGGCTGTGGCTCAATCCATATACTACCGTACAGTGTTCAACATAGTACTGCCAATGTTGGTGGTGTACTATTTAGGTGGTAGTACACTTTTAAAAATAAAGGTGCTACAAATGGTTCTTTGAGTAATGCTATACAACAGGGATTGGCAATATGCAGCTCTGGAGTTGTGTGCAGCCCTTTTACTGCCCTCCTGTGGCAGCGCAGCAAAAACGGATTTTTAAGTACAAATAAAATAATCCATCTATGCAGTAAAATAGTGTTTCACAGTCTGTGCTTGAAGTGGTACAGAGGTGTTTTATAAAGGAGTTGAAATATGGTGTCCTAGCTTTCAAGATAAGGGCCAATCAGCTTTCTGGGGATGAAAACTGCACTGCACATCAAAAACAAACCAATCAGCTTGCTGGGGATGGATAAAGTCCCGCCCTTCAACAAAAAGAACCAACCAGCTATTCACAAGATTTATCAGTTATTTAAATCATTTTTATTTTAGGTGATTTGACCTTCAGTTTACAGTGTTGTCTCTACCCGTTTATAGAGATTGGTGCCTTGAGGGAGTATGGTGTGGGTTTCTTTGATAAAACATTATTTTACCTGTTTGTTAAATAGTGAGTTAGTTTACAGTTGAATAAATACATTATGCCTGCTTGTTTTTTTGTTGGCAAACAATATTCCACAAAATGCCAATTTGCCTTTATGGACAAAGATTAAGCTAACGATGGTCTTAACGTTGGAAATGAGGTATAAATTCTTAATGTGAGGTTCCGGACATGTCCCTTTAAACAAAACTGGTTGGTTGGAACCCTTTGTAGCATCTTTATTTTTATGTGTGGTTTGAAATGCAGCCTTAGATAACTGATGCAAGCATGCAACAAAAGTACTCAAAAACAGGCATGCTGAAATGTAATAAATTACCGTCCTTTTGAATGAAGGTGCCAAAAAGGATTATCTGCAGCGTCAACATGGAAATACCACTTTTAGTTATCTAAAGAACCTTTCATTCATACCCTTTTTTTGTTAGTTTAACTGAAAGGTTATTTAGGAAAGCAACAATGGTTCTTCTAGGGCATCTGTCTATTGTATTGCTTCTACGACAACACATTTTGGCATCTTTCATTTAGATTTTTTTAAGAGTGCAGTGGTGGCTCTGGTGAATTCATCTTTCTTTCTCTGAACGCTCCCTCCAGAACACTCACTCTGTTTTCCTTCATCATCCACCCACTGCATCAAGTGACTGATGGTAGGGCTGGAGTTAAGATGGCTGACACAGCAGGCTGTCATTTCAAACAAGCACTAACTAAATTACACTCCTTCCATTACCGTAATGAAAATTCTTTCCCACTGAAAGGAGGGGTTGGTGGGGAAGGAGGGGGGGAGGGGGTGGTATTGACTCTTTGGCACACAGACGTCACACAGTACTCACACAGCTCTTTTCTCTTTAGGACGTGCACACACAGACACACGCACAAACAAAATGCCCGGGCGAATATAATGAAC
>CM067525.1:18216120-18220846 GCA_034509495.1 Acestrorhynchus altus | reverse complement strand
GAGATCTTGAGACGGCAGCAGTGTGTGGACGAGCGTCGTCCTCATTAACGTAGCGTTGGTCTGTTAAAGTGTCTGTAATGAAGATCAAAGGTGATCTGAGATCATACGAAACTGCACCCACATCATCACACCAGACCTTCTGGACGTGTGATAACAAACTGTTGAGCTTGGCGCTGACCACGTTGCCTCCACACACAGATTCATTGGTCGTCTCCACCGAGACAAAAGTGGGACTCGTCACTGAAGACGACCCGCTGTCAGTCAGTTACGACACCGTTGCAGTCGGCTGCTTCTGAGTGCAGCTGTTTTTATTTTAGACGGTCAGCGTCATTTGTCCGGAGGGCCAGCTGAGATGTTCCGGTCATCCACTCTAGAGCATCAGGAAAAGCAGCATCGGTGTCTGCACGAAGGACAATAACAGGACAGTAAAGCTTGGAAAACTGCATCGGAGCATTTTTCACACCAACCAGCGTCACACTCGTCACACCGTTCGTATGTGAACCCACATCTGAAAGGCCCAGTTAAGGGCTTCTTCCTATGATCTCTTCAAACCTGGCTTTGAAAGCTGGAGCTCCTGCTTCCAGCGATCGCACTCTTCACTAATGTAGTGTAGAGAGCAGCACTCGGAGACACTGCCGAGATGGGACTTCTGCAGTTCCACATGCGTTCTCCTCCCGTTTTGTCCGGCGCTTTTCATAACCTATCCTGGGAAAAGTGTGGTGGTAGGAGGCTGTGATTATGGAGCTGACTCTGATGTGCTCCTGCCCTCGCCGTTAAAGCTTCAGCCAACAACAATGACCCCGAGACCCCTCCCCTCCGAGAGGAATCAAAAATACAAAAGCCTCCGAATTAGATTTTCCCTGCAGAATTGCGGAAAATTGAATCGAGTAAACATCCTTTTCCACACGTTCCGGCCCAGAACTGCCACCTCATTTTTCTATAATATGTCGAAGTGGATATACACTCTCCTACTTATCCATTCCTCTCTCTCTCTCTCTCTTTCTCTCTCTCTCTCTCTCTCCCTCTCTCTCCCTCTCTCTCTCTCTCTCTCTCTCTCTCCCCCTTTCCTCCTCCCTCTCCTCTCTCTCCCTGTGCTCTCTCTCTCTCTCTCCCTCTCCTGTCTCTCTCTCTCTCTCTCTCTCTCCCTCTCCCTGTCTCTCTCTCTCTCTCTGTCTCTCTCTCTGTCTCTCTCCTCTCCTCTCTCTCTCTCTCTCTCTCTCTATCTTTCTTTCTGATGCTCTCCCTTGCTCTTTATAGTTCTCAAATCCAGACTGCTTTGATTCATCTGTTTTCTCTCTGATGCTATTCTCCTCCTTTCACCCTGATCTTTATTAGTCAGGACCCCACAGGACTCACCACCAGAGCCAGATATGATGTGGTGGTGGGTCATTATCTCAACCTGCAGTCACACACTGGCGTGGTGGTGGTGTGTTAGTGTGTGTGTTGCTGGTACAGTGGATCAGACACAGCAGGCTGCTGTGGAGTGTTTAAACCCTGTGTGTCCCTCACTGTCCACTCTTTTAGACACTCCGACCGAGTGTCTCCACCTTGTAGATGTAAAGTCAGAGACAGAAGCTCACGTGTTTCTGCACAGTTTGTGTTGGTCATCCTCTGAGTCCTTCATCAGTGCTCTGGGGCCTTTGCCACAGGGCAGCTGTCAGCTGGGCGATTTCTGGTTGGTGGTGGTCCAGTATGAGATTCTGCGTGGTACCTGAGAGAGTGGGTGTCCATATAGTGATTTTGTTAATGAAACGATTGTTGAGCTGTGCAACTTTGTGTGTTATGGTAGTCCTGTGCAGGTAGGTGTGTGACGGTGTCCCGGATAAACGGCGTTCAGCGCCGTCTCTTCATCACACAGTTTACCAACACTTGCTGAGTACTGTCAGTGTGTGTGCAAATGGTCTGTGAGTGTATACACACACACACACCACACACACACACACACACACACACACACTCTGCGTGGTCGTCTTTATTAATGACAGTGAGCTTCATAAAGCTTTAAACCTACCAAATAAACTGTCTGCAGAAACACAGCCATCCTGCTCTCACTTAGCGGACTTCCACTCCTCCACCCACCTCTGCTCCTCCACTCCTCTACCTCTCCCTTATCCTCCACTCGTTTGAGTGACCCGTCCTCCTGCCCTTCATCACAGGTCAGTTTTGGACCACAGGATCGCCGTCGGGTGGAGATTTTGGGGTGGTGGCTCCAGTCCCGGCTGTGCTGCGTCCTGAGCAGGAAGGTCTCAGTGTTCGGAGTGGCATTGGAGGTTGTGTTAGAGATGCGACGGTAATGACGGTCATCGAAATGTGTCAGCAGGTCTTGTTTTAGGGTTCATTCGTGCCGTTGACTTTAACGATGAGATCTGTCTGCTGAATGTAAATGAAATGTAAGCCTAACTATAACTGTCTGCGTGACTAATTATGTGGTGTATGTGAGAGGAGCGTGATGATGGAGCTGCGGGCGCCGTCTGATTTGGGAGAGTGGGTGGAGCAGAGTGAGGAAGCGTCTGCAGGGAGCTGAGGCAGAGATCTGGCCTTTATAGAACCATATGAGTTAGTCCCCTCAACCTCCCGGGCCTTTGACGTGGGGCGGACAGCATATGCTGCCTCTCTCGCGCGCTCTCGCTTTCACTTGCTCTCTGGCTCTCTCGCTTGCTCTTTTTGCTAGCTGATGACTCATATCTGGCTTGTTCATGTTTTTGTTTGTTCATTTATAAAATGTTTCTGTGAGTTTTTCTGTGTGTGTGTGTGTGTGTGTGTGTGTGTGCATGTGTGTGGCCTGTGTGTGTGTGTGTGTTATGTAAGTATCTGAATTTCTCTCCAGCTTGTGTTTTCTGTTGCTGGGAGTGGAATGGATCTAGCAGAAGCTGTGGTTATGTAAACATGTGTCTGTCTTTATTAATGGTGGGATTTTTAAGGTGGTTCTGAGCTAATGTTTGGATCATCTTGTGAGCGCTCATCCTTTAAATAGACGGTCTTTAACAGAATTTAATTAAAATTAATTTTTATTTCTCATCTCTAATATTCTACACAGTAGTGTGTGTGTGTGTGTGTGTGTGTGTGTGTGTGTGTGTACCCGCATTCTTTTTTCTTTAATTCCCTTAATATCTGTCATGGATGCAGGAGATTGTGTGATGGTGTATGAGAGTCTTTGATGAATTGTGTGAGAGAGTGTGAGAGTGCTGATGGTGTGTGAGTGTGAGAGTCTTTGATGGTGTGTGAGAGTCTTTGATGGTGTGTGAGAGTTTTTGATGGTGTGTGAGAGTCTTTGATGGTGTGTGAGAGTCTTTGAGAGTCTTTGAGAGTCTTTGATGGTGTGTGTGAGAGTGTGAGAGTCTTTGATGGTGTGTGAGAGTCTTTGATGGTGTGTGAGAGTCTTTGATGGTGTGTGAGAGTTTTTGATGGTGTGAAGTCTTTTGATGGTGTGAGAGTCTTTGATGGTGTGTGAGAGTCTTTGATGGTGTGTGAGAGTCTTTGATGGTGTGTAGAGAGTCTTTGATGAATTGTGTAATGAAGTCTTTGATAGTGAATGAGAAATTGTGATGGTGTGTGAGAGTCTTTGATGGTGTGAGAGTCTTTGATGGTGTGTGAGAGAGTGTGAGAGTCTTTGATGGTGTGTGAGAGTCTTTGAGAGTGTGTGAGAGTCTTTGATGGTGTGTGAGAGTCTTTGATGGTGTGTGAGAGTCTTTGAGAGTGTGTGAGAGTCTTTGATGGTGTGTGAGAGTCTTTGAGAGTGTGAGAGTGTGAGAGTCTTTGATGGTGTGTAGGAGTCTTGAGTGTGTGAGAAATTCTTGAGAGTCTTTGATGGTGTGTGAGAGTCTTTGATGGTGTGTAGAGAGTCTTTGATGTGTAGAGTCTTTGATGGTGTGAAGTCTTTGATGGTGTGTGAGAGTGTGAGTCTTTGAGAGTCTTTGAGATTCTTTGAGAGTGTGTGAGAGTCTTTGAGGTTCTTTGAGAGTCTTTGAGAGTGTGTGAGAGTCTTTGAGGTTCTTTGAGAGTCTTTGAGAGTCTTTGAGTGTGTGAGTCTTTGAGAGTCTTTGAGAGTCTTTGAGAGTCTTGGGAGTCTTTGAGATTTTTAGTGTGAGAGTCTTTGAGAGTCTTTGAGAGTCTTTGAGAGTCTTTGAGATTCTTTGAGAGTGTGTGAGAGTCTTTGAGATTCTTTGAGAGTGTGAGAGTCTTTGAGTCTTTGAGAGTCTTTGAGTCTTTTTGAGTGTGAGAGTCTTTGCAGTTGCTTTGAGTGTGTGAAGTCTTTGAGATTCTTTGAGAGTGTGAGATTCTTTGAGGTGTGTGAGAGTCTTTGAGATTCTTTGAGTGTCTGAGAGTCTTTGAGAGTCTTTGAGAGTATGTGAGAGTCTTTGAGAGTGTGTGAGATTCTTTGAGATTCTTTGAGAGTGTGTGAGATTCTTTGAGAGTCTTTGAGATTCTTTGCGAGTCTTTGAGGTTCTTTGAGATTCTTTGAGAGTCTTTGAGAGTCTTTGAGAGTCTTTGAGAGTCTTTGAGAGTGTGTGAGTGTGTGAGTGTGTGAGAGTCTTTGAGATTCTTTGAGAGTGTGTAGAGTCTTTGAGATTCTTTGAAGTGTGTGAGAATGCAGAGTCTTTGAGTGTGAGAGTGCTGAGATTCTTTGAGGAGTGTGTGAAGTCTTTGAGATTCTTTGAGAGTGTGTGAGATTCTTTGAGAATTGTGTGAGATTCTTTGAGAGTGTGAGGAGTCTTTGAAGAAGAGT
>CM067525.1:18196120-18211120 GCA_034509495.1 Acestrorhynchus altus | reverse complement strand
AGTGACCTCCAGACGTTAATTCTCTCCATCTGTCCCCCTTGTCCTGAGCTGCCCCTGCTGCCTGGCTGATATTGATTCATGCCCACTCACGATGCCTTACCCAGATGCCCACTCATCCCACATCTGAGACTCCACTGCCAGCGTACCACTGTGTAACCAGCATGAACTTCCATATGAACACTCTCACCCAATCACGGCCAGCTCTCACTCTCAGCTTCACTCCTTTATTATTTCACTCCTTTTCCTGCTTTCTGTCTGGGCTCTCCGGTGTGGACCACAGGAGGATGGTTCCCCTTTAGAGCCTTGGTTCCTCTCAAGGTTTCTCCTCCCAGTCAGAGAGTTCCTCGGACACTGTCGCCGCTGGCTGATCAGCAGAGGCTCGAACCCGGATTTCTGTGAAGCTGCTTGGTGACACCTTCACCTTGGAAAGCGCTTTATAAACGACCATTGATTGATTGATAGAATCCAGAAGTGCAGTACAGCCTCTTCTTCTCTGGGATGGCTTTTCACTCTCGGAACATTGCTGTGCGGAGGATTTGGTTGAACTCAGCTGAGTGTGTGAGGAGATCAGAAGATCAGAGATGTTGATAAACAGCTGTCAGAGGTACTGGATGGAACTTCATCACTGCACAGCTCCACATCCCTCAATCCTCCCCCACACGTATGATATTCATGAGGTTTATTCTAAACAGCTCTGTGTTCAGAATGAATCTCCTAAAGCCACTGTCTCTTTTCCTCTCTCTCTTTCTCTCTCTCTCTCTCTCTCTCCCTGCTCGGTCGCAGCCTCGCACGCCCAGAGAGCTGACCTGGGCTAGGAAAAGGAAGAGGTTTTCTTGGATTATGCACACATCTCTGATTGTGTCCTAACAGTAAAAGGATCGCCGCAGGTCGCTGTACCCTGTTATTTAGCTGTCAGACATGCGTTACTATGGAAACAGACAAAACTGACTGATAGAGTAGGAGTCTGACCAGTGAGGAGGTCTTGTTTGGTCTTCCAGAATTCACCAGAACCTCTGAGAAGCTGACGTGTCCTCAGCGCACAGAACTACAGAATAATTCATAAAATAAGTTAGAATTGAATTTAAACAGTTACATCATTGCTATTCATAGGCTGCTGCTACATGGTCACTAGGGAGGTTGTTAGGTGGTTGCTGTGATGTTACTGGGTGGTTGCTAGGATGCTACTGTATGGTCACTACAGTGGATGTTAAGGTGTTGCTAGGTGGTTGCTAGGATACTACTGCATAGTCACTACAGTGCTTGCTATGGTGAAACTAAAGGATTGTTATGGTGTTGCTTGGTGGTTGCTAGGTGCTATTGCCTGGTTACTATGGTGATTTCTGTGGTGTTCCTAAGTATTGCACAGCTGGTACTAATGTTATGGCTGGTCCAGGTACAGTCCTAATGAAGTGCACAGAAGTGATCTGAATCCATGACGCAGCGTTTTTAAGCTGCTTCACTTCGCAGTGAAGATGCGGCGACTGCGTGCAGTCACTCGGGGTCAGATCTTCGCTTTCGTCCCAGAAAAAAGGCAGCGAAAAGACAAGAGGATACCAGAGTGTGATGGAAGAGGAGTGCGGAACGGAGGGATGAAGGCAGAGTTCTTCGGTGGGGCGCTGGCGGGTTTAGAGATGAAAGAGGGTCTTTGAACCGAGCTTTGGGAATCTGAGCTCCTCTGTCATTCTGCTACACTAGCACAACAGTGTCACAGATTTAACACCAACTTCACTGTTTCATAAGACTGGCACACACGCCGGCCACTTTATCAGAAACACCACCTTCTGCTTCCCCTTACTGGACACTTTATCAGAAACACCCCGTTGTGGTGCCCCCCTCTGGCCACTTTATCAGAAACACCCCGTTGTGCTGCCCCCTCTGGCCACTTTATCAGAAACACCTCCTTCTGCTGCCCCCTCTGGACACTTTATTAGAAACACCTGCCTTCTGCTTCCTCTTACTGGCCACTTTATCAGAAACACCCTGTTGTGCTGCCCCCCTCTGGCCACTTTATCAGAAACACCCCGTTGTGCTGCCCCCCTGTGGCGACTGCATTAGTAAGCCGTGTTGTGTTCTCTCTCTCTCTCTGGGTGAGTCCGGTATGGATGCTGTGTGTTTAAGGTGGATCCTGTCACATCCTGTGAGATCCTGTGAGATCTGGTCAGATCCTGTGAGATCCGGTCAGATCCTGTGAGATCCGGTCAGATCCTGTGAGGTCCGGACAGATCCTGTGAGATCCGGTCAGATCCTGTTAGATCCTGTCAGATCCGATGAGATCCGGTCAGATCCTGTGAGATCCGGTCAGATCCTGTGAGATCCTGTGAGATCCTGTGAGATCTTGTGAGATCCTGTGAGATCCGGTCAGATCCTGTGAGATCCGGTGAGATCCTGTGAGATCCTGTCAGATCCGGTCAGATCCGGTCAAATCCTGTGAGATCCGGTCAGATCCTGTTAGATCCTGTGAGATCCTGTCAGATCCTGTGAGATCCTGTCAGATCCTGTGAGATCCGGTCAGATCCTGTGAGATCCTGTGAGATCCTGTGAGATCTTGTGAGATCCTGTGAGATCCGGTCAGATCCTGTGAGATCCGGTGAGATCCTGTGAGATCCTGTCAGATCCGGTCAGATCCGGTCAAATCCTGTGAGATCCGGTCAGATCCTGTTAGATCCTGTGAGATCCTGTCAGATCCTGTGAGATCCTGTCAGATCCTGTGAGATCCGGTCAGATCCTGTGAGATCCTGTGAGATCCTGTGAGATCTTGTGAGATCCTGTGAGATCCGGTCAGATCCTGTGAGATCCGGTGAGATCCTGTGAGATCCTGTCAGATCCGGTCAGATCCGGTCAAATCCTGTGAGATCCGGTCAGATCCTGTTAGATCCTGTGAGATCCTGTCAGATCCTGTGAGATCCTGTCAGATCCTGTGAGATCCGGTCAGATCCTGTGAGATCCTGTGAGATCCTGTGAGATCTTGTGAGATCCTGTGAGATCCGGTCAGATCCTGTGAGATCCGGTGAGATCCTGTGAGATCCTGTCAGATCCGGTCAAATCCTGTGAGATCCGGTCAGATCCTGTTAGATCCTGTGAGATCCTGTCAGATCCTGTGAGATCCTGTCAGATCCGATGAGATCCTTTGAGATCCTGTGAGATCCTGTGAGATGTGCCGTTTCAGCGTCAGCTCTGTCACTGAGAGCATCGTGATAAATAAGAGCACGAAGGCGTCTCCGTTTCCCGCAGAGCTGATCTGTAACTGTACTCGGCTGTAAGGAGGAAAAACCTGGGATGAATAATTCACATCATTCACTTCTTCATTCCGTTTGATTTTCTCTCTCCTTCTCTTCGCTTTGCCGTTTGTGGGTGAAGGTTCTGCGCTGTTCCGTTGTGGGAGCTGCAGCTCGTCCCCGTCTGATTGTGATTCCGAGTGTTTAGTAATCAGTCTGATTATGGACTCTCCTGCATTACTGACCCAGATAGTCCTCTGTGTGACTGTGATCATCATCTGTGTAAGAGATTCCAGAATCAGAGGAAAACTGTACTGAAAGGAGGTTCTAGATCCCTATTGATCCTCTGGTCTGGATAGAAGATGAGATCCGGATGTTCATGGAGGTACAGGTTCTGTACGGCATCCTGCAGCACGTTTACCTGCAGATGTTGCAGCTGCTCCTGTAGATCCTGTAGATCCTGTAGATCCTCATAGGTTGATGATGTCTGAAATCTGGTGTCCTTGCAGGACAACAAAGTGTGGAGCTACAGTCTCTCATTAGGGTGAATATTAATAACTCTAAATGTAGGTATTGTGATATACACTGAGGGGGAGGAGCTACAGTCTCTCATTAGGGTGAATATTAATAACTCTAAATGTAGGTATTGTGATATACACTGAGGAGGAGCTATGGAGCTGGTATTTGTGGGCGGAGACTGTACAGGGTGATTGTTGTGTGTTATGAGCCGTATGTTGAAACAGGCAAAGATTATAAAGGTGATTTGGGTATTGGTTTTTGGAGTAGCAATATGGTTTGATAAGTGAATGTGTGTGTGTGTGTGTGTGTGTGTGTGTGTGTGTGTGTGTGTGTGTGTGAACCAGATGTGGTTGAGTAGATTGCGTCTCCATATAGAAGATTAGATTTCCCATCGACAGCTTATGAGATGCCGAGTGTGACAGGATTTATGGTGTGTGTGTGTGTGTGTGTGTGTGTGTGTGTGTGTGTGTGTGTGTGTGTGTGTGTGTGTGTTTACTCTGTCTGAGACGAAAGGTTCCACCCTTTTACTGCTTCCTCCTGTGGGACTTCATTTGACCTCCAAGTGTTTCACTCAACACTCCACCATAACGACCATTAGAATGTAGTCGTTCATTGTGTGTGTGTGTGTGTGTGTGTGTGTGTGTGTGTGTGTGTGTGTGTTTGTGTGTGTGTGTGTTTTCATAGTACAGAAGATTAGTTCCACTAGTTCCAAATTCTGTTCCACCAGTATGTGGGCTCTCTCAGACTGTGATATCTACAAGATCTTCATTTGGTGCCTGTTGTATCTCCAGGACCTTCACAATACTGAATGTGGGATTTGTGGTATGTATAAGACCGCTGAAGGTGCTTCCTGTGGTGTGTAGAAGATCTCTGAAAGGGATATCTGTGGTATGTGGTGCCATGACATCCAGTAGATTCAGTAAATCCTGTAGATGAGAGGAGGAAACACTGCAGATCAGACCTGTTGGTCCCACAGATGGTTGATTGGACTAAGATGTAGGACAGGAATTCCTCAAAGCATTCCTGAACATCGTCCTCCTGAAAGAGGCCATCACTCAACACCCTTGCTTTGAAGGTGTGCCAGGTCCATAATGATCTCTAGGTAGGTGGCACGTGTGTATACACCCTTAAAAATAATAACGCAAATGGTTCTGTACATGATGCCGTAAAAGAACCACTATTGGTTTCATTAAAAACACGAGTGTTTAGTGTGATAGAGACGAGTTTTAAACGAGTGAAGAACCTTTACATCAAGCGAAAGTCAATTATATCTAAAAAAAAAAAGCATCTTTATACAATCATGGTTCTTCGACAGCAACACTCGAGGAACCCTTAAGAGCACCTTGGATATGCAAGGCAGTGTGTGCTGAGTGTGTGTGTTCTAATGGCCTCATTCTTCACAAGGCCATCAGCACCACGGACAGTTCCAGTAAACTCTATTAGCCCTTCACTCTGTCAGTGTGTTTATATGGCCGTAAAGCATCTCCATCAGGATACACACTTCTGCCAACACACCACCATTACACACCCTACAGTCTGCCCAGTTCACACACGAGTGGGAAGTGTGGGCGCCACGCCAGCGCCAACACGATACCGCAGCATCTACATGGATCTTCACCACCGTGGTGTTAAACAGGCTGATGAAGGTATCTGTTTTCATGGAAAGTGTGTGTGTGATGGAAAGTGTGTGTGTGATGGAAAGTGTGTGTGTTTGATGACTTGGTGTGATCTAAATCTGCCTGATGATGGCGTAGTCGAGCACAGAGCGAGTCACAGAGAGAGCTCACCAAGATAAAGCACAGATTCCAAACACGGTGGAGGTCTCAGAGAGCTTCACCTCCTACACATATACAGTCGTGTGAAAAAGTTAGGACACCCCACAAACACCTTTGACTTTAATGTACCCATATGGACATTTGATCTTCAGTTAATCTGAGAGATGGTGTTTGTGATAAAACAAGTAAACAAACCACTCCTCCATGTGGAATTTCAGCGTCAGTCTTTGTACAGATGCTCTTCCGTTCTCCTCAAACCCCCTCTGATACAATAAAGATCTCATAGTGGTTTCTATGATGGAGAGATCTCCACACCCTGCTGCAGCAGAGCAGCTCCAAACCATCACACTCACACCACCATGTTCACAGCTGCTATGAGCTTCTTCTGCTCTAATGCTGTGTTTGATTTGATCCAAACATGTCTTCTGTTTTTGTGTCCAAATAGTTCAGCTTTGGATTCATCTGTCCAAAGCACATTGTTCCAGATGTTCTCTGGAGAACTTTAGTTTTGTCCCGATGTTTCTGACAGTAAGAGTTTCCTCCTTAAACTCATCCCATGAAGATCAGACTGGTTTGGTCTCTTTCTGATGGTAGAAGCTGCACTTTGTCATCAGCTGTGGTGAGAGATACCTGTAGGTCTGTGATGAACGTTTTAGGATTGTTGGATCTTCTTTACTCATCCTGTGGTTCTGCTCTTGGGCTGAACTTGTAGGATGGTCTGATCTGGTCGTGGGCAGTTGTTCTAAATGTTCTCCACTTGTAAATGATGTTCTGGACAGTGGAACGTCTGATTTCTAATTGTTCTGAGATCTTTATAAACCCCTTCTCAGACTCATCTGCATCTATAACCTTCTTTCTGAAGATCTCAGAGAGCTGAGATGTCTGAGATTTAAATAAATCATGCTCCTCCAAAGTCCTCTTCAATGAAGCTTTCACTATTTGCACCTGATTGTAATTGTAGGCATTTTAATTCATAAATGTGGGCGTGGCCTAACGAGAATGACATTTTTAGTAATTATGTTTCTAAATGACGTTTAAAGACATTTGTTCAGATGTGTTTAGTTCAAGCAGCTCCATCTGCGTGAAGATCAGTGGTGTGGGGTCTGTAATTCTGACGGTGTGTACACCCTGAGAGGGGAGTGCGCTGTTTGGATGTTTGTTGGTGTGTGTGTTTAAATCTTGCTGGGCAGCACTGGTGCGTGGAGCCGCTGCTGCAGAGGATTACGAACATGACCAATCCCACAGCCATTTACAGAGTGTGTGTGTGTGTGTGTGTGTGTGTGGGTCTACGCCTCCTTACCAGGTGCTGGCTGACCTTGTGAAAGATAAGACCAGCCGCTATGAGGCTGTAAATCTGAGTGTGTGAAAGTTCAGTAAACCGCAGGCCAAACTCGTCCATTTCACAAATCCTCGTAATTCTACTGTGTGACGTCCAAAGTCCAAAAGGTCACCATTAGTCTTCCAAAGCCCTGAAGTGCTGATCTTTCCAGCCTACTGAACATGCTCACTGGCCACTTTAATAGAAACAGCCCCTTCTGCGTGCGCTGTTCCAGTGGTGGACGGTGTTCCTCAGAGACACTTGCTGAAGGCTGAAAACAGGTCACGGTGTCAGCAGGCATTTCCAGACCAATCCAGTCTTCCTTTTCTATTAGAGGGGGATGAAGTGGGGTCGTCTCTTCCCCCTTCCTCGTCCTTCTCTCCTCCCACGGTTCCTCTGCAGAGCTCAATTTATTCTGCTCATCATTTAGGCCCCGCCGGTGACACGTCCGCACCAACCCGAGAAGAACAGTCGGGACGCTGCCATTCACCTTCTGAATGTAGGGCAGGGAGGAGGGGTGTCTGAGACCCAAAGTCGTCCACCCCGGCGACGGAGAATGTGTGTACTGTGGAACTGAAACACAGTCCGGTTTCAGACGAGGTTTTGATGGGATCCAGTCCGTTTCAGACTGTTTTTGGAATTAAATCAGGGTTATTGGGAAACTTGCTTTAGATGGATCCCAAAATTGTAATGGGATCCAGTAGGTTTCAGACGGGGGTTTCTGACTACAGTCGTTTTGGAGGTCATTCTTCTCCTATGTGTGTTCCAGGCCCAATTACAGCGATACTACATACCGATGGCCATCTGTGTCTCAGAAACCTGGACTACAAATGCTCCGACTGTCCCAGTCACCACCCCACAGCCTGCGCTACTGCTCAGACCAATCGCTGTCTCTCCGAGCTTAGTGGTCGTCTCCCAGGACGAAGCTCCGGTGTCTCAGATTCACACGTTGAAGTCTCAGGGAAGAAAAAAAGACTTTCTGCTCTCACGGGGCCTGAAAAAGGATTAGAAAATCCATTCTGGATGCTTATTAAGATCCTGGAGATGAAGCCTCAGATTCTGCCTGGATAATTCCACATCCATTTTGACGCTTTGAGGACAGAACGTATGAAAAAAGAAAAGGGAGAGCAAAGAAGGGGAGAGAAGAGAGTGAGAATCAAACAGCTTTTCTTCCCTTCCGCGAAAACCTGGCCTTCCCCCAAACACACGGGGCGGCTCAGGGGAAATAACAGATCAGGGTTTTTGTATACGAAGAGCGAGAGAGAAAGAGACAGAAGAAAGAGAGGGATGGGAAGTGGAGGTGGCATCAAATCAAATCTCTCAACCACCCACTCCATCAGGCAAAGAGCCTTGAACCTCACAAGTGTGTGTGAGTGAGAGTGTGTGAGTGAGGGGAGACCCTTGACTGCGTGATGCTAATTTGGAAGACTTCTTGAGGGCAGACGGGAAAAACAAAGAAACAAAAGAGAAAAGATGAGAGGGGCATATTAAACAGCCAGAAGTTAGAACAGCCAGAGCAGCACAGTTAGAACCAAAGGTAAGGTGGTGTAAGATGTCAGCAGCAGACTGTGTGTGTGTGTGTGTGTGTGTGTGTGTGTGTGTGTGTGTGTGTGTCTCAAGCCAAACTTCTGGATTTAATGGGATTCGGCGTTCTGAGCAGGAATGGAAGGGCACTCCACCCGTAAGACTGCACTGTATTAGGGATCAGATCGGATCCGTGTGTCTGGACATCACAGACCTTCCTGCATGTGGGTCACTGCAGTGACCATATACGTGGAACCACGCTGTAGCTGTTCTTGGACCCCGTCCATCTGCCTGGGCAGCTTTACTCTACATTAAAGCCTGTGTAGCAGTTTTGTACAATCAGACCATTAGTGTAGAACACGCCTCTGTGGGCGGAGCTTCTGGAGCTGAAGAGACCCTTTGAAAAGTCTGTTCGTTTTATGTAATCGATTCATTGGATGAAACGGAGGAGAACAACAATGTGCAGCGTTTTATTTAATAAACAAGCTGAGAAAAAGGTTCTACACTGAAAATAAACAGAAGCTGAATCCATATTTATTTGATAAAGTAATAAATGTAATGGTTTGATATTGTTTTATGAAAGTTTCATACAGTGCAGAGAACATTAAACAGCTTCATTTAATACATAAAATACATAAAACGAGGTAGAACCTGCCTCTCGTCTTGGACACGCTGTGGCCTGCTGCAGAGAAGAGGTGCTCTCATGGTGTTGGACTTTGCTATCTTAGCCAAGGTTGTCTAAGTATGTGAGGACTTGGTTCCTCACTTGGCAGTTGAGATCGTCAGCTGCCCCTCTCTCTGCTCTTCCTCACTGCAGGTTCTAGAATGGAGCAGCTTTAGTAATGATGGAGGTGCAGTGACTTGGTCATGGCCATTGTCATGCTGCTGCTGAGGTTCCATCTCCTGACGTGCTCAAAGTGCTGTGTTTGTGTCTTATTTGGCACATTGCAGACTTGGGTCCAGTGCAGGACAGGATCACTGGGCTCGGTACTGTCTCCATCGCGGGTGAAGAAGCTGCTCTGTTCAGCTGCTGACTCTGGTGGACTTCAGTGGCCCCTGCACAAGGGGAGGTGCTGTCCCCTCGCATAACCCCAGTGGCACATTCAGATGGTTTAAGGGCTGTGAAAAGCTCTTCAAACAGGCCCCACGGGTCAGCTTTTAAGTCAATGTGACGTTTGTCCCTCTGTGTGACAGTTGAGACGGACAGTGCTGCAGCCTTTGATGCTGTATGTCTGTCCTCCAGTGGCATGATGCTGAGGCAGACGGACTTCATGTCCCACTCACCTCCTATGTAAGGTGGGCTTCAGTGGCTACACTTGTCCATATATCGGTGGTGAGAGCAGCTGAAATGTCTCCTGGTATGTCTTCTCCATCAGTCCGGGGAAATAAGTCCTGGAGGGAAGAGTGTAACCGTGGTTCTGGATCCTTCATCCTCCTCCACTGATAATGGCCTCGTGTGTTACAGGCATATTCAGGATGCCATCAGCTGCCTGCTGTGGTGTGTAGATCTTCCTCCAAACATAGTCACCAAAGCTGGGCTTTTTTGTTCTGAGGTGAGAGAGACGGTGGAGAACGATCGTACATGAGGTTAATGACCACTGCTCTAAACTGCAGACACGGCAAAATGAAATGAAATAACGGTGTCTTTGGCGATGCTGCCGTGTGCTGCCGTGTGCTGCCGTGTGCTGCCATGTGCTGCCATGTGATGCCGTGTGCTGCCATGTGCTGCCGTGTACTGGCATGTGCTGCCGTGTGCTGCCGTGTACTGGCATGTGCTGCCGTGTGCTGCCGTGTACTGGCGCGTGCTGCCGTGTGCTGCCGTGTGCTGCCGTGTACTGGCATGTGCTGCCGTGTGCTGCCGTGTGCTGCCGTGTGCTGGCGTGTGCTGCCGTGTACTGGCGCGTGCTGCCGTGTGCTGCCGTGTGCTGCCGTGCTGTCATTTAAAAAAGATAAAATAACACATCATCATCATCATCATTATACTCCGACTCTATTCCAGAACACTCCCTTTAGGAGTTGGATGAGATGTGAAGTAGTGTTGTAATCGTATAAGGAACACGTCGTTATTCAAAAGTGTTTCCAGTGTTTAATGAATTACAGTTACATTCGTTTCATTATTATCATTTAATAACACACGTAGGTGTGTAAAGTTCATATAAACTCGGCTGTGATTCTGAAACGTAAATCTTATTAAACACGTTTGGATCTGAATGTAACTGCCGCCGCATTTCAGGTGGAAGTTAAAACTCGGTTACTGAGCTACACAAAGCACGCGATTGGTTCTTCTTCTTTTAGAGGGGCAGCATCCAGCCGAATGGTGCTGTACTGCCACAGCTTTGGGTGGCTTTCTGCCCCATATGAGGGGGTAGCAACTGTACTTCTACAGTATCTATAAAAACATGGGCCTGAAGAGTCGATTATTAATGGACATCATCAATCAGCTGTTAAAGTGAGTTGGTGAAATACCATACGTCACATATTTCAGTGTAACATGTTTAAGACGTTGCGTTATGCGTAAACTTGACGTTGATATTGTTTTACGGCGTGAGGAATGTTGTGTTTGGGGTATGTTGGTGTTGCTCCTGTCCCAATCTCAGACCTTCAGAGTCCACAACTACCCGGTTTTTAAAATCCCAGCTGTGATGGGACAATATAGTTTATCTGTCACATCGATTCCCATATCTGTCTGCAAAACCTCGCTAAGTTGTGATCTATTTCTAACAAGCCTTTGGGACACAAAGTAAAGAAAAATAAAGGTGGATTAATTCCGTGCAGTGCTTCCACCTCAGGGTGATGAATAGTGGCTGCGTTTTACAGGCTTATGGGACAGATGGTGGTCTTACTGCTGCACAGGCCCTCTCTCTTCACTCTCACACCTTTAACGGCTTCTAGCGCATCCTTTAAAAGGGTCGAGACATTTGTCTGGAACAGGAACGCTCATAAAAGATGGAGAAACGGTTCCCAGTTTTCGTTTTTTTAACAGAGATGTCTTAAAATGTAATGTTCGGGGGCCTGTTTCGTCAGATTTCTGCTTCCAGGTTTATCAAGCATTTTTTAGGGGAGACATAAGAGTATAAACACGTATTTGTTTATTGATTTATTTATGCTTGTTTATCTCAGCTTGTTTTCCACTTTTTGAAGTTGACAAACAAAGGAAAGTGCCAGGATGGCAAGTGAAATTTTCTTTAGAGAATATTTTGCTCCATATCTCCTTGAACGTACTTCATGGACAAAATTAAAAATAGATGAATTCATGAGCCAGTAGGTTTATTTGTTTTGTTTGTTTATCTCCAGAGAGTCCTATTCTATTGGCAGTACTTGTGTCCAGGGATTAGACCAGCTCTGTATGTGCATTCGGTTGCTCTTTGTGAGCAATAATTTGCTCAGATCAGATTGAACTTCATTGATGTTTCTCGGTCAGAAGCGTAAGTGAGCTGTATCTGTTGTGAATGAGTTTGGCACTCTGTACGTTTTTTGTGATACTCAACATGACATTTGTTTATGAACAAAGTTCTGCTCGTCAACAAAAAGAATCAAGGATCAATCTTCATCACCATGAAAATGGGGAACCTCCACCTCAATATGGAGTTTATTGAGCTGAACACTACAAAATATTACAATGTTTTTGTCACCTTATTAATGATTTACAATGTTTCTGAAACAATAACTTCAGTGTTTTTGTCTCTCCGGACTTTTCTATTGGCCTCCATCACCAACAGCTGTAAACACATGAATGTGGGCAAAAATCGAATCATTCACATTCATGTTGCATGTCCACAAATCAGACACATATCCAATTTAGGAACACAAACTTGACGTGTCCACACAGCCTTGAAAAACATCTGATTGGCTCACACGAGGGCAGAAGAAATGGTACTGTGTACGTAGCCATGTTGTACAATTGTGGGTGAATGTCAGGAGGTTATAGTGCATGTAGATCATTTCACATAGTAGGGCGAAGCATGTCCATAGTTCCTACTGTATGACATCATGACATCCAGGCTGAGGTGGATTCATGTCAATGATTCACCTCCTCACCTTACTGTTTTCATATCATGTCCCATCTCTCTCTCTCTCTCTCAAACACACACACACACACACACACACACACACACACACACACACACACACACACACACACACAAATGAGCTAACTGGCCCAGGCTCCTCTGTGGCATGATTGACGAGCAGGGGCTATGGCATCTTCATCCTGCTTCAGCACCTCATCATCCCCCCATCCATTCATCTGTCTACCAGCCTGAGAGAGAGAGGGAGAGAGAGAGGGAGAGAGAGAGGGAGAGGGAGAGGGAGAGAGAGAGAGAGAGAGAGAGAGAGGGAAACAGGGAGAGAGATAAAGATATGGAGGAGAGAGTGGCTGTAAATCAAGGCTGTCCCACACGACCTTGGCTACACACACACACACACACACACACACACACACACACACACACACACACTGTTTTCACCTGTGGAATATGCCCTTACTTCTCTCCATATAGCAGGATATATATATATATAATATATATATATGTGTGTGTGTGTGTCTATGTGTGTGTGTGTCTTAGTTAAATAGACAGACCATGCCAAACAGAGGAGGAATGAGATTAAACTACAAGAGGATAAAAGACTAGACTAGACTCTGTGTGTGTGTGTGTGTTGACATTCTGTCCATTTTTGTCCCATACATTGTTATATACATGCTTCAAAGCACAAACGAGTGTGTGTTGTGCTTCTATTTGAGGAGAAATTATAACACCCCCCCTCTCTCTCTCTCCCTCTCTCTGTCTCTCTCTTTATCTCTCTCTCTCTTTCTCTCTCTCTCTCTCTCTGTCTCTCTCTCTCTCTCTCTCTCTCTCCCTCTCTCTGTCTCTCTCTTTATCTCTCTCTCTTTCTCTCTCTCTCTGTCTCTCTCTCTCTCTCCCTCTCTCTGTCTCTCTCTATCTCTCTCTCTCTTTCTCTCTCTCTCTCTCTCTGTCTCTCTCTCTCTCTCTCTCTCTCCCTCTCTCTGTCTCTCTCTTTCTCTCTCTCTCTCTTTCTCTCTCTCTCTCTCCCTCTCTCTGTCTCTCTCTTTATCTCTCTCTAGGTCTCTGCATTTCAGGACAGATACATTGTCAGTTGTAGTTTTTAATTAAAGAACACTGATCAGAGAACAGTTCACACAAATAAACAGCTTGTCCTTACAGTACTGAACATGTTTACATTAACATATTAATAACTAAGATCAACTCAGGAATGACAACTGTGTGTGTGTGTGTGTGTGTGTGTGTGTGTGTGTGTGTGTGTGTGTGTGTGCGTGCGCGCGCATATTCAGTGTCTTTCAGAAACACACACACACACACACACACACTGAGTTTACTCGGCCTGCTCTTAGCTGTGCAGAAAGCCAGGAATTTTCCAGTAATCCGAGCGGGCTGATGATTATCCCCAGAGAGAGCAGAGAGTAAATCTTCTACCCAATCACTCCGACACTGTCACACTCCACAGCCCCGCCCACCGTGGTCTGCATAGTGAGTCTAATATGGGACAAAGTGAGTCTATAATGGGACATAGTGAGTCTGATGTTTGCTTGGCCTGGACGAGCTGAAGGAGGGCTATTCCTTCTGAACCAGAACATCGACCCAGTCCTCTACTTCAGTGCTGAAGCCTTGGTTCTGTGTGCCACCAGCAGATTGTCTCTGGGTGAAATGGGGACGAAATGGCTTCATTGTCTTCGGTGCAATCAGCCAATTAGGTCAGGTCCTGTCGCCAGTAGCAACCGAGCGTGTCCGGCCGGCCAGATTTGGACTCCGAATGGACCCACAGCAGAAACGGAAGAGGCGTCCCTTTCATCCCACAGCACAGCGCAGCCTGGTGATCACCTTCAGACTGAATCAGTCCCCAGATTACAGAGAATGTCCTTTCAACAATCATTTTTAAAACGTTCCTGGAAGGTGAGCCTATAACATTACACTGTGTGTAATCAGATTTCTGCCGTGATCTGACCACTACAGTGGTCATGGGAACAGTTTGCTCTGATTTCTGGAGGGTGGTTAGGTCTAGTATCTGATTATGGAATCTGGATTTTACTTCAGTAACCAGACTTCTGAACTTATTTACGGGAGTAAATACTCCCAGAATGAAGTGTGTACTGTGTACCTCGGAGGATGACAGATCTCCTGCTGGATCACTGCACGTCTTTTTTCGCTTCTTCAAGATGATCTGAGATCAGCTGATATACAGACCCAGGATAACATGTAACTCCAGAACTGTTTGGGGGCAGATGGCAGACCAGCGCCAAAGTCAATAAGAGAAGCCAAAGAGAAAGGAGTGCTGGAGAGTCCTTCACTCTTACGAGACAGCGTACAACCTCATTTGGAGGTGATCTGGAGAGTAGTGGTATTGACAGCATACAGGTACAGGACACAGTAATGGAATTGACAGTTGTCAGTAATATTGAAGGTGGGTCAGATGTCTAGGAGGTCGGCAGGTCAGGCTATAAGTCGGTGCACGTTTGAGTTCAGAGCGGTTATGGCTTTCGGGAAAAAGCTGTTCTTGAATCTGTTTGTCCTTGTTCTGATGCACCTGTGGTGTCTCCCTGAGGACAGCGAGTCAGACAGTTCAAAGCCAGGGTGGGATGTCCTTGGTTCTGCTCTGCTGAGGCAGTGTGAAG
>CM067525.1:18181120-18191120 GCA_034509495.1 Acestrorhynchus altus | reverse complement strand
CAGCAAGGCAAAGCCGAGGATTCGGCTGTGGGCTGTCCCAGATTCTCTCTCTCTCTCTCTCTCACACACACACACACACACACACACACACACACACACACACACACACATAGTATATAAGTGTACACCTGTATCACTGAGAGCTGGCCTATAAGTATTTATAGTAAAACAAGACAAAGGGGAGAGAGAGTGAGACAGAGAGAGAGACAGAGAGAGAGTGAGTGAGACAGAGAGAGAGAGTGAGTGAGACAGAGAGTGAGTGAGACAGAGAGTGAGTGAGACAGAGAGTGAGTGAGACAGAGAGAGTGAGAGACAGAGAGAGAGAGAGTGAGAAACAGACAGAGAGAGAGAGTGAGAGACAGAGAGAGAGGAGACAGAGAGGTGAGACAGAAAGTGAGAGACTGAAAGAAGAGAGAGAGAGTATATGTACATGTTGGAGAACTGTGGTTCCAGTGGGGGTGTTGCGCTGGTGAATCAGATCTTTACTGGGATCTGAATCAGATGATCAGTCATTACTGTCTCTTAGCAGAAGAAAAGGGAGGTTTTCATTGATGTTTTCTGGCTGTGATGTCAGACAGACTCAGCTGTGACTCCAGTCATACAGAAGATCAGAAGATCAGAAGATCAGTGGAACGGTGATGAAGTGCGTAATGTGCTGTAATTCGCTTTAAAATCTCTTCCCTTATTTCACAAAGAAACAACACTCATAGCATTTTTGGGTGGTATTGCTGGCAGCTTCGTTGCTATGGTAACGGGGCTCCATCAGGTCGGTCTCGTTGTGGAGGTTGGGGAGGGAGGCGAGGGGGCTGGGTCTGGGTTCCGTCCAGGATCGTCTCAAGACCAGATGAAAGAGGCTGTCAGACAGAAGTTGGCTTTCATTTTTATTCTTCCCCAAAGTTGACATGCAAAAATTCATCCCCCTTTGATTTCCTGCTCCTGCTTCACCTCTGACTCTGTGTGTGTGTGTGTGTGTGTGTGTGTGTGTGTGTGTGTGTGTGTTGCAATGCTACACCGACTGAACCCATTTAAGTGAATTCTTCTACAATGTGGTGTAAACCTCCAGAACCTGATACTTGAACAAAGGAGGTCTGTGTGATTCCGTCAGCAGGCCGAGCACTCAGTGCAGATTGAGAGTGTGAGGTGCGTGTGAGTGAAGTGTGAGGTGGTGTGAGTGAGAGTGTGAGGTCGTGTGAGTGAGAGTGTGAGGCGTGTGGAGTGAGTGTAGGGCTGTCGAGTGTGAGGTGTGCAGATTGAGTGTGGGGCCGTGTGGAGTGAGAGTGTGAGGGCTGTGCAGTGTGAGAGGTGTGCAGATTGAGAGTGTGAGGGCCGTGTGAGAGTGAGTGTGAGGGCGTGTGAGAGTGTGAGAGTGAGAGGTGTGCAGATTGAGAGTGTGAGGGCCATGTGGAGTGAGAGTGAGAGAGTGAGTGTGATAGTGAGAGTGTGAGGGCCGTGTGGAGTGAGAGTGTGAGGGCTGTGCGAGTGTGACAGGTGTGGAGATTGAGAGTGTGAGGGCCGTGTGGAGTGAGAGTGTGAGGGCCGTGTGGAGTGAGAGGTGTGCAGATTGAGAGTGTGAGGGCCGAGTGAGAGTGTGAGGCCTGTGCGAGTGTGAGAGGTGTGCAGAGTGAGAGTGTGAGGGCCGTGTGAGAGTGAGAGTGTGAGAGTGTGCAGTGATTAATATTTCATTAGTGATCAGTTCAGCTGCTCTGTTCAGAGGAAACTGTTTCAGCTCTAAATCCATAAACACACGGCGGATCATTTACACACCCTTATTGATCCTTCACACTCCGATGGCTCCTCTATCAGAAACAGAGGGCGAGGTCAATAACCTCCCTCCGTCATGCTTATTAGACACACCCTTGTGTGTGTGTGTGTGTGTGTGTGTGTGTGTGTGTGTGTGTGTGTGTATTTATACATATGAGCTCTCTGGACAACAATAGTCTCCATGCAGGTTTAAGGTGGTAGTGACTTCAGGCTCCTGCAGATGGCACTGCACTGGGATAATGGGTCTATAAATACCTGCAGGGTGTGTGAGAGGATTCATAGATGGAGAAGAGGTGGTGCAGTGCAGTGAAGGTCTCATTGGATGTGTGGAAAATCAGATGTCAGTGATTGGCTAAAGAGCACAGTGTGGGGAAGCGGCGCTGATGGTTCATGGCTTGTGAAAGAATCCTTGCAGGGGTGTCTCCTGACCCCACAGTGACCCGAGGCTTCCCGACGTTCTGTTGGCCAGGGTTGTATTTGTATTCCTTTATATGAGCAATAGGAGAGGGGTCCCTCTAGTGGTCGGTCTCGTTTCTCGATGAGGGAGTGGGAGGGCAGTAGAAGGTATAAGGAAGCCCTGGTCCGATGTTCCCCTCGCTTCACCGCAGGTCCTTCACAACCAGTTTCTGAAAGAAGTCCATCACCGTATGGAGCAGAGTGGAGTAAGAGGACGTGGCTCAGTTCAGTCTTTAGGACACAGCTCTGAGGAGAGTCTCCTGCAGACCGTGATTTCTGTCTCTTCCATCCACGCTGGATCAGTGAGGGTCCAGAGAGGAAATAATACTGCCTTTAAAGATCAACATCATCAGTGTTGGAACGGAAGGCCTCTGCATTAACACCGAGCACTCCTATAGAGGGTGTGTTTGTGATGTACAGTCGCTGTTTGATGTCACAGCTGGGAGACGGTGTAACGTCTCTCTGTGATCGGCTCATTATCTGTTTATCCGTCCCTGCATTTATTCAATCAGCTGTGAACGGAGCAATGATCTAATTATACAACCTGCAGGACACGGAGCTGCTCCCCGAGAAGATCCAACTACACACGTCCTACAGGAGACCTCTTTAAACGTCATTCAGCTTTGGATTCATCTGTCCGAAGCACAGTGTTCCAGAAGTCCTGCTCTTTGTCTAGATGTTCTCAGGAGAACGTTATTCTTGTCCTGATGTTTCTGGAGATCAGACTGGTTTGGTCTCTTTCTGATGGTAGAAAGAGATTACAGCTGATTTTAGGTTGTTCTGGTATGACATTAACAGCGTACTCTCTCCCGCCTCTCGTCTTTCTCTTGCACGGTAGTTTTCATTGCAGCACGTTTGCCGTTTAAAGTGGACACATGCTGGTGTTCGAGGAGTGCTGCCCAGACTTACAGTCACATTTATGGAAAATAAACTGGGAAACAAACAAACAAACAAACAAACAAACAAATAAATAAATAAATAAATAACCGGCCAACCGGCTAACCAACCCCAGCAGGAGAGCCAAGAGCAGAGAGCCTCAGAGGAGTGGAGAATCAACACCAGCAGGGTTCTTCCAGCGTTCTGCACCCCAGTCTTCGGTCTTCGGTTTGTAACCCAGTTTCAACAAACCAGTAAACACAGTTAATCATGTGGGTTTTTGATGGAGTGCTTGGTTCTGTATTAGATGGCTGCTGCCATTATCACAGCTACTCAAGTACAGTGTTACCGTACTGTTACTGAATTACAGTGTTACCGTACTGTTACTGAATTACAGTGTTACACTACTGTTACTGAATTACAGTGTTACACTACTGTTACTGAACTACAGTGTTACCGTACTACTACTGAACTACAGTGTTACCGTACTGTTACTGAATTACAGTGTTACAATAGTTACTGAATTACAGCGTTACACTACTGTTACTGAACTACAGCGTTACCGTACTACTACTGAATTACAGTGTTACCGTACTGTTACTGAATTAGTGTTAGCGTACTGTTACTGAATTACAGCGTTACACTACTGTTACTGAACTACAGTGTTACCGTACTACTACTGAATTACAGTGTTACCGTACTGTTACTGAATTACAGTGTTACAATAGTTACTGAATTACAGTGTTACCGTACTGTTACTGAATTACAGTGTTACAACAGTTACTGAATTACAGTGTTACCGTACTGTTACTGAATTACAGTGTTACCGTACTGTTACTGAATTAGTGTTACAGTAGTTACTGAATTACAGTGTTACCGTACTGTTACTGAATTACATTGTTACCGTACTGTTACTGAATTACAGTGTTTCTACTAATTCAGTACTATTATTAATGCAGGAGTTTTTTGGCGGTGTAATGATCACACTTTGTTGCTTAGTTAGTTGTAGCAGGATTGTGACGTCCAGTCTACTCTGTGAGGTCCAAACACACTCCTATTATACAATGTAAAGAGCAGCTGATGATTTTGCAGTAAATCAAAATAAGAAAATACTGTTTGGAGGTTTTCTTTTGATGGGGATGATGTGAAACTGCTGCCTCTGAGTTTGGAGGAATGAGCAGATTTACCCAAGTGTACACACTCTGCCATGCTGTTTGAAGAAATACACACACACACACACACACACACACACACACACACACACACACACACACACACACACACTACATTCTCTTTCTGTGTTTGCCAAATATGTTCAGACACCCACCATGAAGCCCATCAGATCTGGACTAAGCAGGACAAGCTGACACAATTCAACACAACACAATGTGCTTGTACCTCTCTCTGTATGGACGTACCTGGACACTACATACTGAACATTCCCAAAACGTCCTTTTATGGCCATATGTTTTTGGTCAGGGACACTGTGGACTCTCCATAACTGCCTGACCCAGAGTCTGGATTAATGTGGCTCGAACAAGAGAAGAGACTTT
Source organism: Acestrorhynchus altus (assembly GCA_034509495.1). NCBI lineage: Eukaryota > Metazoa > Chordata > Actinopteri > Characiformes > Acestrorhynchidae > Acestrorhynchus > Acestrorhynchus altus. The sequence goes on along the minus strand of CM067525.1, from coordinate 18,186,474 downwards.
GATCAGAAGTGTTTTTGTGGATTGTACTTCTGAGCTTGGTGTATCTTACCAGACTAAAGTGCAGCAGAATGAGGTCCGATCTTCCTGTTCTGTTTAGTAGAGGTCTTAGGGAGGCCTGGCCTTGGTCAGGGCAGGTGCTCAGGAAACAACTGATGGTCCTTTAGATTGAAGAAAGCCTTGTTAAGCTTTCAGCAGAGTAACATTACCTTCACTGCAGGAGAGCTGCCAGGCAGTCGGAACAAACTCTTGGAGCAGATATTTACTTCCTGCACCTCGATTTCCCACCTCTGGACTGCAGTAAAATGGGCAAGATGTTCCTTCCTCATGAACACGTTTCTTTTGATAGGCTATGTCTAGGGAAAGCAGAAACTTCATTCCAATCCAGAAGGCCTCCGATCCCGGGGATCCTTAGCACCCTTGTGTACCCTGCTCAACATGTGTCTGATGGCAGTCCTGGCTAGGCTGGATCAGGGTAAGCACAGTGGAGTTTCCATGTTCAAGAGCAGTAATGACCAGCCATTGAGTCGGTCAGCTATGTACATTAACCAGACCACAATGTGCAGGGCTGGTGGTCCTCCAGGTCAAGGGTTGGTGACCTTTGCCCTGAGAGAGGGCTGTAGGTTAAGTCATCGTTCCAGAAAAGAAGATTCCAGAGCCTAAAAAGGGTTAAATTCCACTTTACAGGGAATTACAGGGTGATTGGGATGTACCCTGGGGCTTTGTTGCCCTTGTGCCAAGAATGCTTCTCTATAACGTGGAGCAGAATAGGGTTAAAGGCTTTAGGAGCTTGGCTATGGATGGACAAAGTCAGTCAAGAAAGTGGGAGGGGTTAGAGGAGAAAGTCTGGGCCAGGTGGTATAAACAGTCATGGTTCTTCGTGTAGTTATTGTATAAGAGTGTGTGCTGGTCACCAGTAACTTCATAACGTCTGCGCTGCCCATGGGACTGACTGACAATATTCTGATAGTGCTGCTGGATTTATTCTGGAGTGGGCAACACCGACAGGGGGCTGCAGTACTGTGTAGATCTTCTTGAGCAAGAGGGTGGACAGGAGCTGATTTACATCCGCTCCAGAGTTGCTGCCTGTACACCTGCAGGCTGTGTAACACCTACTGTCTCGTCAGAAAGATGGCAGGCCTGCACTCTCATCTGGCTTTCCCACACCTGTCCTTCTGTGCAGTGGGACGACTGAGCTTAAGGGCTTTGAGTTACTTTTGTTTAAAATCCTCTTCGTCCATTGAAGGTCATTGATTGGCTGGAATCGACCCGTTTTCAGTGATTGGCCATTATGTCTCTAACTTGATATTCATAAGTTAAGAGCTACTGCAGAGCTGTGATGTTCCTTGGTCACAGGACACTGCAGTTTCCATGTTCAGCCTCTCGGGGACCATGTACAGACCTCCACCCCCATCTACAAATTGCCAAACTACACCCCTCAATGTACAGTTCACCACACTGGAACACTACAGCTCACTACATCCTGCACAATGATGCGTTACCAAATTAGCATGGAAATGTTTCAGAATTCTTCAATATGACCCTGAGTAGGACAGCCCGTTGGTGGGTGCAGTGAAAGAGGTGAACTGACAAGAAGGTACAGGAAGCTCCTTCCACTCCCTAACTCCTGAGACTCCCTCTACTCTTTGGCCAACATGGCAAAATCCTGAACTGGCCATCATTGATGGATCTCTGATGGAGGGTTGTTGGTTGATGGTTAATGGTCATTGGGGAACAGACTTACTCAAAAGGTAGATGGGTCCTTGCATGTGGAGGACTGTTCATGGAACTGTAGCCACAAACCAGCTCATTTTTGTTGGATGATTGAGAAACTATCCCAGATTCTGCATGTAGTTATGAACTGGGCTTTAGCAGCAGTAGGCTCTGTTGATGATCAGCGTATGTAAGCTTTCCTCCTCCAACAGAGATGTTCGTTTTGTTTCCTACAGCAAAATTGGCAGTGTGGTGTCACACAAAGATCTGGATCCAATGATGTGGGGGACTAATCCTGCTCTGATTGCGTCACAGCGCCTCCTGTTGGACTGTGCTTTGCATAATATGCCTGATAATATGGTTTTTGCTGTGTGAGTGTCAGGGACTACATCTGGGAACTCGATGAACAGGACAGGTTTGTGAAGAATATATACAGCTACAGTCTGGTAGCCTACTTTTGATTCTTCTCACTCTCTCTCTCTCTCTCTCTCTCTCTCTCTCTCTCTCTGTGTCTCTCGACTCTCCTCTCCTTTTATCTTTTTCACACACTATCACCTTGGATGCATGTGTCGACTCCAACACTACAGAAGTAGCAGAAAGATCTATAGCTGCAAAACCCTGAGGACAGAGCGAGAGAGAGAGAGAGAGAGAGAGACATGGAGAGAGAGAGAGACAGAGAGAGAGAGCGAGAGAGAGAGACATTAATTTACATTACTTTATTTAACAGAAAAACACTAGAAACAGAACTCACCACACCCCTCCTCAACCCCAGCACACACACACTAAATTAAGCAAAGTCAACCTTAATACGAGCACTGATGAGGCTTTTTCACAGCACACCAGGCTCAGTCACCCCATGTCCTCTCAGCTGGTCCTTCCTCATCAGCCAGGTGGACAGTTTATCAGGCAGCTTTTAGACGTGGAACGTATGGGAATGTACACTCGCCTGGGCCACAAGGTGGATGCAACGACGTTGTTGATCATCAGCACTCTCCCTTCAGCCTTTTCCAATGCGCCAGTCTTTCATTAATAAAAGACAGGACACTGTCCCGGGCTCTGCAGAATCAAGATGAACACCAGAACACTTTGGCAGATGATGCAGCACTTTTCATCTGAAGACACTCCTTCAGCTCTTGTACATCTAGTCCATCACGCACAAACACGTCATCTGTATGGGCTGAAACTGCGAAAGACGGTCGGCCTTGAATGCTTACTCCATTAGCCATGATCAACTCTGTCGCACGCCTTTCACTGGTCCAAAGAAATCACACCAAGGTCAGCAGAAAAAATGCTTGACAGTTCCATCACGTCTCTCTCTCTCTCTCTCTCTCTCTCTCTGAGTGGAAGCACCAGTAGGTGGGTCTAATAAAGTGGCCGGTAGCAGAGGTACAGTTCAGGGTTGCTGTGGTGAGGCTAAGCAGGTCTAAGCAGCTCTGTAATATGGTGTTTTCATTAGCGCTTCTGTCCCCGTGATTTCAGCACACCAGATTGAGGTGTGAATAGACCTGGGGTGGATTCTGTCCACCTGTCACTTTTTTTGGAGACCAGGGCTTGACAGGTAGGATCTTTAGGCTGGTATTGGAGGATGGGTCCGCCAGCAGGTTCGGCAAGAAGCAATTTCTATGTCAAGGAAATGGAGCGAGCGAGCGGGAGAGAGGGAGAAGAAATACTGCTTGTCTTCCAGAGAGAGGTCGTGTGTGTGTATGTCAACACAGGAAAGGTGTTGTGTGTGTGTGATTGTTCCAAAGAGTCCCAGAAAGCCCCCAGCAAGACTCCATTATCCATGATCCATCACTCATCGGGGACAGGACAGCCACTGAGGCCGCCAGAGTGGCAGTACGCTGACTCAGGTGTTGAAGGCCATTAACGGACGGCAGTTTCAATTTATTTAGTGGAGGGTTTACCTGACTTCCTCACTTTTATGACCTTCAGTGGAGTCAGCCTGGACATTGTCATATGCACTATATGGACAGGTTTTTGGACACCTGCTCTTTCACTGTTTCATCTGAAATCAAGGACATTAAAAGAATTTCTCCTGCTTTTGTTGGAGCAACTGTCTGGACTGTTCAGGGAAAGCTTTCTATTAGATTCTATTTTCGGTGTGGAGTATGAGTTCAGAGTGTGGGTGTAGAGTTTCGGTGTGGAGTATGAGTGCAGAGTGTGGGTGTAGAGTTTCAGTGTGGAGTATGAGTGTAGAGTAATGGTGTAGAGTTTCGGTGTGGAGTATGAGTGCAGAGTGTGGGTGTAGAGTTTCAGTGTAGAGTATGAGTGCAGAGTGTCAGTGCAGAGTTTCGGTGTGGAGTATGAGTGCAGAGTTTCGGTGTAGAGTATGAGTGTAGAGTTTCAGGGTAGAGTATGAGTGTAGAGTGTCACTGTAGAGTTTCGGTGTGGAGTGTGAGTGTAGAGTTTCAGTGTAGAGTATGAGTGTAGAGTGTCAGTGTAGAGATTCGGTGTGGAGTATGAGTGCAGAGTGTCGGTGTAGAGTTTTGGTGTGGAGTATGAGTGCAGAGTGTCTGTGTAGAGTTTCGGTGTGGAGTATGAGTGCAGAGTGTTTTTGTAGAGTTTTGGTGTGGAGTATGAGTGTAGAGTGTTGGTGTAGAGTTTTGGTGTGGAGTATGAGTGTAGAGTGTGAGTGTAGAGTTTTGGTGTGGAGTATGAGTGTAGAGTGTGAGTGTAGAGTTTTGGTGTGGAGTATGAGTGTAGAGTGTCGGTGTAGAGTTTCGGTGTGGAGTATGAGTGTAGAGTTTCGGTGTAGAGTTTCGGTGTGGAGTATGAGTGTAGAGTGTCTGTAGAGTTTTGGTGTGGAGTACGAGTGTAGAGTTTCAGTGTAGAGTATGAGTGTAGAGTGTCGGTGTAGAGTTTCAGTGTGGAGTGTGAGTGTAGAGTGTCTAGAGTTTCGGTGTGCAGTATGAGTGTAGAGTGTCGGTGTAGAGTTTCGGTGTGGAGTATGAGTGTAGAGTGTCGGTGTAGAGTGTTGGTGTGGAGTATGAGTGCAGAGTGTGGGTGTAGAGTTTCGGTGTGGAGTATGAGTGTAGATTGTCGGTGTAGAGTGTTGGTGTGGAGTATGAGTGTAGAGTTTTGGTGTGGAGTATGAGTGTAGAGTTTCTGTGTGGAGTATGAGTGTAGAGTTTCAGTGTGGAGTATGAGTGTAGAGTTTCAGTGTGGAGTATGAGTGTAGAGTTTCAGTGTGGAGTGTGAGTGTAGAGTGTGGGTGTAGAGTTTCAGTGTGAGTGTAGAGTTTCGGTGTGGAGTGTGAGTGTAGAGTGTCGGTGTGGAGTGTGAGTGTAGAGTGTCGGTGTAGAGTTTCGGTGTGGAGTGTGAGTGTAGTGTTTCGGTGTGGAGTCTGAGTGTAGAGTGTGAGTGTAGAGTGTCGGTGTGGAGTGTGAGTGTAGAGTGTCGGTGTGGAGTATGAGTGTAGAGTGTCGGTGTAGAGTGTTGGTGTGGAGTATGAGTGCAGAGTGTGGGTGTAGAGTTTCGGTGTGGAGTGTGAGTGTAGAGTTTCGGTGTGGAGTGTGAGTGTAGAGTGTCGGTGTAGAGTTTTGGTGTGGAGTGTGAGTGTAGAGTTTTGGTGTGGAGTGTGAGTGTAGAGTTTTGGTGTGGAGTGTGAGTGTAGAGTTTTGGTGTGGAGTATGAGTGTAGAGTTT
>CM067525.1:18155134-18178135 GCA_034509495.1 Acestrorhynchus altus | reverse complement strand
GAGTGTCTCCACCTTGTAGATGTAAAGTCAGAGACAGAAGCTCATCTGTTTCTGCACAGTTTGTGTTGGTCGTCCTCTAGTCCTTCATCAGTGCTCACAGGACGCTGTCCGCTGGACATTTCTGGTTGGTGGACTGTTCTCGGTCCAGCAGTGACACTGAGGGGTTTAAACACTCCAGCAGCACTGCTGTGTCTGATCCACTCGTACCAGCAACACACACTAACACACCACCACCACGTCAGTGTGAGTGAGCACAGCCGTCTGTTGGCTGAAGGATGTGGGGATGCAGCACTTTGGTGCATTGGTGGCTCAGTGATACTGGATTGGGGGCAGTTTGAAAAGAGGTGGAGCTGATTTCACATGTAGTGGAGGAGGCCTGTGCTTGTTGGAGTAGACGTAGAGTAGTAGGAAGTTGGAGGAGTAGTTGGAGTGTTAGGTAGAGTTCGCTGGTCCCACCAAACTAGGAGAGAAAGAAACTTAACCACATGAAAACATAAAGAACTGAGGTAGTAATTTAGAGTGTGTGTGTGTGTGTGTGTGTGTGTGTGTGTGTGTGTGTGTGTGTGTGTGTGTCTAAAGATATTTCCGGACCAGTCTTTGAAGTCAGTGCAATTCCATACACTATTCTGCTCTTTTTTATCTCCTGCTGATGATTTGGCAAAAGCACAGACCTAATGAAAGCACACACACCTTTAAGAGAATGGATGTCAGGTTTCGTTTTAGCCACTCTGTCAATTTGGCACAGTTCCCGAGAGAGAGAGAGAGACACACACACACACACACACACACACACACACACACACACACACACACACACACACACACACACACACACACACACAGAGAGAGAGAGAGAGAGAGCTAGAGTAATATCTTGTCATTTAATGCATACTATACCCACTTTAATATAAACTGTATGATTGTAATATTTCTTCCATTATGACATTTATACTGTTATAAAGTGTATATCACAATACCTACATTTAGAGTTATTAATATTCACCCTAATGAGAGACTGTAGCTCCTCCTCCTCAGTGTATATCACAATACCTACATTTAGAGTTATTAATATTCACCCTAATGAGAGACCGTAGCTCCTCCTCCTCAGTGTATATCACAATACCTACATTTAGAGTTATTAATATTCACCCTAATGAGAGACCGTAGCTCCTCCCCCTCAGTGTATATCACAATACCTACATTTAGAGTTATTAATATTCACCCTAATGAGAGACTGTAGCTCCTCCTCCTCAGTGTATATCACAATACCTACATTTAAACTCCTTAGAGCTTATCAAAGCGTGTATGTGGAAGAGGAGATGGGGCAGTCGCTCTGGAGAGCCGCATCATGCATGTTCACGTCAAACCCCTTGGACACAGAGAACCAGCAGTGAACCACGTGGTGAAGAAATGGTGTTTCCTTCGAGTCAGACGAGGCTCTTCAGGACTGTTTTGAAACCACAGTGTGGGAAGAATTGTGTGATCTTTATGGAGAAGACCTTGACCATCTCACTCTGCATTATGGACTATGTGAACCTCTGTGTGGAGAACACTGTCCACACTAAGACCATTTGGTGTTTCTCTAACAACAAGCCATGGATCAATCCTGACATAAAGGCTCTCCTAAAACAGAAGAAGTGGGCCTTCAGGTCACGTGACAACTGAAAATACAGGAGCATATAGCTACAGGAACAGTTACAGCATAAAAATGTCAGTGGAGTTGATGAGAAAGGTCTTAAAACCATCTCTGGCTACAAGAAACCCTACTGGATGAATGACCTCATTCTGTTTTTCAGTAGATTTGATCACTCACCTGTCCCTCACCCCACACAGACACCCCTGCGGTGCCCAGCCCCGCTGCTCCAGCCTGCCATCCACAACGGCCCAGGTGAGGATGGAGCTCATGGAAAATCAAGATGAGGAGACCTGTAGGCCAGGCTCCTCAAGTCCTGTGCAGATCACGTCTGCAGGGTCATTGAGCACATGTTCAACATGAGCCTGAAGCTCAAGAAGACCACCACTCAGCCATTACTTGAGGTCACTGGTGTAGTTAGAAAACTCCTGGGCACCAGGGGTGGATGAGGATGTTGTGGGGCTCTCCTGGCTGCCCCCACGAGCTTTGGTTAGTGACTGAATAAATGAGATCCTCAGTACAAGCAGCTGAAATGAGCTTTCTCTGCAGGGTGGCTGGACTCTCCCTTAAAGTTCAGTCGTCCAGGAAGGGCCTGGAGTAGAGCCACTGCTCCTCCACGTTGGCAGGAGCCAGCTGAGGTGCCTTGTGAGGTGTTCTGCATTTGACCAGGAAGAGACCCCGGGGAAGACCCATGACACGCTGAAGAGATGATACCGCTCTGCTGGCCTGGGAATGCCTTGGAAGCCCCCCAGAAGATCTGGAAGAGGTGGCCGGAGAGAAGGAGGTCTGGGCCTGTTTGATTAGACTTGGACTCATATATAAGCTGTAGATGATGGTTGATCGGGTTTCTATAGAATTTGTAATAGAATTGAAGAGTATTTGGTATTTGAGTACTGCAGGGGCCTGACTGTAGAACATGAGGTGTTTCCTGGATCCTGATTCAGCTCCTGCTGTGTGTGATGATTAGATAATAATCTGACTCCAGTGTTTTGGTGCAGAGGGATACACAGCTTTATTAGAACAAACCTCCAGATGTGCGCAGACTGTGTGTGTGTGTGTGTGTGTGTGTGTGTGTGTGTGTGTGTGTGTGTGTGTGTGTGTGTGTGTTATAGAGTATATATCATTATAGAAGTCATTTTTCACAGTAAATGTAATTAATGAATGATATTTTTTGTTTGTTGATTAAGTAATAAAGGCATTAACTGTGGGTGTCCAGACTGTTCTGGATAATGATGGCCCCCTGCTGACCCCTGCTGACCCCTCTGACCCCTCTGACCCTGTCAATCAGCTGAATGGGTGCTGTTTGTTTTTAGGGTCCTAATTTGCATAGTTAACGGAGCCCCTGGTTTATAACGACTGCATATAATGAACAGCTCTTACTCAGTTCTAATTAATAGATCGAATCACCATGGTTACTTAAAGTAGCAGACCACGTCTGCACTACACAGAGAGAGAGACACACACAGAGACAAAGAGAGAGAGACAGAGAGAGAGACAGACAGACACAGAGAGAGAGATCACTAATAGACAAGTGTATAAATCTGTTTCATTGACAGAATCAGTGCAGACTCATTCACTCAAAGAGAGAGAGAGAGTGTGTGTGTGTGTGTGTGTGTGTGCGTGTGTGTGTGTGTGTGTGTGTGTGTGATTAGATGAATGGTTAACAGTCTGCACTGATTCTGTCAGGGACAGATTTACACAATGTCTTTGGACTTCTGCATTCTGAATTATTTGGTGCACTGTGTTCAGGACTGTGATTGTTCGGTGTAGTGTGTTCAGGACTGTGATTGTTCGGTGTAGTGTGTTCAGGACTGTGATTGTTTGGTATAGTGTGTTCAGGACTGTGATTGTTATAGTATGTATAGTTGGTATAGTGTGTTCAGGACTGTGATTGTTCGGTGTAGTGTGTTCAGGAGTGTGATTGTTCGGTATAGTGTCTTCAGGACTGTGATTGTTTGGTGTAGTGTGTTCAGGACTGTGATTGTTTGGTATAGTGTGTTCAGGACTGTGATTGGCGTAGTGTGTTCAGGACTGTGATTGGTATAGTGTGTTCAGTACTGTGATTGTTTGGTGTAGTGTGTTCAGGACTGTGATTGTTTGGCGTAGTTTGTTCAGGACTGTGATTAGTGCACTGTGTTCAGGACTGTGATTGTTCGGTGTAGTGTGTTCAGGACTGTGATTGGTATAGTGTGTTCAGGACTGATTGTTCAGGACTGTGATTGTTTGGTGTGTTGTGTTCAGGACTGTGATTGTTTGGTGTGGTGTGTTCAGGACTGTGATTGTTTGGTGTAGTGTGTTCAGGGCTGTGATTGTACGGTGTAGTGTGTTCAGGACTGTGATTGTTTGGTGTGGTGTATTCAGGACTGTGATTGTTCATGGTAGTGTGTTCAGGGCTGTGATTGTTGTAGTGTGTTCAGAACTGTGATTGTTCGGTGTAGTGTGTTCAGGACTGTGATTGTTTGGTGTGGTGTATTCAGGACTGTGATTGTTCGGTGTAGTGTGTTCAGGACTGTGATTGTTGTAGTGTGTTCAGGACTGTGATTGTTGTAGTGTGTTCAGGACTGTAATTGTTGTAGTGTGTTCAGGACTGTGATTGTTCGGTATAGTGTCTTCAGGACTGTGATTGTTCGGTGTAGTGTCTTCAGGGCTGTGATTGTTTGGCGTAGTGTGTTCAGGACTGTGATTGTTCGGTATAGTGTGTTCAGGACTGTGATTGTTTGGCGTAGTGTGTTCGGGAGTGTGATTGTTGTAGTGTGTTCAGAACTGTGATTGTTCGGTGTAGTGTGTTCAGGACTGTGATCGTTGTAGTGTGTTCAGGACTGTGATTGGTGTGGTGTATTCAGGACTGTGATTGTTGTAGTGTGTTCAGGACTGTGATTGTTCGGTATAGTGTCTTCAGGACTGTGATTGTTTGGCGTAGTGTGTTCAGGACTGTGATTGTTCGGTGTAGTGTGTTCAGGACTGTGATTGTTTGGCGTAGTGTGTTCAGGAGTGTGATTGTTGTAGTGTGTTCAGAACTGTGATTGTTCGGTGTGGTGTGTTCAGGGCTGTGATTGACGTAGTGTGTTCAGGACTGTATAGATAGTATTGTATAGAATTGTGTTATAATTTCATTACATTTCCATGTTTTGTGTTCTAATTGATTAGTTTTAATGTCCTGCTGTGAGGTGTGTCATATTTTGACGTTGTACTTTGTCAGCGTGATGATTGTATATCATATCTCAGATGGTGTCCAGTGTTGTTCTGTATGTTTAACTCTGCGCTGTATCATCTCAGCCGGACTGCATTATTAATCTGAGACGCTCTGCAGTGCGGACTCTCGCCATACGCCTCACAACCTACAATGCCTTTATGTATAGTCTCATTATTTGCTCAACTGCTTTGCTCTTTACTGACGAATGCCTGAGGCTGTGCTTGATGCACTGTGTGTGTGTGTGTGTGTGTGTGTGTGTGTGTGTGTGTGTGTGTGTGTGTGTGTGTGTGTGTGTGTGTAGGCTGCAGAGGCCTGCAGCACTGCTGGGTATTTTAGAGAAGTAAAGAGCACGAACCCTGAATCCTGGAACAAACAGCTCTCAGCTGTGGAGGCAGCGGCTCTGCCGGAGCGTGTAATGTTTACCGTTGTTTCCATATTTAACGGAATAACACCGACTCTTTCCTTCCTCCAAGAGCCTTCAGAATACAGTCGGCGGCTTGAAGACATCAGCACAGCTGCTCTTTTGATTGACAGGCCGGCAGGGAGTGGAGCTTGTCAGCAGGAGACACTCCGCCAGCCACTGAAACTGTTAGCACGGCCGCTGTCAGCCCCAACACTTCAGACAAGCCTGCGGAGGCCGCAGGGTGACCTGGGAAATGTCGTTCAGATGTCGTGTCGGCAAAACGCTGCCTCAGCCCTCAGTTTTGAAGGCTTCATTTTTGCCTTTGCTTCCAGCACTTCTGCTGTCTGCACTCTTGTTAGGAAGATTACATGTTAACAACAGTGCCATGCTGGTGTCTTTGCATTAGCATTGCACTGCTCTCAGTTCGTCCCCAAACATGCTTCAAAATAACGGCCTAATTAGCCTCCGCAGGTAGCGGGAGGGGAAGGCTGTGCACTGTCTGGCTCTGATCGACGCACACGCTGTGCCGAGAGCACAGATAAAGCAAGAGTGTCTTCGGGGAAGAGACGTGCACGAAGTCAATAAATCCAGCGCCACTGGCAGTGATGCTCAGCGAGAGAGGGAAAGGCCTAATGACAGGTGCAGAATTTGACCGATCCAGTCCGTGAGGGCCCGGTGTACTCCAGTTCAACTGGGACTGGACTGGATTTACCACAATAACCATGAGCATAATTACCGCATTCAGGATAACAAACCTACAGCGTTGTGCTCCTGGATCTGAGGCCTGCACAATTTGAGGATTCCTCAAGGTCAGATATTTAAGCCAAGTCTCAGATCTCACTTTATGTTTACTGACACTACAGACTTCTGAAAGACACGTTCCTGTAGAGAGGTCAGCATTCAACATTCAGAGATGTTCCAGTCTCAGTTGTTCACAATCCCTTCAATTAACCCAGTCTATTTGTATTTGAACAGGGAAGACGATTTGTCTTCATTCGGAAAGAAATAAATAAACAAAGAAAGATATGATTCATTCTTCTGCGCTGAAGCGCTCGTCCCTGCCGACTGTTGTAGTTTTGTTTCTCCCCTCTTGCGGAAGGCGGAACAGAACAGGATGGAAGCGGCCGCACCTGCTTCCCGCAAGCCCTCCTTGCTAATGCATGTTTTCCCAGCTGTTGATTTCACTCTTCGCTTCGCTGCGACTTCATGTCTAAAGTGCACCACAACACACAGCCGTTCAGGATGCGCAGCTGTCACGTCCAGCCCCGTCATCTTCTCTTGAGTGAGGGGACGGTGCTGCAGGGGAGTGTCGGGCGTTGAGCCGAGTAATATTTTAACCATCACGCTACTTGCGCAAAAAAATTAAAATGCAATTTGAGAGGAAAGTGATGAAGCTTAGGCCGCAATTTACTGCAGAGGCTCTTAACTCCAGTCCTGAGGACCACAGGCATGGCCCAGTAATCCCGGCCATCTCGACCCAACTCAGGAGAAACTTCATCTTTACCTTTAAGAGTTGGATCGGATGTGATGAGACTGGGAGGATATGAGCAGCGAAGCTTGATCGTCAAGGTCAAGTTATAAAATACACCTACTGTAACTGAAGATAGTGTAAAGATGTCCTGCACCTAGTAGGAGAACTCAGCATTGCTTCATTGTTTCATTAAGAAGGAAGCTCTGAATCAGTGATCTTAATTGAATTTAATCGAGTTATGTGTCAGCCTGAGGGTCTCCAAGCCTGGAGTTGATTTACAGGGTAAACATGGTTCCATCATCAGTCCCTCATCAGTGAACTTGTCTAATTTGTTTCACTCTTGCTTCTCGACTCTGGAAGAAAACTGATGCTTTCTTCAACCAGGCTCGACAACCTGAAAGCTTCTTTTGTCACCTGTCAGACTCTGGCGTTTCAGGCTCTGTCGTCAGCCATCAAATCAGGGGCCTGATTCAATCTGGTAGACGGGTGCACTAATTATAAATGGAAGCAGACTGATTAAGACTGAGTTGCAGTGCTATGGAATGATCCTTGAGATGTCCTAAATAGTGCTGCAGACCTCCTTAGATTCCATAGATTCTGTAGATTCCGTAGATTCTGTAGATTCTGTAGATTCCGTAGATTCCGTAGATTCCGTAGATTCTGTAGATTCTAAATGAATTAAATAAAGATGAGGCATCTAGTTTTGCTTGCTTATCTACATATTTGCTGACTGGGGCAGTGGTGTGGTTCATGTGGGTGTTACTTTGTTGTCAGGAAGGCAGTGAGATGCCTCCGAGAATAATGTGGTCATAAGTGTCTCTGACCTCCTCCAAATGCAGTTAGAGTGATTTCAACGTGTACTCCACCACACGCCATTCACACCTGTACTTAGTGCTGATGACGGGATCACCCAGGACACATGGTTAATGGTGGGGCCTTTACCTGCACTAAGTAGGTGTTTCTACTCCACAGTTGTGGAGCAGAACATCCTTTTCACTTGATGAAGTCTAGAACCAGAAGTCCCAGTGCCAATTACCGGAGTTAAATCAGGTGTGTTAGGTCAGGAAAAACACTACATGATCAATCCCTCAGCTCTGCTATTGGCTTCAGGATGTGATCCGTCAGAAGCTTGGCTTCTCCAGTGTGAACAGCAGTCCAGCCAGTCTGAAGGGGGCTGATACCTGTGGCGGCGATGCGCCCGAGCTTGTTCGGGAATGGCAGCGTTTAATTAGCTGCAAATCTTCCTCCGTCTGCCGCCCGGCATTGGATTACGTCCCTGGCTGCTATGACCTTTTTAAATGATGTATCGATTTGTTAATTCAGCTTAGCATTAGTACCCGAGAGTTGCGCGTGTCGGCCGTGTGGTGTCGAAGTAATATCGCGGCAGTATTGATTCAGGGAAAACACGGAAGACTGTGATATTTTCCAGCCCTGTTTGCTTTGTGTAGGGGATTTCTTCTCTCTCGCTGTGTACACACGTTTCTGTAATTCTAATTGAGACTGCTTAAAGCCGTCGCCTGTTTCCAGCAGAACGGAACATCTCGGGAAAAAGGACAGCATGATTCCACGAGTGCAGAGGAATCAATTTTCACTCAAGTTGCAAAGCCAGTGATCCATCTGGTTCTTGTATTGATACTTTTCCCTGAAGGTAGACTCCCGTGTGGTTGCGAGGGACTTGCTAGACAGTTGAAGTGGTATTTCAGGAGGTTGCGGTAGAGGTCTCTAGGCTGTTCTCAGTGGTTGTTATGGAGGAGTTTGGCGGTTGCAGTGGTGTCCTAGGTGGTAACTAGGTGATGTATCTTCTAGGCAATAACCATGGTGATCTTGGAAGCCAAAGATTCATCTGTTGACCACTTTCTTCCGTAAGATGTTATAATCCAACGGAACAGTCCGTTTCATGCTTCATGTATGACTGTACTTGATCCATATTTAGACCAGCTTCTACTAGCTGCTCAAACACCAGTTGAAGAGCACTCAGCTGAACACTAATCTTGCTCTTATTGAAAGTTTAGCCATTGAGTTCATATACTACCGTTTCTTCTACCTCAAAGGCCGGTTTGCTGCCAATTGCCCTGGAAGAGAAAGTGTAGATTTGGGACACAGCCAGAGACCATTTCATCCTTATTAGAGGAGCCTGAGGTGCCACGACGGTGAACTTACAGCACAGCCGTACTCGGGGTCTGTACAGTTCTTCAGGGATTCTTCAGTAAAGGCAGTTCTGCAGTGTAGAACCACTGCAACTCAAAGAGCCGTTTAAACGGTTACAGGAAGAACACTCTTCATATGAGTTATAAACATTTAAAAAACAGTTCAATACAAACATTTTCTGACAAACCAGGAGCCGTTCGTCCAGATAAGATCATTCCCATGTGGTTTTTAGGTGTTCAGGTGGTTTTATCTTGATATATCTTAATGACACACACACGCACGCACACACACACACACACACACACACACACACACACACACACACACACACACACACACACACACACACACACACACACTCAGGTGAGGGGTGAGGCTGTTAGTGGGGGTGGGGTTACTCGGGGGAGCAGGCTGAGCAAAGCCTCTGAAGCAGACTGATGGATCTTTACACTTTCAGATCAATTTGAGAAATGCATCAAGATGAAAGTGAAAAGTGGTGTAATGACACCTTGAAGACAGAGAGAGAGAGAGAGAGAGAGAGAGAGAGATAGAGAGAGACAGAGAGAGAGAGAGAGAGAGAGAGAGACAGAGAGAGAGAGAGAGAGAGAGAGAGACAGACAGTCAGAGAGAGAGAGAGACAGAAAGAGAGAGAGAGACAGCGGGAGAGAGAGACAGAGAGAGAGACAGAAAGAGAGAGAGAGAGAGAGTCAGAGAGAGATAGAGAGACAGAGAGAGAGAGAGAGAGAGAACGAGAGAGAGAGAGAGAGAGAGTGTGTTCGAGAGTTCAGTGCTATAAATGACTATCAACAACCATGATAGTCACCCACCATGAATGTGTATGGAAAACACACACACACACACACACACACACACACACACACACACACACACACACACACACACACACACACACAGCTTGTTTACTGTTATTGTTAGTGAATACAGATAAATAGATTTCGGTCCAGTCCAGCTCAGTCTGGTACCATCTCGTCGTATGGATTCAGAACCGCTGCGTCTGCGTCTCCTCTCAGCTCAGCTCAGCAGTGTTAAACCAGTCCCTCTACAGTCTGATCTACAGCGTCAGTCTCTACTACTCACTATCAATGAGTACATAGTGTATACTGTTCTCAACTACAGACAAACACACTGTAAAACACACCGTCTATTAATGATCAGCAGAGCTTCAGGAATACCAACTACCAATGCATTAAACTCTCTCTCTGTCTCTCTCTCTCTCTCTCCCTCTCTGTCTCTCTCTCTCTCTGTCTCTCTCTCTCTGTGTGTCTCTGTGTCTCTCTCTCTCTCTGTGTGTCTCTGTTTCTCTCTCTCTCTCTCTCTCTCTCTCTCTGTGTGTCTCTGTGTGTGTCTCTCTCTCTCTCTGTCTCTCTCTCTCTGTGTCTCTCTGTCTCTCTCTCTCTCTGTGTCTCTGTGTCTCTCTCTCTGTCTCTCTCTCTCTCTCTCTAGATGACCCAGGAGCAGTATATTTTAGCGTCTCAGCCTGGTGGTCTGCAGCGTCCAGGTTGCCCCGCCCCCTATCCTGTGGGTATTTATGGCTGGAGGAAGCGCTGCCTGTATTTCTTCATCCTTCTCCTTCTCGTTACCATGATCGTCAACTTGGCCCTCACCATCTGGATTCTGAAGGTCATGAACTTCACTGTGGTGAGCAGATTCCAGAGTGTTTATGAACACTGCAGATTCATACTGGATTAAAACCACTCCACAGTTATTACTGTCAGACTGTTAAAACTACACACTGCAGATTCATACTGGATTAAAACCACTCCACAGTTATTACTGTCAGACTGTAGGCTTCACCTGCAGATTCATACTGGATTAAATCACTCCACAGTTATTACTGTCAGACTGTAAAACTACACACTGCAGATTCATACTGGATTAAAAACACTCCACAGTTATTACTGTCAGACTGTAAAACTACACACTGCAGATTCATGCTAGTTAAATCCTCACGATTTATTACTGTCAGACTGGCAAAACTACACACTGCGAATTCATACTGGATTAAAACCACTCCCGCAGTTATTACTGTCAGACTGTAAAACTACACACACTGAATTCATACTGGATTAAACCACTCACGGTTATTACTGTCAGACTGTAAAACTACACACTGCAGATTCATACTGGATTAAAACCACTCCACAGTTATTACTGTCAGACTGGAAATCTACACACTGCAGATTCATACTGGATTAAAATCACTCCACAGTTATTAGTCAGACTGTAAAACTACACACTGCAGATTCATACTGGATTAAAATCACAGTTATTACTGTCAGACTGTAAAACTACACACTGCAGATTCATACTGGATTAAACTCACAGTTATTACTGTCAGACTGTAAAACTACACACTGCAGATTCATACTGGATTAAACTCACTCCACGGTTATTACTGTCAGACTGTAAAACTACACACTGCAGATTCATACTGGATTAAACTCACTCCACGGTTATTACTGTCAGACTGTAAAACTACACACTGCAGATTCATACGGATTAAAACCACTCCTGATTATTACTGTCAGACTGGTAAAACTACACACTGCAGATTCATACTGGATTAAAACCACTCCACAGTTATTACTGTCAGACTGTAAAACTACACACTGCAGATTCATACTGGATTAAAACCACTCCACAGTTATTACTGTCAGACTGTAAAACTACACACTGCAGATTCATACTGGATTAAACTCACTCCACGGTTATTACTGTCAGACTGTAAAACTACACACTGCAGATTCATACTGGATTAAACTCACTGCCACGGTTATTACTGTCCAGACTGTAAAACTACACACTGCAGATTCATACTGGATTAAGCACTCCACCCGGTTATTTACTGTCAGACTGTAAAACTACACACTGCAGATTCATACTGGATTAAACTCACTCCCGCGGTTATTACTGTCAGACTGTAAAACTACACACTGCAGATTCATACTGGATTAAAAATCACTCCGGTTATTACTGTCAGACGGCAAACACACACACTGCAGATTCATACTGGATTAAACTCACTGCCACGGTTATTACTGTCAGACTGTAAAACTACACACTGCAGATTCATACTGGATTAAAATCACAGTTATTACTGTCAGACTATTAAAACTACACACTGCAGATTCATTCTGGATTAAAATCACAGTTATTACTGTCAGACTGTAAAACTACACACTGCAGATTCATACTGGATTAAACTCACTCCACAGTTATTACTGTCAGACTGTAAAACTACACACTGCAGATTCATACTGGATTAAAATCACTCCCACAGTTGTACTGTCAGACTGGCAAAACTACACACTGAATTCATACTGGATTAAAATCACTCCACAGTTAATCTTACTGTACAGACTGCTTGTAAACGCTAAACACACTGCAGGTTCATACTGGATTAAAATCCACTCCACTGTTGAACTGTAAAACTACACACTGCAGATTCATACTGGATTAAAATCACAGTTATTACTGTCAGACTGTAAAACTACACACTGCAGATTCATACTGGATTAAAATCACTCCACGGTTATTACTGTCAGACTGTAAAACTACACACAGATTCATACCGGATTAAAACCCTCACAGTTATTACTGTCAGACTGTAAAACACACACTGCAGATTCATACTGATTAAATCACTCCACGGTTATTACGTCGAACTGTAAAACTACACACTACTGAATTCATACTAGTTAAAAATCCACAGTTATTACTGTCAGACTGTAAAAACTACACTGCAGATTCATACTGGATTCTCACTCCACGGTTATTACTGTCAGACTGTAAAACTACACACTGCAGATTCATACTGGATTAAACTCACTGCACGGTTATTACTGTCAGACTGTAAAACTACACTGAATTCATGCTGGATTAAACCACTCCACAGTTATTACTGTCAGACTGTAAACTACACACTGCCAGATTCATACTGGATTAAACTCACTCCAGGTTATTTACTGTCAGACTGTAAAACTACACACTGCAGATTCATGCTGGATTAAACTCACTCCACGGTTATTACTGTCAGACTGTAAAACTACCTGCAGATTCATACTAGTTAAATCCTCCACAGTTGTACTGTCAGACTGTAAACACACACTGCAATTCATACTGGATTAAAAAAACCACTCACTGTTATTACTGTCAGACTGTAAAACTACACACTGCAGATTCATACTGGATTAAAATCACTCCACTGTTATTACTGTCAGACTGTAACAACCACACACACTGCAGATTCATACTGGATTAAAACTCCTCCACTGTTATTACTGTCAGACTGTAAAACTACACACTACAGATTCATTCTGGATTAAAATCACAGTTATTACTGTCAGACTGTAAACTACACACTACAGATTCATACTGGATTAAAATCACAGTTATTGTCAGACTGTAAAACTACACACTGCAGATTCATGCTGGATTAAAATCACAATGTTATTACAATCAAGACTGTAAACACACTGTGAATTCATACTGTATTAAACGTACTACAGTTATTACTGTCAGACTGTAAAACTACACTGCAGATTCATACTGGGAAAAAAAATCACTACACAGTTATTGTCAGGCTGTAAAAACTACACACTGCAGATTCATGCTGGATTAACCACTCCGCAGTTGTACTGTCAGACTGTAAAACTACACTGCAGATTCTACTGGATTAAAACCACTCCACGGTTATTACTGTGACTGTAAAACTACATGCAGATTCATGCTGGATTAAATCACTCCACGGTTATTACTGTCAGACTGTAAAACTACACACTGCAGATTCATACTGGATTAAAACCACTCCACGGTTATTACTGTCAGACTGTAAAACTACACACTGCAGATTCATACTGGATTAAAATCACTCCACGGTTATTACTGTCAGACTGTAAAACTACACACTGCAGATTCATACTGGATTAAACTCACTCCACAGTTATTACTGTCAGACTGTAAAACTACACACTGCAGATTCATACTGGATTAAAACCACTCCCAGTTATTACTGTGGGAGTCTGTCAGCCACCTACACTGCAGATTCATACTGGATTAAAACCACTCCACGGTTATTACTGTCAGACTGTAAAACTACACACTGCAGATTCATACTGGATTAAAACCACTCCACGGTTATTACTGTCAGACTGTAAAACTACACACTGCAGATTCATACTGGATTAAAATCACTCCACGGTTATTACTGTCAGACTGTAAAACTACACACTGCACATTCATACTGGATTAAAATCACTCCACAGTTATTACTGTCAGACTGTAAAACTACACACTGCAGATTCATACTGGATTAAAATCACTACAGTTATTACTGTCAGACTGTAAAACTACACGGATTCATGGATTAAATCACTACAGTTATTACTGTCAGACTGTAAACTACACCTACGAATTCATACTGGATTAAATCACCACAGTTATTACTGTCCAGACTGTAAAACTACACACTGCAGATTCATGCTAGTTAAAATCACTCCCACGGTTATTACTGTCAGACTGTAAAACTACACACTGCAGATTCATACTGGATTAAAATCACTCCACGGTTATTACTGTCAGACTGTAAAACTACACACTACAGATTCATACTGGATTAAATCACTCCACGGTTATTACTTTGTCAGACTGTAAAACTACACACTGCAGATTCTACATACTGGATTAAATCACAGTTATTACTGTCAGACTGTAGGCTTCCACACTGCAGATTCATATGGATTAAACTCACTCCACAGTTATTACTGTCAGACTGTAAACTACACACTGCAGATTCATGGATTAAAAATCACTCCCACGGATGGCTACTGTCAGACTGTAAAACTACACACTGCAGATTCATACTGGATTAAATCACTCCACGGTTATTACTGTCAGACTGTAAAACTACACACTGCAGATTCATACTGGATTAAAGTCACTCCACTGTTAATTCATACATCCTGGACTCCACCCTCATAGCTCAGCAGTATGTATTTCACACAGGTAATGGCTCTGTCAGCTGTTACACACGCTGTTTGAGGTAGCACTGTTCTAGATCATACTGAGGTCCAGGCCTGTATTACTCCCAGGCATCTGGAGCGTGATTCAGACCAAGCTCGTGAGAACTCTGTGAACTACAAGCTGAAGTACTTTAGTGAGAACGTTGCTGCTACGTATTAATCAGCAGGTGGCGCGGAGCTTATCTAGTGCCCCCAGTTTACTGTTTGCTCCACTGAAGGACAGCATGTGGGCTACAATGTCAACGACGACCAGCTCAAATCTGAGGTTCGCGGGTGATTCGGCTGTGCCGGAGTGGACTTCTATAGGAGTGGGATTTTGGAGCGGTCAGTATGGGGACAGAAACGGGAAAATGTTCCAGTGTATTTCCAGTGTATGTTCAGTACATGCTCACTGTTTCACTGTGGTGTGTGAGTCTGCTCAGTGTGTGTGTGTGTGTGTCTGTGTGTGTGTGTGTGTGTGTATTTAACACAATATAAATATTGGTATGAATATGTCAAAAAAATGTACTCACACAGAAATATTCATATATATATCAGTATTAGTCTCAGGACTTTTACACTGAAATTTGCAAAACAAGACAGCAAACTGCTTCTTCCTTCTCATTTTTCTCTGTAACCCAATATCTGGGTCAGTGATGTCATCAGCCCCGCCCCCTCTCTCTGATCAGTCAGAGTCTGTATGCAGGTTGATCATCAGCCCCGCCCCCTCTCTCTGATCAGTCAGAGTCTGTATGCAGGTTGAGCAGTAAACATGCACTGGAAGCTTGTTTACTGTAACTGAATTGTGGGGCTAGTGTTCTAACAGTTAAATTAAATAGAATAGAATAGAACTTTATTGGTCTCTTGGCAGGGTTCCCTCAGGGAAAAAGCTACTGGAAGGCAGCCGTCTTGCACATTCATATTACAGTATGTACATGATACAGTGATGTAAAGTGGAGAACATGGTGATCACACTCACTTCAACAATCAAGCGCAAACCAGACTAATGTCTGAGGATTAAATCAGACAGTCTCCTCCAAAGTCCTGTAATGATGGTCTGATGAGAGTCTGAGAGTCTGAGGTTGTAGTAAATGTGGGCGTGTCCAAACTTTCTCCTCAATAGAAAATGCTGTTCGTAATAATTACTAACAGTTATTAGTTACAGTATCACCTCCATCACCATAGTTACAGTGAAGATCATATGTTCATATCACCTTTGAAAATATCAAGTTTTACCTATGAAGTCTGTAATAAGGCCTCTGTTACCATGGCGACCTTAGTCAGATAAACCTGTCAGGAATTACATTTTCATCCACTTTCCTCCAAAACACCTCCCTTGTAACTCAATCTGCACAGCCGGTCAGCCTGCAGCCCACCACCGATATCACACAGACCCCCTGGGCCAGACGCACATATGTATGGAAATGAGCCCGGTCATGTGACCAGAGAGACAGAGAGAGAGAGAGAGAGAGAGAGAGAGAAACAGAGAGAGAGAGAGACAGAGAGAGAGAGAGAGAGAGAGAGAGAGAGAGAGAGAGTCAGAGAGTCAGAGAGTCAGAGAGAGAGAGAGAGAGAGAGAGAGAGAGAAACAGAGAGTCAGAGAGAGAGAGAGAGAGAGAGAGAGACAGAGATAGAGACAGAGAGAGAGACAGAGAGAGAGAGAGAGAGAGAGGCTGCTGGTTCTCAGACACTTTTTGTTCTTCAGTTAAATCCAGTTGGTTGGATTGATTTCAGTGGGAAGTGAAGCACTATTCCATGGATATTAGACAAATCTCTCTCCACTGTCAGAGAAACAGGACGCAGAAGTGAATCAAATGAAGATCTACCTGGTAATTCCAGACGGATAAAGAGTCCTTCATTCCAAACAGTCCCGTAGGATTTCTGAGTTCCGGTTTTGCAGGATTGTAAACCCCATACCTTCATTAGAAATAACTCACTGGAGTGTGTGTGTGTGTGTGTGTGTGTGTGTGTGTGTGTGTGTGTGTGTGAGTGTAGACAGGTAACAGACTCCCCTTGACCTGAGTCAGTAATGGTGAAGTGGTGAATTAGTGATCACATTGAGATCACATTGACCGGTTTGTCACTGAGAGGTCGGGGGATGGAGTTCCATTCCTCACCTCACAGCGCTGACACTCCATCATTCACTCTTTATGAATCACACTCATCAACAGTGACACACACTTCTGCCTCACACCTTCATAAATTCACTGTACAACACATTCAGGTCTTTCAGTTGAGTTAGATTGATACAGTATATATGGAACCTTAAGTACAGTACTCATACTGTCACCACGGTAAAAGAGCAGAACCTGTACTACAGTGAAAGTACGGTACCGTATCGCAATCTAACTCCGTTAAAGAGCAGAAACCGTACTACAGTGAAAGTACGGTACCGTATCGCAATCTAACTCCGTTAAAGAGCAGAAACCGTACTACAGTGAAAGTACGGTACCGTATCGCAATCTAACTCCGTTAAAGAGCAGAAACCGTACTACAGCGAAAGTACGGTACCGTATCACAATGTAACTCCGTTAAAGAGCAGAAACCGTACTACAGCAAAAGTACGGTACCGTATCGCAATGTAACTCCGTTAAAGAGCAGAAACCGTACTACAGCGAAAGTACGGTACCGTATCGCAATCTAACTCCGTTAAAGAGCAGAAACCGTACTACAGCGAAAGTACGGTACCGTATCGCAATGTAACTCCGTTAAAGAGCAGAAACCGTACTACAGCGAAAGAACGGTACCGTATCACAATGTAACTCCGTTAAAGAGCAGAAACCGTACTACAGCGAAAGTACGGTACCGTATCACAATGTAACTCCGTTAAAGAGCAGAAACCGTACTTTCACTGTAGTTGACTTGTTTTGTAGTACAGTTTGTGTATGTGTTCTGTGGTACACTTCCTCTCTTTAACAGCTTTTAAGAGATACACATAATGTCCATGGCATTGTGCCAGTATACACACACACACACACACACACACACACACACACACACACACACACACACTTTCATTTCCACAGTCTGTACACAATGCCTTCCGCTCAGTACTCTAACCCCTTGAATAGCGGCGAGATCACAGGCTGTCTCAGAAAGTGCTTTTCCATTGTGCTGTGTTCATTTTCCTCTTTCAGACCAAGCAGGAAGCTCTACAGAGGGAGCTTGGAGTGTGTAACCTTGAACTCTGATTTCTCCCTTATTTTTCACCCCAAGAAACACACACACACACACACACACACACACACACACACACACACACACATCCATACAGAGCAGATGATTGTCCAGGCTCCTGTAAGCAGTAGTTCGGTCATTCAGGTAGTCATTCTAATTACGACATTCTCTCCGAAGGCCTCAAAGACCTCAGTGGATCTGGTCATGATGACCTCACTCACTTCAACAATCAAGAGCAAACCAAAGTAATGTCTGAGGTTTGAACATTTTTGCATGCTGCCCACTGTCTCGCAGCATCACGAAGGGTTTCCTGGCCAAGAACAACACACCTGTGCTTCATCAGGATTTTGGTCCAGAGAGGACGTCATGCAGAATGCGCCAGACCAGCTGCGGCCCATCTCAAAAGAGGCGTTCCAGTGCTCCCAGAACCGCCGGGAGACGTGTGGCAGCCGAAGGAGACATCCTTGAAGTCCACCCTGTCATGGACTAGCTGCTCACCCACCATCACCAACTGTAGAAATGTACTGTTACTATTCTGTCCACCAGAGGACTAACATTACTTCAGTCCCCGAGTAATAGAACAGAGATGTAGGGGTCCAGTGTCCCCTAACTGTCTATAAGTAGTTTGTCCAGAGGAGGACGGTCTTCCCCTTGTGAGCCTGGTTCCTCCCAATATTTCTTCCTCCAGTTGAGGGAGTTTTTCTTGCCACTGTCGCCATTTGGCTTGATCACGAGGGGATCTGTCATCTATACTTTATTTCTGTTTTAACTTATTTATTTATTTATTTATTTATTTATTTATTTATTTATTTATTTCTGTGAAGCTGCTCTGTGACAGCTTCAGTTGTGAACAGCGCTATAAAAATACATTTTGATTTGGTTTGATTTGAGATTACTGCATGATTGTTGTATCTGTATTGGATACTTTTGGAAGCTACACCTTGAGCAACAGTCGAATGGATGAAACAACCACCGTTTGAAACAATCAAAATGAAATGGAGACCCTCCACTCCTTCCAACACACAGACTCATCAATAAACCCTCAGCTGACTGAAAGGATCCTCTCGGGGTAAGCCCCTGGTCTCCACGACGTCTGTGCGCACCCCCATGTGGTTCAAATGCGCAGGTCGATCACCATCCTGACACAGTGTCACCATCCTGACACTGTCCTCTACACTTTCCCAACAGTATACAGTGGACATGATGTATGAACAGAACGTCAGCAGTAATAACACAGTAATTACTGCAGGAAGAGGATTAGACCCCATAACCTGCTGATGTCAGTGGCAGAAATGAACACCACCGGTTTATACTATAGTAGTGTGTGTGTGTGTGTGTGTGTGTGTGTGTGTGTGTGTGTGTGTGTGTTTTCCTGCATTTGTAGGGACTGCCCTCTTTTCCTCCATCTGACGACGTAACTGTATGAAGTCGTGTCCAGCGAAGGCTGCTTGAATCCAATAAGGAATCGATCGGCCACCCAGACCAATGTGAACACTTGACCACAGGAAGTGAGCCGGCCGTTAATGGTCCCAAATGAAGTCCCAGTTGTGTGATATAGGTTATGATTATTAAAGCTGGAGAGAAACCCCAGCTGTAATTAAAATCCAATACCCTTGCTGCCGCGGGAACTGCGCGGCTCTTATCAGGCTGTTTAGGCTCTAATGATTTGTTATTTAATCTATTTCTTTATTTAGTTTTATTTATTGTAATGAGTTTCACTGCTGCTGTCCTGCTGGGCGGCCCTGCTCAGTGTGGACCAATTTACGCTAATTTATCTCATTAGAGAAGATTGAGTATGAACACACTTCCAGATTGGACCTGTCAATCACAGAAGCTCTGCAAGCATAATGAAGCCCCGCCCCCTCTGAAAGAGCCGAGTTCTTCTTTATCTTTACAGTTTGGTTCTTTATATTTATTGTTTTCAAACGTCTGTTGCATTTCTGTGGAATGAAGGGACTGTGTGTCCCATAAGGTCTTTGGGTCTCCAGCGCCAGTTAATAGAGTCCATAGACCTGAAGATGATGTGTCATCGTCCTTATTGACCCCAAAACAACAAACAAAGTGCAGCTCCATTTCACAAAAAACCCAAAGACTGATTTCAGATGAACAGGTGACTCTGGAGAAGGTTAGTTTCAGATCCAGTGGATACACCACTGGTTGTTGATCACATGGTTGTGTGTTCAATGCCCAGACCCACTACACTGACACTCTTTGGCCTTTCTGGACCTGCTCTGATCTCAACTTCTGTGTCCAGATCTACTGCGTCCCATCCTGGAATACAGGGGCTCTACCAGCCTGGGAATCTCATATTCAGATTCCCTAAAGGCTTTCAGTGCCTGGGATGGGGCATTAAATTGGGGATGGAGCAAACACACTGCTGTGCCTGTGTCTCGATTGGGGATTTTAGCAGGTTCACTCTGAGGGTCTTATGGTGATGAATAAATGAACATTCTTCATTCTCCCTCTTCCCAATTACAAAGCTCTGCCTCTGGGGCATGTCCCTGTTTGTCTTCTGTCTCTGTAATAAATATGAATTAAATTTAACTGGCTGGCTGTACGGTTATGTAACTTTGATGGCTTCAGTATATTTAGGTTGTGGGTTCAATCCTGACTGCGGCCATCCTGAGGAGTTTGGTTTGTTCTTCCAGTGTCCACACAGCCGGTGTATGAATAAGTGTGCGTGGTACCCGTCAATGGATTGTTGAGTGCAACATCCAAGGAGGTGCTGATTTTTTTTCTTCCCAATGGATCCAGTTAGGACCCACCATTACCCTGACCATGAAGAAGAACATAAGAAGATGAATGCATCTATTATAATGTACCTCTGGCTCCACCTGTTTGGTTATTACTCCCCCCTGTGTCTGTTCTTTAGTCCCTCCTCTAGACTGATCATCTGACCAGAGTATATGGAGCACAAAGATCTTACTACCCAAGGAATTGATGTTGGATGAGCAGTGTTGGGTCACAAACACCTGCCTCATTGTAAAACTAGCAGATGGAGCTCTCTCACTCCAGAGAACACAGTTCCACTGCTCCACAGCTTAATGCAGCACAGTGACCCTGAAGCTCAGTTATACTCATGACATATGGAAGCAGACTACCCAGAGTGCCCTTTGTAATACTTCCACACTGGACACAGTGCCGCACCTGGACCCTAGAGGTCTGGTAACATGTAGTGTGGTTGCAGAACCAGTTGTTTTGGGCTGAAGGTTGGGTTCATGTGTGGTGCAGACCTCATGAAGCCATGGACCCCAATTGCCGACACAGCATTGTGCAAGCTGGAGTTGGTTCCAAACTGATGTGTTGGGTCCCCTGGTCCAACTGAATATGTCATGGACTGGTGCCACTATGTTTCACTGCTTGGTGCCCATCTGCAGCCCTTCATATACTTTGGGAGCCCCACAATGATGGGACATTCAGCAGGAACATGCACCGTGCCATCAGGCCCAAGTTGTCCAGAGCTGGTTCTGTGATGTGTTCCCAGTTCATGTGGCTCTTGCCACGAGAACGCTGGCCAATGTTCAACCTCTCTCACAAGATAACACCTCACAATGTATAAGGTGTGGGAGTTCTCAAGCCATCGCCGATTTGATGTCGCCGGAAATGTTTGACTCTGAAATGCCCTCTAGTGGATATATTATACAAAATGAAGGACGCATAGAAATATGATTACAGAAGGTGTTTGTGGTGTATTTAATGTCTTCTCTCTCTGTCTCTCTTTCTCTTTTAGGATGGGATGGGTAATCTCCGAGTCACCAAAGAAGGTGTGAGGTTAGAAGGCGTCTCTGAGTTTCTTCTTCCACTTTATGTGAAGGAGATTAAATCCAGACGGGTAAGGCCTTGGACACTTCAATGGGTTCAACCACTCTCTCTCTCTCTCTCTCTCTCTCTCTCTCTCTCTCTCTAGATCTGGGTAATTTTGATACTTCCTGTCATGAATTCACTGTAAGCAGATGAAGGGACAAGGAGAGGCAGACGTACTAGCAGGGATTGCATTCTTCAGGACACTCTGAAGAAGCACACAAACTGACATTAACATGGGATTTAACACAAGACCAACTTAACAAAGGGACTTAAATACACAGACAAAATGGGACACGTGAGCAGGGGTACCAATGAGCCACGGGTGGGAATGGGGTGGAGCAAGGGTGGAGACAAGGCCAAAACAAAACAGACATGGTAAGCAGCATGTGGGGGAAACAAAACAAAACAGAACAGAGACAAAAAGAGAGAGACAAGGAAACCGACCATGACGGGTACATGACATGCTCTTTATGTTCTCCGAGGAGGTAGTTTCATAGAGTCAGGAAGGTTTATGAAAGCGAGAGAGCGAGAGACAGTCAGAGAGATGTGTGGTGAATGTGAATGAATTGGTGAAAGTGTCCTGTAGGTGATCTGAGCGGCAGTCCTTTAAAGGAATAATTTGACTGAAGATCAGAAGATCAGGGTTTAAAGTATGTTCCTCTGAATATTCTTTTAAGCAGTTTCTGGGTGGTTGCTTGAGTGTTGCTGGGGTATTTTAGGCAGAGACTACCTGTGTGACACTACCTTAGGCACTGTGGGATTTCGAGCTGTTGCTTGCTTGTGGTTTATATGGTGGTCCATATGGTTGCTAGGGTGTTGCTATAATCAGAGCTTCTGTGCTGTTCAGGGTGGTTGCTATAGTATCCCAGGTGGCTGCTGGGTGTTACTGCTGCAGTCTGGCCTGTGAATATGTTACTGGAGGATTGTTGGCACCGTAAGCAAAGGAAGGTGGAGGGAAGTGTATGTCACTAAGCAACAACTCTGACCTGATTGGACTGTTCTCTCAACCAATAGCATGCCAGTAATCCCAGGTTTACCGTGGACCCGCAGGAAGCAGATACGAAGGTGGCTGTGTGATATGGCCTCTTTAGGTGTGTGCTCATTCCTGTACTTGGTCACCACATTTGCCTGGTAGCTCCAGCGAGAAGTTTT
>CM067525.1:18127634-18150134 GCA_034509495.1 Acestrorhynchus altus | reverse complement strand
GGCTCTACAATCGTTTAGACAGTAGTTCTGTTGACTTGGTGGTGTGGCGAACCTTTGGTTGATAGGCCAGGATAGAGATAGGCCAATTAACTTCCCACCGTTGTGGTAACACCTGAAGAAAGACGTCTATCCTCCTGTGAAAGGTTGTGAAAACACATCAGCCAAAGGTCGATGTTCCCTTTGAAGGGACTAATTAAAGTAAAAAATCCGGGAGGATGTGTTACTGCCAGTTGTAAATTACACCCTCTGAGAACGTGGCCCCAGTTCAGCAGAAAGCACACTTCTGTCCAAGCTAAGTCCACAATCCTGAGGCTGATGTAGAGCAGTTATGGTTCAGAGAGCGTATGATTACTTCTGCAGCGGTGCTTTCCCTCCTTTAACACACCTGAACTGAATCCGGCCGTAAAACGCTGTTAAACAGCCTCTACAGTGAGACGTCTGGCCTTCAGCTGAGATGTTTGTGTAGAATAAACTCGACTTCTGGGTCCTGGCGTTCCCAAAATTGAGTCCCACATAATATCGGGACCTAAGCTGGAGGGGGGTTAGGTCTCTGACTTACCAGCTTATTACGCTACAATGCGTTGTAGCAGAACTTCGTTTTGTGAGGTGTCCCGTAGTGTTGTTTACTTATTCGTGGTGATTTGGCTTCCTGGCCGACGCTGTCCTTTCAGGGGGAGCCTGGTTTAATTCTGAATCCAGTCTCTAAAAATGTCGATGTCGGAAACCAGTAAAGATCTCCCGAACACCTTTTGCCGCAGGATGCTGCTATTCGTAAGGTTTCCTGACACACACAGGTTGGTGTACAAACACCATCAAGACAGGTATACATGAAGACAAGGCACACAAATATAGTCACAAGGGCAAACCAGGACCAGCAAGAGACCAAGGGACTTATATGCACACACACACACACAATCACATAAGACACGGCTGGGACATGATAGCGATGGGGCAGGTTGGAACGGCTACAGAATGGAGACATGGCGTGCTCAAAGAACCATGGGACTGAAAACAAAAACAAGACACAAGCTGGACTCTATCAAGAGACAACCCGTGGTTTAACCTGTTAAATTAATCGATGATGTTCGTTTGATTGATGGCGACAGTTCAGTCCTGTTGTACAGTGTTCTTTAGCAGGCCGCTCTTGTACAGGGTTAGTCACATTACAGAGGGGCTACAGTGTTAGGACTCTTATTGGTGTGGCACAGTAAAGTTGTCCCATTGTGTTGTCTCCCACATGGTGTGGTGGCTCACTGGTGGTGTTATCTGCTGCACCACACCAACCATAAGTGTGCAGAGGCAGGGCTTAGTGAGGAGTGATCAGGATGGATAGCAGCCAATCAGAGGCTTTTCTGCTTCAAAGGACACCAAGGTGACCAATGCAATAAGGTGGACAGAGCAGTAAGCTTTGTACACTAAAGCTTCTTTGAGATGAACTGGAGTTAGGCGATTGGAATTGTTGTTTTCTGAGCTGAATTACAGACGAATAATTCATCACACACTGAGACCAGGGTTAGACAGGCTGTAGTTTCTGATGTCATGTCTGGAGGTTACTCTGATCCTGAGGAAAACACAATGCGACTGCCTCCTCTTATCAAAAGTGTGGATATTAGCCTGTTGAAGGTGACACAAGAAGGTTGTAGA
Organism: Acestrorhynchus altus; assembly: GCA_034509495.1. Classification (NCBI taxonomy): domain Eukaryota; kingdom Metazoa; phylum Chordata; class Actinopteri; order Characiformes; family Acestrorhynchidae; genus Acestrorhynchus; species Acestrorhynchus altus. The sequence goes on along the minus strand of CM067525.1, from coordinate 18,148,490 downwards.
GATCTGACGAGGATGAAGAGGACATAGGCGTCTCCTCACAGGCAGCTGGTGACCAATGAGATGATGAGAGTAATTTTGGGGTATAAATATCAGCGCAGTTCACCGTGATCATCGATCCACTACCGTGTAAATGACAGATATTTTACACTCTTTATCACTTCATCGTATCCCGTCCGACCAGTCTGGCTTGCTGCTGCACGCTAACAGTCCCTTCCTTCATCTGCGTTCGGAATAATAACAGCTCGGCGAACGCGCTGCTTAGCAGTCGACTGTGTTCCACACGGAGACTTCGAGCCCCATTCTGTCACACGCGTCCATAAATCACCCGCAACAACACATAAAACACAGCCAAATTGCTGTTTTCATCTGTGTTCTGCTTACTGTGGTGTGGAAAATGATAGCGTGTCAGAAAACACTCGCTGTAAAGGCCCTGAGCAGCGTCCCACCTTCACAGCCACCAGGAGCCCGTCTTCCTCAGGATGATCTTTAAAACATGAGCTCCCTTCTCCGTTCCCACACCACAGGTCAGCCCCTGCAGTCCTGCTGTGTGTGTGTGTGTGTGTGTGTGTGTGTGTGTGTGTGTGTGTGTGTAATATAATAATGTGTGTGTGTTTCACATCTGCAGTTTCAACTACGATCAATAATCCAACAATGGATTCATTTGTTTACATGGTAGAAACAGAAGACCATGACCTTGTAAACTGAGAGAGAGACAGAAGACAGAAAGAAAGAGAGAGAGGGAGAGAGAGGCAGGAGGGAACAGACTGAGAGAGAGACGAAGACAGAAAGAAAGAGAGAGAGAGACAAAGAGAGAGACAAAGAAGGCACACAGAGAGAGAGAAGAGCGGAGAGAGACAGACTGAGAGAGGAGCAGAAGACAGAAGAAAAGAGAGACAAAGAGAGAGAGAACACAGGGAGAGAGAGAGAGAGAGAACAGAAGACAGAAAGAAAGAGAGAGAGAGAGTTACATGCTGTTTAGAAAGAAGGCCAGACGGTTCCCCATCTGACCGAAAGTTTTAAGGTCATTTTGTCCACTCTGGAATGTAGTGTTTATCCCGTCAGGCGAGAGCGTTCATGTTTCTGTTTGATTATGTTCCTTTGATCAACGTTTGGACACAAACTTCAGTTCACGTCCTCCAGCTACGTTCCAGAATCTGTGACACAGTCTTCCCTGGACGGTACACTGGAGATCCTTTCTGCTGTCCTGTTCATCAGATACCTAAATTAAACTTTCGTGTAATATTAATGTGCAGAACCGGTAATTCGAAGACATGCTTCTCCTCACGGTTCTTCCTAGGAGCAGACCTGTTTTTCTTCTGCGTCGATACTTTCAGCTTACACCTTCAGGGGGTTGATTAGCCTCCATGAAAGTAAAAGAGATGGAGGTGGACAAACAAGCGGCAACACTAACCATAACAGCAGTGAGAATGACTGTTGGATCGTTGTGCACATGGATGTTCGTCTGCTGGTTTTTAATAACGTTATCCTGACAGGTTGACTGGCCAAGCTTAGACCAGCAGCCTGGACACACTCACTAATCAATAACCCATTACCAACCAGACGAGAGGGCTTTCTCTGCCCTGTGTGTGTGTGTGTGTGTGTTGGTGACCACTTCCAATACACGGGCAGTGGGCTGTCAAACTTTGATTGGTCACTTTGTTATGGAGATAATCAAAATTAACCGGGTTTTGTACAGTAGTGTCTTTATCTCAACGTTTACATGTGTTCCTGTCTTATGACCTACATCTCTCGTGGTCAGTTCCAGCCAGTTCATCTGTTTCTCTGATGCTTTATTCTCCTCCTCCTTTCTTACAATCTTCAATGATCCAGGACCCCACGAGACCACCACAGGCAGATATGATGTGGGTGGTGGGTCATTCTCAACACTGCAGTCACACTGACATGGTGGTGGTGTGTTGGTATGTTGCTGAAGATGCGAGTGGATCAGGCCACAGCAATTGCTACCAGGTGTTTAAACACTGTGTCCCACTCACCCATCCTCTGTCTAGACACTCCTACGAGTGTCTCACCTTATAGATATGAAGTCAGAGACAGAAGCTCATCTGTTTCTGCAGTTGTTAGTGAGTCCCTCCTAGCAATCCACTTCATCAGTGCTCACAGGACGCTGTCCATAGGACGCTGTCAGCTGTCAAATACTCACCTCCCTTATTTAGGTCTTTGCAACTGCTTCTCATTTCACTGCAATGTGTGATCTCACTGTGTGTGTGTGTGTGTGTGTGTGTGTGTGTGTGTGTGTGTGTGTGTGTGTGTCTTATGTTGAAATAATTTTAGATTTCTCTGTGTGACACATTTGCTCCCAGCATTGCTGATTAAACCAGACTGCAGATTATTCAGTGTGCCTGTGTGTGTGTGTGTGTTTGTGTGTTTGTGTGTTTGTGTGTGTGTGTGTGTGTGTGTGTGTGTGTGTGTAACTTATTGATATGCATTCTGACCACCTCCTGTGCTGCGAGTGATCTGATGTTGTGCTCATTAAAAGCTCAGTGTAATCTCTTTCTTCTTGATCAGCCTGCAGCTGAAACACCTCTCGCCCGCTGTACACGCCATCCATCTACACTGGCAGCTTCTCGGTCTGATCTCTTAATGGGGAGTCCCATAGCGCGTGAGCAGCTGTATCTGATCCTCTGAGCTGCTTAAATGTGTTGTTTGATCAATGGTACAATACATCATGCTGCACAGTATCCAGGTCTGATCTCACAGTACAGTGTACTGAACCACGTTTCTGATCTCACAGTACAGTGTACTGAACTACGTTTCTGATCTCACAGTACAGTGTACTGAACTACGTTTCTGATCTCACAGTACAGTGTACTGAACTACGTTTCTTATCTCACAGTACAGCGTTTCTGATCTCCTACAACAGTGTGCTTAAAATCAAAAAAGTGTAGCTGACCTGACTGTGTTCCTGACCAATGTTATGGACCTGGTTGTGTTACACACACATTTACCTGACAAACACACACTCACTCACTGGAATGTGCACACACACACACACACACACACACACACACTTATTTGTACGTGTGGAAAGAAACACCCGACAGGTATGGTGAGATTACAGTTTGGGGAAGTGGTAAATCGGAGTGTTATTCACGTGTTGTTTATTAAAATGGAAATGAAGGTCAGAGTAAAGTGTAAACTCCTGAAAAGTCACAGTAATCACACCGCGCCTCTGAATTCATCCTGAGATTATGGGCACCTCCATGCGGAAGTGCCTGATGGACAATGACGATGGCATCAGCCAACCATGTCTGGTGTGGGCTGACGGCTCGTGCGAGGTGACTCGGTTCGAGAGTACAATTCCTGTCTGTGGTGTTAGCATACGTGAGGAGACACCACTACTGAACACATACAGCTGCTTTAAGCTGCACCCATTGCTGACACAGATGTGCAAATGCACACAGCTGGTCTACTCCCTGTAGAGACGTTCTGCCAATAGAATAGGACTCTCCTGGAGCAGATAAACACATGACTCTATTGTCTCCATGTCTAATAGCAGGTGTGGACTAGAAGGTATAAAGACCCCCAGCATTGAGCTGTGGAGCAGTGGAACCGTGTTCTCTGGAACGATGGAGATCATTAATGCTCTTGTCACTGAATGCAATCAAATCCTCACAGCAATTCTCTAAAACTAGTATCTGCATAAGTAATACAGTACAGTCAATTTGATTGCATCCGTTCGATTGTTTTATTGTTTATACAACCATTTTGCTGCCAATCAGAATTGAACATTGAATTAAGACAGAGCTGTAATACCAGTCTCTCGAAGGTCAGCAGACCTCGAGGTTCTGCTCAGGAAGAGATGAATTCCCGTGTGACTGTTCCAGTTCTGCGGGGCCACAAATCGACCTTGCTTTAAATCATGCAAATCACTTGCAAACATATTCACCTTCAGATTCGTCTGGATTGCAAATGAAACTTTTGTTCCAGTCAGTAGTTTAGTCTAGCCATCCACAGATCGGTCCGGTACGGTCCGGTACCGATCCAGCAGATCCGCCCCAAAATGCGCAACGCTGCTCCTGGAGTCCTTCAACTGGACTGCTGACAGTTTTGATATGAACGGTTCCGGTCTGAACAGTGTTGGTCATACGGTCGTACTGCACTTTGTTGATTCTGGTAAAGTTAAAGTGTAAACCTGGAGAACTGTTTGGTGTAGTTTACTCTGACTGGTCACCAGTTTACAGTTCAGCTATGAACTGCTGGGATTTCTGTTGTGTTGCTAAGGTGTGTCTATAGTATAGTGATTGGTTGCTAAGGTGTTGCTTGGTGGTTGCTAAGGTGTTGCTATGGTAAAGGCATTGGTTGATGGAAGGGGTGAGGGTGAACTTCACAGTAAGCTCACAGATCTACAGTGTAGCTGCAGGTCAGGACGTGATGGACCAGTTATGACCAGGATTGAAGGAGTGTCTCTTCGTTTCTTCTTCTGACAAAGTTTGGAAATGTCCTGGAGTGTCCTGCAGGTAAACTGCCATGTCAACTTTCCCGGGATTCTGCCTAGCCGGTTTAATTGTAGGCGACGTGCTGACTGATTGCATCTGCTGTAGGAAGAACTGTGTGAGTGGGAAGTTCTGACAAATTAGATCTTCAGCCACCCCCAGTTCCTGCCTTCTCTCTTCAGCAGATGTCTGATCTCAGGGCTTCGAGAAGCAGAGAACTACATCCTGGAGCAGTGTATGCCGAGCACCCTTGGCGTGGAGAGATGAAATTTGACGAGCAATAATCACATTGTTTGGAAGGTTTAGTCGTTTTTTTCCCAGGTTGTTTCCCCTGCGTTCGCCCGCGTGGACGTGTCCGCGCCGTTTCTGCCTGCTTTTTGTTCTGGTTATAAAAACCTGCGCTTTTCGTTGTTCCTGATTTAAAGAAGATCTCTGGCCTTTTAAACAAAGCGCCCTGCAGCTGCAGGTGTTTCATCCAGAATTTGTATGGATGTAGGTTTCAGAGATTGGAATGAAGGAAAAGGATCAGAGGACGGATAACTCACACTGTGAACCAGCAGATGTCCTACAGCAGGTTTCAATCCAACCAGCAGGAGGTCATTGTCGGGTGGCCTTCCGGTCCTTTGTGGACGAGACTACGGAACTCCTATTTTTATATAGGTTCTCACTGGGTAACAGATGCATTCAATAACACTAATATCCGCGTAGGTCCCTGATGTCACCAAAGCAGCTCTGAAGTATGGACTTCTGAAGGTATGATATATATAAAATTCTCTACCGCAGGTCCCAACGGTTCTGAGCACGGAGGGTAACTGTTCTTCCGGTGGCTTTTCCACACGGACATTGTTCAGCCACCGGAATGCTGAGCTAACTTTCTACTCAGGACCACAAGAACCAATCAGGGGAGGGATCACCTGATTGGCTCCACGTTTGCAGGAATACTGTACTGACAGATCAGTCTTTCTACTTCCAGTGGCTGAAGACTGTCAGGCTAAGCTGGCAGTCGTGGCTTTGGCTCTACATTAGTACAACTGCATGTCAAAGACACACAATGCATTTGATTGCGATAAAGCCACCGAGCATTAGTGAGTCAGGATATTGGATGGTCTAAATGCCCCTATCTCTCCCCAACTCCCCAAATGACCGGTTCTGACCCAAACGTCTGGAACAGCAGTTTGGTTCTTGTCAGAGTGTCTCATATTCTTACACTTTTCCATGTTTCAACATCGACTTCATGACCTGACTGTTCACTTACCGACTGATGTCTCCAGATAGCACTGTTCACAACTGAAGCGTCAAAGAAATAAAATAAAATTAAAATAATAATAGTAAATAAATAAATAAAATAAATAAATAAATAAAAAGAAAGAACAACTCCCTCAACTGGAGGAAGAAACCTTGAGAGGAACCAGGCTCATAAGGGAGGACTAGTCCTCCTCTGGTCAAACTACTTATACACTATTACAGGACACGGACTGGACCCCCACCTCTGTTCTAATACTCGGGGACTGAAGTAATGTTAGTTCTCTGGTGGACAGAATAAGTAACAGGACATTTCTACACAGTCGGTGATGGTGGGTGAGTAGCTGGTCCAGGCAGGGTGGGACTAGTCCAGGTCAGTAGCTGGAAGGTGGAAAGCCCAGGTGTAAAGATGTCAGGGGGCAGGTCCTTCTCCAGATGGGACAAGAAAGAGCTTGAGTTAGGACCTAATCAGTTCAGGCGGTGGGTCATCCCTCCAGAACTGCCTGGAACCAGAGCAACAGTGTTACTGAGCGTTTATGATCCTTCAGATCATTTGCAGTCATTAAGGCTGAAGCCCAGCAGCACCTCCAGTACCTTCTTAGTCTGTCCTCTCTGGACGCAGGCTGAACTTGCTCCATACTCCAGTGCTCCAGTACGTGCAGTACTCTGAACCAGTGTGTATTAGTGTACGCTGACGGGGGCCAGTTTGTGTTTTGCCAGGAAGAAAATATGGAAAATACCAGTCTGACCTTGAGTTGGAGCTCGGCGTGTGATCAGCGCTGAGCTTTCCGGACGGGCGGGGTTTGGGGGTAATTGGACAGGAGTGTGAATAGCAGAGTGAAGTGACTGACAGCAATGAGGGATAATTATTCAGAGTTAATTGCCAACATGACCTGACAGCTCAAAACAGAACCACTGGAAAATATATGATGGACACTGGGGATCGATGAGCTGTGACATCTCAGAGATCACCCTGCGAGCGCCGTCCTCCACACACAGCCTACAGTATAGTGATGTAACTCTATATATAGCTGTGTTTAACACACGCAGCCTGAGCTGTATCTGCTCATCAATCACGCAGCCCTGCGTTCGTGTTGGTTCACACACTCCTGGCTAATAGTTCAGCCTGCTCTGGGAATCATTGTCGTGCAGTAGGTTTCTCCCAAACTTCAGCAGCGTTTCAGACTAAAGCCGCTGGTCTTCAGGATCTCTTTGTATTATGGGCTGTTCGTCCAGCCATCCTTCAGTTTAAAAAGTTAAAACACCGTTCCACACCTTTATTACAGTTCTATTCTCTCTCTCTATCTCACACACACACACACACACACACACACACACACACTACCACAGCATTTTAGACAGGTGTGACATCATTCAGAATTTATTATCACTACAGTGTGTGTGTGTGTCAATATGTGTGTCTCAGTCGCTGATCCTCCAGTCGGATCGAGAAATGCAGCAGTGAATACCCCGGGTCAGTCTCAACCCAGCCTAACTGGACAGCTCACCTTAGTGAAAGTAGAAGAGAGACACACACAGCTATACCATACTCTCTGTCTCTCTGTGTCTCTGTCTCTCTATGTCTCTGTCTCTCTCTCTCTTTCTGTCTCTCTGTGTCTCTGTCTCTCTCTTTCTGTCTCCCTCTGTCTCTGTCTCTCTCTCTCTGTCTCTCTCTTTCTGTCTCCCTGTGTCTCTGTCTCTCTGTGTCTCTGTCTCTCTCTCTGTCTCTCTCTGTGTCTCTCTCTCTCTGTGTCTCTCACTCACTCTTGTTTAGTGTGTTAGATACTGGGTTTGAAAGGAACAACAGGGTGGACTGTAGTTTATTCATGTTGCTCACACATCAAAAACCCATCTATTCCTGCCACCAGGTCCTACACACACACACACACACACACACACACACACACACACACACACACACACACACACACACACACACCCCACACACCTCTCTGCAGCCTGGCATTCCACTTACAGCCTGTAATTACGTACATCGCCACAAGCGAGGCAATTTTAATACAACAATGTGAGCTTTAGCTCCGTGGCTGGAGCTGTCTGCAGTAACTGCCTCTTTGATGTTCAGTCCTCACACTGCTCACATTCCTTACTGCTCACACTGCTCACATTCCTTACTGCTCACACTGCTCACACTGCTCACATTCCTTACTGCTCACACTGCTCACACTGCTCACATTCCTTACTGCTCACACTGCTCACACTGCTCACACTCCTCACACTGCTCACACTGCTCACCTCCTCCACACTGCTCCCCTGCTCCACACTCCTCCCATTCCTTTATTCACACTGCTCACCTGCTCCATTCCCCGCCTGCTCACCTTTCTCCACATTCCTTACTGCTCACACTCCTCCACACTCCTCCACATTCCTTGCTGTTCCACACTACTCCCACACACTCCACACATTCCTTACCTCTGCTCACATTCCCCCTGCTCACCTGCTCACCTGCTCACATTCCTTCTGCTCACACTGCTCACATTCCTTACTGCTCACACTCCTCACACTCCTCACATTCCTTACTGTTCACACTGCTCACACTGCTCACATTCCTTACTGCTCACACTGCTCACATTCCTTACTGCTCACACTGCTCACATTCCTTACTGCTCACTGCTCCCCTGCTCACACTCTCCCATTCCTTACTGCTCCCCCTGCTCCCTGCTCACATTCCTTACCACTCCCTGCTCATTCACTTACTGCTCACCCTCCTCCACATTCCCCTTACTGTTCACACTGCTCACGCTCACATTCCTTACTGCTCACACTGCTCACATTCCTTACTGCTCACACTGCTCACACTGCTCACACTCCTCACATTCCTTACTGCTCACACTCCTCACACTCCTCACATTCCTTACTGCTCACACTGCTCACACATGCCATGCAGGGGGGATTTATACCCTCTAGTCCATGCCTGGTTTCACTCATGGGGCCAATAGGGTCATGTTTGTTTATCTGCTCCAGAGTCCTATTCTATTGGCAGTACTTCTCTACAGGGACGGGACTAGACAAACTGTGTGTGCATTTGCACATCTGTGTCAGCAATGGGTGCAGCTTAAAGTAGCTGAATGTGTTCAGTAGAAGTGGTGTGGAGTGAACATAACATTGCCGATTAGTTAAGGAAGATTATTTCAGCAGTGAAGCACAGTGGAGGTAGTATCACACTGCAGGGACATTTATTCTCAGCAGAAAGTCCACAGGTCTGTCCAAACAAGAATCTGTCACTGTCAACATTGAGGAAGCATCATCCAACCACAATGAACCCCTCTGTCTGTCCCTCTGTCTGTCCCTCTGTCTGTGTGTCTGTCCCTCTGTCTCTGTCCCGCTGTCTGTCTCTCTCTCTGTTTGTCTGTCTGTCCCTCTGTCTGTCTCTGTGTCTGTCCCTCTGTCTGTCTCTGTGTCTGTCCCTCTGTCTGTCCCTCTGTCTGTCTCTGTGTCTGTCTCTCTCTCTGTTTGTCTGTCTGTCCCTCTGTCTGTCTCTGTGTCTGTCCCTCTGTCTGTCCCTCTGTCTATCTGTCTGTTTTGCCACCCTCCATGCCTCTCTCTCTGTCTGTCTCACAGACACACACACACACACACACACACACACACACACACACACACACACACACACACACAACACACAAGGCTCTCAGTAGCTTTGATAACCTCCACACCTGGCCTGCTGGGACTCAGTGTGCTGAATGCCTCAGGAGAGCACAGACTCGTCTCTATAATCCGTCCCATATGTTCATATGAGTGATTCTGCAGTGCATTGTGGTGACAGAGGGGTAAACGTGTCAGGCGTGTGACTCCATTACCTGCAGTCGGGTTGTGGAGCTCAAATGCTCTTCTGGCTCCTGGCCTGGAATTGACCTTGGCCATGGACGAGTAAACGATTGAAACACCCCCTTCTGCTCCCTCTCACTGGCCACTTTATTAGAAACACCCCCTTCTGCTTCTCTCGCTGGCCACTTTATTAGAAAACACCCCTTCTTCCTCTCACTGGCCGCGTGGCTTTTCCCCCTTCTGCTCCCTCTCACTGGCCACTTTATTAAAAACACCCCTTCTCTGCTCCCTCTCACTGTACTTTATTAAAGCTTCCTTCTGCTCCCTCTCTGGCCACTTTATTAAAACACCCCTTCTGGCTTCCTCTCCACTGGCCACTTTATTAGGGGTTTCTTGTTCCTTCTGCTTCCTCTCACTGGCCTTTATTAGAAACACCTTCTGCTCCCTCTCATAGCCGCGCTTTATTAGAAACACCCCTTCTGTGCTCCCTCTCTTGGCCACTTTATTAAACACCCCTTCTGCTCCTCTCTCACTGGCCACTTTATTAGGCTTCCTTCACTGCTCCCTCTCACTGGCCACTTTGTGAAAACACCCCCTTCTGCTCCTCTCGGCACTTTAGAAACACCCCTTCTGCTTCCTCCTCACTGGCCACTTTATTAGAAACACCCCTTCTTAGCTTCCTCTCTTTATTTTTATTAGAAACACCCCTTCTGCTCCCTCTCACTGGCCACTTTATTAGAAACACCCCCATGCTCCCTCTCACTGGCCACTTTATTAAGCTTCCCTTCTGCTCCTCTCACTGGCCCTTTATTGAAACACCTTCTGCTCCTCTCACTGGCCACTTTATTAAGAAGCACCCTTCTGCTCCTCTCACTGACCACTTTATTAGGGCTTACCCCCCTTCTAGCTACTCTCACTGGCCCTTTATTAGAAACATACCTTCTACTTCCTCTCTAAAACTGAAACTGTCTCCTGTCTTTGTCCATCCCCTGTCCTTGGCAAAGGACTGGGACAGTGTCTCCTCCGTTATTGGGTGTGTCATTCCAGGAAGAGCTCAGTAATGAAAGGCTGTCTGTGACACGTCTGTTACGGCCAGCAGGAGAATATGGAAAAATAGGCATAAACACCAGGACAGAAAGGACAACGTGGGGAGGTGTGTGTTAGTGAGCTGACTTGACACACACACACACACACACACACACACACACACACACACACACACACACAGGGTTGCCAACTCAGTGACTTTGAGGCTGTGTTTCCCAGAGAAATGGTGGCAAAGTGTTTCGTGGAATTGATACCAGTGCCAGAGTGTGTGTGTGTGTGTGTGTAAGCTACAAAAACCCTGTTTATCACTCAGCTCGTACTGACCCCCAAACATACTGAGAGACAGAGAGAGAGACAGAGACACACGGATTAAAGCAGGTACTCTCTCACCCTGTGTGTGTGTGTGTGTGTGTGTGTGTGTGTGTTGTTATTTACAGCAGGTGGGGGTTCAACAAATCTGTTTCTTGTGTTGCATCAGCACTGGATGTTTGTGAGATCGTGTGTGTGTGTGTGTGTGTGTGTGTGTGTGTGTGTGTGTGTGTGTGTGTGTGTGTGTGCTGAAACCACACACCAACATGTCCTGCGATGGACAACAACACAGTTAAAGGAGAGTTTGTGAAACGTACTTTAATATTCGTTAATAAATACATTATTAAAGACATTCTCAGTTTCTAGAAGCAGTGAAAGTGTCTTCTTTGGGACGTATGGTCCCTGTAACAGAAAATAAACTGTTAAGGAAGACATTGTCCCAGAGATGTTCACAGTAAACATTTACATTAAAAACCATTTGCCCGTGTTGGACTATGGACACTTACACTGTGTTCTCAGAGATGTCTCTGTGAGGGCGTGTTCTTTACAAAGGCATTTTTGGCAATGTTGTGGGAAGGACACGTTATATTAAAGAGCGTCTTCTGATGTTCTCAAATGCCAGACGTGTTGTGTTGATCTCATAACATTGCAGAAATTACCTGTTCAGGTAAAGACATTTTCACCGCGTTACAGAAATGGTGTTTTCTTTGTTAAAGCTGTTTCCCCAGTTTTCGTTAGGATATATTCACACTGTTGTGAAAGGACACTGTTGCCTAAACAGTGTTGTGGAAAGAACATATGTGTTGAGCTGTTCTAGATAACCTTCCTCTTTTTCACAAGAGTTCTGAGAAGGTTCTGGTCTAATCTCCATTCAGGGTGTTGTGCAGCATAAATTGTCCCCAAGAAAAAGAAGTTTTATGAGTGTTCGAATTTTCCCCATGTTGACTTTCCATATAAACCCAGAAGGCAGCGGGTGTAGCTTCACTGGTGAGTTTGGTGGTGCATCAAGTGTTATGAACATGGGGACCGGCGTCTGGTCCTCACTACCTTCTCTCTCCTCCCTTGGAAGCACTTCCAGGTTTCCTGCAACACCGACAGCTAGTAATCACCGTCAATCCAAATCAGTGGAATCACAAGCGGCTGGTTATTGTCACGTCATATCATTTATCATACAAAATATGAGCTGAACAGTTTGAGGAGGGTGTAAAATAAATCAGCTAGGAGACAGGCGTGAGAGTCCCTTGTCCTCAAAAAGAGATGCGTGGGCGTCCAGGAAAAGGCATTTGATTCAGGTTGTTTTGGATCTTGAAAAACTCATTAGTACATTAGCCCCACCCATTCAGCCTACAATTACATTAGCTCCACCCATTCAGCCTGTACATTAGCTCCACCCATTCAGCCTACAATTGCAGTGCCCCCATTCAGCCTACAGTACATTAGCTCACCCATTCAGCCTACAGTACATTAGCTCCACCCATTCAGCCTACAGTACATTAGCTCCACCCATTCAGCCTACAGTACATTAGCCCCACCCATTCAGCCTACAGTAGTAGCCCACCCAATTCAGCCTGCAATGCATTAGCCCCACCCATTCAGCCTACAGTACGTGGCCCCACCATTCAGCCTGATACATTATTACCCATTCGGCCTACAGTACGTAGCCCACCCATTCAGCCTACAGTACGTGGCCCCACCCATTCAGCCGATTGGAATAAGGCCAATTTCGAGCTAGTGGCCTGATTTCGTCGTAATGAATTCAGTTCATCAGTGCAGAACAGAGGGCCTGCGAGGCGCTGCTCTAATCCCGCTCCACTGTTCTCCTTTTAACGTTCAGCGAAGACCTGCATTCTCCAGGTGAAAACCAGCTCTGGCGTTGATGAAAATTTAAAAAGTCGATTATCTGCAGAAACGGCGTCAGAGAGATTAAGCTGAAATGTTCAGCGAACATAAAGAACTGAAACCGCGGAACAAACAGAAATCAGAGGGGGTCTCTTGTAAAGGTTCCTTAGGAGCCCTTTTGTAATTTTAATCATTAGTAAACTGTAGTTTGTCATTAATCTAAAGCATGGTTGTCATTAGTAAAAGCCTTCAGTTTGTGGATTGGTAAAGCTGTAGTTTATCATTAGTAAAACTGTAGTTTTTGTCATTAGTAAAGCTGTACGTCATTAGCCAATTCTGTAGTTAAGTCATTAGTAAGCTAGTTGTCATTAGTAATTCTGTAGTTAGATTTGTTGATAAGCTGTGGTTAAATGGATTAAGTAAGCTGTAGTTTATCATTAGTAAAGCATGGTTTATCATTAGTAAGAAGCCTGGTTTATTGTTAGTAAACTGTAGTTTATCATTAGTAAGAAGCTTCAGCAGTTTGTCATTAACCAATTATAGTTTATCATTAGTAAAACTGTAGTTTGTCATTAGTAAAGCTGTAGTTTATCATTAGTAAGCCGTCATTAGTAAAGCTGTAGTTTATCATTAGTAAAGCTGTAGTTTGTCATTAGTAAAACTGTAGTTTATCATTAGTAAAGCGCCAGTTTATCTCATTAGTAATTCACCAGCAGTTTTATTAAGTTAATTAAAACTGTAGTTTATCGTGTAAAGCTGTAGTTTATCATTAAGTAAAGCTATGAGTTTGTCATTAGTAAAGCTGTAGTTTATCATTAATTGACTGTAGTTTTTCATTAGTAGCTGTCATTAGTAAAGCTGTAGTTTTATCATTAGTAAAGCCAGCAATTTTGTCATTAAGTAAAGCCAATAGCCAATTTGTCATTAGTAAAGCTGTAGTTTGTCATTAGTAATTCTGTGGTTGTCATTAGTAAGCTAGTTTGTCATTAGTAATTCATATGTGGATTTGTTGATGATAGCTATGGTTTTTATTCATTAAATGCAAAGCTGTAGTTTTTATCATTCTAGTAAAGCTGTAGTTTATCATTAGTAAGTTAGTTTATTATTAAATGGCTTCTTGGTTTTTATCATTATATTAAAGCTGTAGTTTGTCATTAATAAAAACTGTGGTTATCATTAGTAAAGCTGTAGTTTATGATTAGTAAAGCTATAGTTTATCTCATTAATGAAGTTGTAGTTTGTTGTTAGTAAAAGTTGCAGTTTATTAGTTAATACAAAGCTGTGATTTGTCATTAATAATTCTGTAGTTTGTCTCATTAATCCAATTCTGTAGTTTGTTGTTAGTAAAGCTGTAGTTTATTATTAGTAAAAAGCTGTGGTTATCTGAAATGCAAGCTGTAGTTTGTCATTAGTAAAGCTGTGGTTATCATTAATATGCTGTAGTTTGGCTACATTAATAAGCTAGCAGTTTGTCATTAGTAAAACTGTAGTTTGTCATTAGTAAAAGCTGTAGTTTATCATTAATAATGCTGTAGTTTAATCATTAGTAATGCTGTAGTTTTAATCATTAGTAAAGCTGTAGTTTTGTCATTAGTAATTCTGTAGTTTTTGTGAATTTAGTAAAGCTGTAGTTTATGGATTAGTAATTCACCTTGGTTGTAGTTAGTAAAAGCCTTAGTTTGTCATTAGTAAATATGCAGTTTATCATTATAGTAAAGCTATGGTTATCATTATTAAGCTGTAGTTTGTCATTAGTAATTCTGTAGTTTGTCATTAAATAAAGCTGGCAGTTTGTCTAAATTAGTAATTCTGTAGTTTGTCATTAGTAAGCTGTGGTTTATCATTAAATAAAGTTGTGGTTGTCATTAAGTAATTCTGTAGTTTGTTGTTAGTAAACTGTAGTTTATTATGTAATGCAAAGCTGTAATAGTTTATCATTAGTAAAGCTGTAGTTTGTCATTAGTAAGCTGTAGTTTATCATTAAGTAATGCTATGTTTGTCTCTTCGGCAATGCTGTAGTTTGTCATTAAATACAAAGCTGTAGTTTGTCATTAGTAAAGCTGTAGTTTATCTCATTAGTAATGCTGTAGTTTGTCATTAGTAAGCTGTGGTTTAGCCATTAGTAAGCTACGCTTAATTTGGCGTATTTAATGCAATTCTGTAGTTTATAAGTTAGTAAAAGCTGTAGTTTGTCATTAATAAATATGGTTTATCATTAGTAATGCTGTAGTTTGTCATTGAAATATAAAGCTATGGTTTGCATTTATCATTAATGCAAAATATGCATAGTTTGTCATTATGCTGGTCTGTAGTTTATTAGTTAGTAAAGCTGTAGTTTGTCATTAATGTAATTCTGTGATTTTGTCATTAGTGGCTGTAGTTTATCATTAGTAAAGCTGTAGTTTGTCATTAAGTAATTCTGTAGTTTGTCATTAATTAAAAGCTGTAGTTGTCATTGAAATAAAGCTATGGTTTGTCATTAGTAATTCTGTAGTTTGTCATTAAAAGTAAAAACATAGTTTGTCGTGTGTAATTCTGCTTGTGGTTGTCATTAAAGTAAAGCTGTAGTTTTATCATTTACTAGTGGCGCTACATAGTTTTGTCATTAATAATTCTGTAGTTTATCATTAGTAAAGCTGTAGTTTATCGTGTAAGCTGTAGTTTGTCATTAGTAATTCTGTGGTTGTCATTAATGGTCTGTAGTTTGTCATTAGTAATTCTGTAGTTTGTCATTAGTAAGCACAGCAGTTTATCGTGTAAGTAAAAAGCTGTAGTTTGTCATTAATAAAGCTGTAGTTTATCATTAGTAATGCTGTAGTTTGTCATTAGTAAAGCTGTAGTTTATCATTAGTAAAGCTGTAGTTTGTCATTAAATACAATTCTGTAGTTTTGTCATTAAGTAAAGCTGTAGTTTGTCATTATTAAGCTGTAGTTTGTCGTAGTAATTCCTGTGATTTTGTCATTAAGTAGTCTGTAGTTTTTCATTAGTAAAGCTGTAGTTTGTCATTAGTAATTCTGTAGTTTGTCATTAGTAAAGCTGTAGTTTGTCATTAGTAAAGCTGTAGTTTGTCATTAGTAATTCTGTAGTTTGTCATTAGTAATTCTGTAGTTTATCATTAGTAAAGCTGTAGTTTGTCATTAGTAATTCTGTAGTTTGTCATTAGTAATTCTGTAGTTTATCATTAGTAATCATGAAGAGCAGCTGCTGGTGAATGTGAGTCACATGACTGCAGATATTCCCAGTTTGTGTAAATATGAAAATTCCCTCCAGGACGTTTTCCCGCTGTTCCGGAGTGAGCGCCGTCTCACAGCTCACCCTTAAAGGGGAGGTTCTGAAGGAGGATCTATAGGGTCTGAAAATTAATGCTTAATGAGGCTGAGGTTCTATTTCTGTTTCCATCACGTCCACAGACATGTATGCAGAGTCCACCTCCGTCCAATTAAGCGCAGTCCTGGACAGTGTGGAGTGACCGGGCGATGTGGAGAACGCGGCCCGCGGTCACACTCGGTTGGTTTTAATTGGACGGTGACGCGGCTCTGTTTTTGTGGCTTTTTCAGTCCAATTTACTGAAAGTAACGTAACCACATTGCTTATTTATTTACCCCAAACAGCCATAACATTAGAACCACCGAGAGCTGCAGTAAGCTGCACCCTGCTCTGGTTCCAGTACCTGCTGAGAGAGGAAAACATAAGAATCTGAGACACTTTAACCAGAATCAAACTGTGATGTTCTAGACGACTGGATCAGAGAACATCTCCAGAACATCAGGCAGGTCATGTGGGGTGTTCCCAGTAGGAAGTTGTCTTACCTTCTAAAAGTGCTCCAAGAACTGGTGGAACTGGTGAGAGGGTCCTGCGGCCCAAGGCTCACTGGTGCTCATGGCTGTCCCATCTCACAACTTAAGGACGTAAAGGATCTGCTGTAACAGTAGTTTTAGTGCAGAGACCGCAGGACACCTTCAGAGGTCAGAGCTGTTGTGGGAGGACGAGGGGGACAAACACAGTTTTGGGCAGGTGGTTTTAATATTATGGGGTTTTAATGTTGTGGATTTCAACAAATGACGGAGACCAAATTTAGAGTTTTGAAAGGTGCTGGATAAGAAGTGTGTGATTTGAAAAGTGATGGAGACAAACGGCCGTGTGGGTCCAGTTCTGTTTGAAGTGAAGTAACTAATTAAAGTTGACGTGGTGATTAACTTCACAGCCGTTTCTTCAGTCTGTCCAGGCACAAAATGTATAATCTATAAGTGTCTCCGTCCAATTAATTCAAACTCCACTGTATATTCATGATGGCTCGGAGCCCCGTGACAGTGTTTTGGACTATTTTCCTCTTGGCTGCTTCTTTGGCAGCAAACAAACAAACCGACTGAAACCGCACGGACTGGACTCGCAAACGGAGGAAGAAAAAGAGCCGAAAACAAATGGAGCTTTTTAATTACCGTCTGCATTTACATATGTTTATGTTTCAATCCGTGGGGCTTTGACAACTTCACTTTTCTCTTCATTCTTTCTCTTTGCTTTTCGTGTCCCCTCATGTCCCGTTCTCCCCTGCGGGGACGGTTCCTCAGCATGGTTAATCAAATGGTGCACAAATCTAATAAACGAGTGCTGTGTTGAGGCGCTCTCGCGTCCTCTCGGAACAATCGGAATTAGTCGGACTTTCTGATTACACTCAGCTTTAGTAATTCCCGACGGCTGATCCGATTACGCTGTTCACTGAGAATCAGACTCTGTACAGGTTCAGGTTTAGGTCTTTGTTTGCTGGGGGTGTGGCCTATGAGGAGCAAACCCTGCTAATGTTCTTAACAATCACAGGAGAATTAAGATGTAAGAAATAAATATGGAATTTCACTAAATATAATTAAATACATTAAACTTTAGAACGGTTTGACAGGTTTAACATGACAGGTTGATCATCAGCCCCGCCCCCTCTCTCTGATCAGTCAGAGTCTGTATGCAGGTTGATCGTGTTCATGTGGACAGAGCAGTAAACATGCACTGGAAGCTCCTTTGATATTTAAACTGGGATTTAATTCAGATGAAAACCAGTGAATCGTAGCTGTATTTTGAGCTGAATTACTCTCTGGTAACTCCTCACACTATGATGATGAAGGTTAGTAAGGCTTTGAGTAAGACAGACAGTAAGTCACAGTAAGTCTTATCAGTAGGTAAGTCGTGTGTTTTAATGTGTGTATCATATCTGAACCCCCTGTGTCTTTTCCTTCATAAATCCCTTCTCAGACTCAGCTGCATCTACAACCTTCTTTCTGAAGACCTCAGAGAGCTCTTTGGATCTGACCATGATGTTCCCACTCACTTCAACAATCAAGAGCAAACCACACTAATGTCTGAGGTTTAAATCTGACAGCGTCCTCCAAAGTGTCTTTTTAGGAAAGCTGTTATCTGACAGTATTCATTTACAGAGCATCTTTAATATTCTAAATGACTAAAAACCAATAACGCTCATTTATATTAAAACATGTGGAAGATCTGGGGGTCTCCAAACCTTTGAAAGAAACCTTAGAGACACTCATGAAACCAGTCTGCTCGGCTCGTAGGAAGAGTCTGAAAACAAGATCTTATCTGCGAGTTGGCGAATTCCCACAAATCTAAACCTCAGTCCTCAGACGCCAAACCACAGCGGCTGTTTTCAGATCAGCTTTCCTCTTCTCTACAGGATCCCTAGTGGATCAGACACCGCCGTCTGCAGCCCAGTCCAGTAATTCACTGAAACGACGATCGGAAATGTGTCTCTCTGAATGTCACAAAACTCCGTCATCAGCTGCTGCTGTTTTCCTTGGTCTTCCTGTTACTGTCTTCTTCAGGACCTTCCAAATGGTTGTACGAGGGTCAATATGGCTCAGACAGATATTCCATCTCCTCTCAGCTTCTCAGCTGCTGGTTCTTCACCCATAGACAGCTTTCTGCTCTTCAGACAGAAGGTCCTTCTTCTGAACTGTTGGTCTTTTGTCTCATATTCATCTTGTCAAACCCAAATGTTTTCAGTCTACAGGAAAAGTAACGGGATTGACCTCACTGTTCCAATACTTTTGGAGGGGAGTGTAACTCGTCACCCAGACAGCGAATGGAACCCCATGGTGTGGTAGTGCACTAGCAGGAAGTGTTGTTAGTGGACCATAGTCCCACTTTGAACCCTGTAGAGCACCATCAGGAACAATGCTCAGCTTGCTCATTGTTGTATTTTGGTCCAGATGTCCTGTCTTATTGCAATGTAGCATTTGTACCATAGTGTCCACCCCTGAGGCAGCATCAGACAGGCAGAGACCTGAGGGCCGGATCTGCGCTTTAGGTTGGGGTAATCCCAGGACAGGTCCAGAGTAGGCTAATGAAAAGTGACTCAGCCCATTGGTCCTTTAATTGGACGAACGGAACAGCTGCAGGGCACGCCACAGTGGACTTGGACATTTTCTTTTTCTGGAATAAACGTGTTGAATAAACCGTCAGACTGAGACAGAGACAACATCAAGAGAACACACAAGAAAAGAGTGCTTTTCCCACAAGGTCACTTAGTATGTTACGGATATGATAGCAGTGATGAATAATACAGCCGGTGAAGCAGCGACTGTGACCGTGTGTGTGTGTGTCTCTAAAAGCCCTGCAGAGACTCCGGTGATGCCGCTTAGTTACTGAGTCACTTCGAGACCAAAGCGAAGCACCGCTGTTCTCAAATCTCCCCACATCCGCCCGCAGCATGACACAAACACAAGGTCAATCCACACCTCTCTCACTCTGGGTTTCTGTAATTTGCTCCACTCCCTTCCCTCCTCCTCCTCCTCTCTGTCTCCCCCTTTCTGAATGTTTACTGACTCTCCCAGCTGTCTGGACCTCTCGTCCCCCTCGTACAGCTCTGGGACAGTCCTCAATCCAGATGATGGGGCAGGGGGTGTTCGTTTTATTTCATATGATTGTGGTCAGATTGTTTGACGGGGGCATTTTGTGAAAAAGTCACTCTAGGTCTTCAGACTGTTCTAGATAATCTATATGGAGAAAAGTTTCACTCTTTCCTCTGGAATTAAGGCTATTAAAAAGAGCTTCTCCTGCTTTTGTTGGAGTAACTGTCTCTACTGTCCAGGGAAGACGTTCTATGAGATTCTGGAACATTGCTGTGAGGATCTGATAGCATTCAGTATTAAGGATGTTAATGAGGTCATGATGTTTGCTGATCACCGCCTCACCACATCCCAGACTCATCCCTAAAGTTCTGTATGGAGCTCCATCGTTCCAGAGAACACGGTTCCACTGCTGCACAGCTCAATGCTGGGGGTCTTTATACCCTCTAGTCCACACCTGCTATTAGACATGGAGACAATAGTGTCATGTTTGTTTATCTGCTCCAGAGAGTCCTATTCTATTGGCAGAACTTCTCTACAGGGACTAGACCAGCTCCGTCAGTTGTTGCCTCTGTTCTCAACCTCACAGGTGAGGGTATAAGAGGGTTTGCTAAACCTGAATCCAGTGTGGTTACAGAGGATTCTGCAGTTCACTTCCTTTACCACACACACACACACACACACACACACACACACACACACACACACACACACACACCAGCAGTTCAGGCCTTTGGGTCAAGTGTGTTTGGATATACAGCTGCAGTGTTTCCTTGACCTCTGCTGAGGAATGCCAATGAGAACCGGGGAAAGGCCGCCAGTGGACGCCCGAGAATGACTTGAGAGTCCTTCTGTGAATTGGAGCCAGAAAAAGCGTCCTGCTGTAGTCGAGTGGGTCGGCGCTGAGACCTTTCCTGCAGAGGAGCTGCAGAAGGAAACTGTGTCAGCTTAAAGCCGAAGAGCTTACCATACAATTTCTTCTGTTTTCCCGAAGCCTTGGTCTGCAACTACCACGAAACCGAACTGACCTGACCTGCTTCTGTGCTGTCTGTCTGACAGTGTGTGTCTTAAATACTGTCCAGTGACGTCCTTATTTATACACTAAATACAGAGGGAGCCTTCTGTCCGTACTCTGATTCATTACATCCAGATTTCTTCACGGAGCAGCACCTTGGAAACCATGGAAGCAGGGGACTGTCCTCGGCTGTCCTCTGATGGACACTTTTCTGAACATCCGTCCACCCCAGCCTTCGCTTTAAATGGATGTATTGTTTCTCGTTACCATAGAGTCTGAATTAGCCTTTACTCTCCACCCTGTTCCAGTGAG
>CM067525.1:18107014-18117014 GCA_034509495.1 Acestrorhynchus altus | reverse complement strand
GTCTGGGAAATATTCCTCATGGCAGTGTGGACCCTCTGCTCGGCCCTGGCACCAGCTACCCCAAACAGACTGTGTACGAGGTGTGTGTGTGTCCGAGTGGCAAGCTTTACCTTTCCCCGGCTGAGAGCGCGTCCACCTGCCAGACCACCAACAGCGTGTGTTTGTGGAGCTGAGAAAGGCGGGTGGGCCGAGCTCCACCCGACACCAGAAAGGCCTTCCTCCTCCCTCCTCTTCCTCCTCCTCCTTCTGTCCATCCTTCGAGTTCTCTGCTTTCCCAAAGCATCGTAGAAAGGACTTCGAGGCAAAAACCAGAAGCAGATCTTTACAGCCTCCGCCTACAAATGCACTGTTTCATAGATACTGTTGCTAGGCTGGACACTGAGCTGCCTGAGTGACCGTCTGAACCACCCTAAAATAGCAGGGTTCTTCAGCGATTCCTCAGTAAAGGCAAGGGTTCTGTGTAGAATCATGACAACCCAATAAACAATTTGGTTCTTCTGGCAGGTAAAGGGTTCTTTTCAAATGTGGGACACCTTCTGTAAAGTTTCAGATCACCAACAAGGGTTCCACTATCTCTATGAGTCAAAGAACCCATTTTGAGTACCACACAGAACCTCTTTTCAGTATCATACAGAATCATTTTGCAGAACCACAAAGAACCTTCATTCCTTGTTGTCTGGACTGTGAGCGTGATTCAGCGAAGTGTCGTTGAAACGTAAGCAGTTCAGTCTTGAAAATGAATTTGACGTTTTCTCAGATAAACACGAGGATTAATGTTGCGATGCTTTAGGCAAACTGAGCCTCGTCTGTCCTGTCTTCTCTTCTATTTGTCTCTTTACACTTTACAGTCAATGACCAAAACACATTTCTTCAAACCATCTGTCCATTTCTCTAAACTGTAAACACCGTCCACAAACCTCTTCCTGCAAAACCCAGCTACTGCCTGGACTCAGCTCAGATCAGAGTCAGAATGCAGAGACAACAGAGCTGGTCAATCATCTCTATTGTCCACAAAACTCCATCTTCCTCGTATTTCATCTGAAATAATAGTCTTTGTCTCCTCTTCCTGCTCTTCCTCCACCTCTGATCGTTTCTGTCCACAGTGAAATTTCAGTCTCACATCATTAGACACATGCGATCAGTTCTGAGTTGCTGAGCTTTAAGTCAGTTTCACTTTTACTACGTGTGTGTGAACGTGTGTGTGTGAACGTGTGTGTGTGTGAACGTGTGTGTGTGTGAACATGTGTGTGTGAACGTGTGTGTGTGAACGTGTGTGTGTGTGAACGTGTGTGTGTGAACGTGTGTGTGTGTGAACGTGTGTGTGTGTGAACATGTGTGTGTGAACGTGTGTGTGTGTGAACGTGTGTGTGTGTGTGTGAACGTGTGTGTGTGTGTGTGTGAACGTGTGTGTGTACGTGTGTGTGTGTGTGTGAACGTGTGTGTGAACGTGTGTGTGAACGTGTGTGTGAACGTGTGTGTGAACGTGTGTGTGTGAACGTGTGTGTGTGTGTGAACGTGTGTGTGTGTGAACGTGTGTGTGAATGTGTGTGTGTGTGAACGTGTGTGTGAACGTGTGTGTGAATGTGTGTGTGTGAACGTGTGTGTGTGAACGTGTGTGTGTGTGAACGTGTGTGTGAATGTGTGTGTGAACGTGTCTAACTGGCAGAAATGTGTTCAGAGCAGTGAGTGTTTGGTTCAGACAGCAGCTTTAGTGTTTCAGTGACGTGTGATCACTTTTATTTCACTTTTAAATTTAATCACAACACAGTCACAACACAGTCACAACACAATCACAACACAATCACAACACAGTCACAACACAATCACAACAGTCACAACACAATCACAACACAGTCACAACACAGTCACAAAAAATCACAACACAATCACAAAAAATCACAACACAATCACAAGTCACAACACAATCACAACACAGTCACAACACAGTCACAACACAGTCACAACACAGTCACAAAAAATCACAACACAATCACAAAAAATCACAACACAGTCACAACACAATCACAAAACAATCACAACAGTCACAACACAGTCACAACACAGTCACAAAAAATCACAACACAATCACAAAAAATCACAACACAGTCACAACACAATCACAACACAATCACAACACAATCACAACACAATCACAACAGTCACAACACAATCACAACACAGTCACAACACAGTCACAACACAGTCACAAAAAATCACAACACAATCACAAAAAATCACAACACAGTCACAACACAATCACAACACAGTCACAACACAATCACAACACAGTCACAACACAGTCACAACACAGTCACAACAGTCACAACACAATCACAACACAATCACAACACAGTCACAAAAAAATCACAACACAGTCACAACACAATCACAAATCAATCACAACACAGTCACAAAAAATCACAACACAGTCACAACACAGTCACAACACAGTCACAACAAAATCACAACACAATCACAACCCAATCACAACACAGTCACAACACAATCACAACACAATCACAACAGTCACAACACAATCACAACAGTCACAACACAATCACAACACAATCACAACAAAATCACAACCCAGTCACAACACAGTCACAACACAGTCACAACCCAATCACAACACAGTCACAACACAATCACAACACAGTCACAATACAGTCACAACACAGTCACAATCACAACACAAAACACAACCAGAACACAAAACACAATCACAACACAACACAATCACAACACAGTCACAACACAGTCACAACACAATCACAACACAAAACACAACACACACACAACACATCCAATCATTGTGTTTACATGCAGTCAATAATAATAACTGCAGAAGATCAGATTTTATACAATTGATGATCAGTTTAGAGCAAAAGTACAGGTTTATAGGAATCAGGAACTAATCAGATCAATAATTTCACAGGAGGAGGTGAATGAGGTGGAGGAGAGTGAATGAGGTGGAGGAGAGTGAATGAGGTGGAGGAGAGTGAATGAGGTGGAGGAGAGTGAATGAGATGGTGGAGGACAGTGAATGAGGTGGAGGAGGTGAATGAGGTGGAGGAGAGTGAATGAGATGGTGGAGGAGGTGAATGAGGTGGAGGAGGTGAATGAGGTGGAGGAAGGTGGAGTCCCTCTGGTTCCCCCACTGGTTTGTGCTGATCACCTGATTGGACAGGAGCAGTTCAAGCGCAGAACTCTGAGTATACAGGCAGTGTGAAATCTGATTCCTGAGCTTAAATACTGGGTCTGTCAGATTTCGTCCTCTGATCAGAGTCTTCTAAATGTCTTCAGATTATAGCGTCTCATTCAGCACGTCCAATCACAGCTTTGATTTTTAATGTTTATTATTTTTATACTGAACATTAATGTTTAATCAGCCAACAAGGATCTCACCACAGGTTTTACAGGGTTAATCTCACCTTTCAGTTTCACCTCTTTGCTTTTGTCCTCTCATTCCTTCATTCCCTCTTTCTCTCTTCATTTCTCTCATACCCCCCGTCCCCCGTCCCTGCCCCCTTCCCCCAGCAGAAATCAGGAATTGGAATAACTCGGCTTAACACGAGCCTCATCTTCCCAATCTGTAAATGGAGCAAAAACTCAGTGTTTTTTGGTGTTCCTATTTTTGTACGACTTTCTGACCCCAAGTGGACGCTTCTGAAAATGTGCCGACGGGGTCCCGGACCAGGCTGCCGAAACGAGCGCACACACTAATGGCGACTGCAGTATCAGTATGTGTGTGTTTTTCTAAAGACATGATACACAGGTGCCTTTGCTGCTGTTGGTAAAGCACACGCTCACCTGCAATTCATCCATCCAGTCACAGCGGATCCACACCTTCGGAAAAATGGACAATAATAAATAAATTGCTACTGGACTTCTGCAGTCTTAAAAAAACAGTTAAAACAGGACAAAGACAACGTCAAAATGTAGTTCATATTTTGGGATTTTTTTTGCCCTGTCCCCCTTTTTTTGACTATTATTTTTTGGGAAAAAAACAAAGCACAAGATTATGCCATGTATATAACAAAACCAATAAATAATAATAAAAAGAGAAAGTTTATTTTAAACATTTCTGTAATGATATTTTCACTTTTGGTCTCTTTTCTGCCCGTTTCTGTTACGACTGAAATGGTTCATATTTCCAAGCTTTCTAGCATCAACAGCCCAACTATAATTTGTGTTTACAGTTTAATTAAGTGTAATATACTTTCATGAACGATCAGAGAACCATCTGTTGTGATCTTCTGTGTGATGGTTTGTTCACTAAAGTTGTTTACATTCATAAAAAATGAAAAGAAGAAATGTATTACATCACAATAAGGCTGGGACATGGTTATGGTAAGTGTAAATCTGGGTTACGGTTAGATTTAGGGACAGGCTGGGTTAGGATTAGGTTTAGGGACAGGCTGGGTTACGGTTAGATTTAGGGACAGGCTGGGTTAGGATTAGGTTTAGGGACAGGCTGGGTTAGGTTTATGTTTAGGGACAGGCTGGGTTATGGTTAGGTTTAGGGACAGGCTGGGTTAGGTTTAGGGTTAGGGACAGGTTGGGTTAGGTTTAGGTTTAGGGACAGGCTGGGTTACGGTTAGATTTAGGGACAGGCTGGGTTAGGTTTAGGGTTAGGGACAGGTTGGGTTAGGTTTATGTTTAGGGACAGGCTGGGTTACGGTTAGATTTAGGGACAGGCTGGGTTACGGTTAGATTTAGGGACAGGCTGGGTTAGGTTTAGATTTAGGGACAGGCTGGGTTAGGATTAGGTTTAGGGACAGGTTGGGTTACGGTTAGATTTAGGGACAGGCTGGGTTAGGATTAGGGTTAGGTTTAGGGACAGGTTGGGTTAGGTTTAGGTTTAGGGACAGGCTGGGTTAGGGTTACATTTAGGGACAGGCTGGGTTAGGGTTAGGTTTAGGGACAGGCTGGGTTAGGGTTACATTTAGGGACAGGCTGGGTTAGGATTAGGGTTAGGTTTAGGGACAGGTTGGGTTAGGTTTAGGTTTAGGGACAGGCTGGATTAGGGTTAGGGTTAGGTTTAGGGACAGGTTGGGTTAGGTTCGGTTTAGGGACAGGCTGGGTTATGGTTAGGTTTATGGACAGGCTGTGTTAGGGTTAAGTTTAGGGACAGGCTGGGTTATGGTTAGGTTTAGGGACAGGCTGGGTTAGGATTACATTTATGGACAGGCTGGGTTAGGGTTAAGTTTAGGGACAGGCTGTGTTAGGTTTAGGTTTAGGGACAGGTTGGGTTAGGTTTAGGTTTAGGGACAGGTTGGGTTAGGTTTAGGTTTAGGGACAGGCTGAGTGTCCATTCAGAACCGTGTTTGCTGTGTTTTATTGTAATATTTAAAATGTGTCATCTTGGAGAGGTCAGCTGGATCTTGCGGTGGTTGAATGTGGGTATGATATTCGGTTTCTCATACTGACATTTAACACTGAATTTCGTTTGGTTGTCCACGTCAGACTCTTGGGGTTTTTTCCTAATGAGAAGATGTGTAGAATCAAATGTGCTGTTGAACGAGCGTCCTCTTCCCCTTTAGTCAAACTTATTTCTGTGATTTGATTTCAGCTGTATGAACACTTTGCTTTGTAACTCAAGACTAATCATTTGTTTTCCCACACTTGCCATCAGGCCAGTCTCTGCTGGGACAGGTTTGTATTGGCAGGGATCTGTTAGCAATGTGGACTCTCAGAGGACCAGGAGTGGGTTAATTCATCCGCCTTGCATCGCTGCGCTCTCCAATTTGTCTCCCAGCACAAGACTTCCACCCCAGCAACATCAAGCTTTCAGCCGCAGCACTAACCGCAAAGAACTGCAGCACCTGCCTCTAGTGGCCAATTCCAGAACATCAGGGAGATATTTATCTTCGGCTGACGGTTGAAGCTACATTCAACTGGACACACTTGTGGTTTAATCACAGGAACTTGATGGAGTTCCGTCCTAGAGGACTGGGAATTTAAATTCAATGTATCCAGCTTGTAGGGCTGTTTGTGGTGGTATCTCATCAACCAGTATCCAGAACAGTGGTGAGCAGTCAGCTGATTATTTGAATCTGGTGATCTGGGTTCCATTCTGAACCATCCAGTCCTCTGAGGAGACATCTAAGTGTGAAGAACCTTTATAACACAAGTAATGGAAAGGAGCGATCACACCCACCATCTCCAGATCAGCCTTCCTGTAGCCTTTGATTTCAGTCCCAACTGCTTCATCTCAATAACGCTTCCAGAAGCCCTTACTCTCAGGATGCAGACATGGAAGGCTATTCCAAACATTACATCATTGAATTACATGAAGGAGCTCAGTGGATGTACTCTTCCAGACCTTCAATCACCCCTAATCCTTCACATGCTGCACCACTAAGTTCAATTCCCACACATTAGCTCAGACTTTGGAGGGATCTGTTAGCGATGTGGATTCTCAGAGGACCATCTCGTCCACCTTGCATCACCGTGCTCTCAAAGCTCCCAGCACAAGATTTCTACCTCAGTATCAACAAGCTTTGGGCTGCAGTGTGAACCGTGAACAGCAGGAGCACCTGCCCTCGTGGCCAATTCCAGAATGTTAGCGAGATATTTATCCACATCAAAAATACATTCTGCACACTCTCTTCACAGAACCGTCCACTGGATGGTTTATCATGGAACCAAATGTGGTTCTCTTAGGCAGTGTTTCTTAACCCTGTCCAGGGGTATTCCTGCCTAGCAACCAATGATTCCAGGAAGGCTCTGGACCCTACATGAACCTGAAGGATGAAGTATGTAAGAAGATGGATGGATGAATGAATAATAACACCAGTTTTCTCTTCTAATATCAGTGACATTGAGATTGAGGCCAAAAACTGCACATGAAGAACCTTCTAGAAGATGACTTCCTTCTGTTCGACCAAGCAGAGAACCTCAAGGTCTAATATAGAATATTTATAAAAAAAGAACCCTTAAAGAACTTCCTTTTAAGAGTGTCCAATAGTCCTGAAGTTGTGAACAGCAGATCTTTCAGTAATTAAATTATGAAACGCGGACTGAGGTCAAAAAGTGCCGACTTGGTTTTCTCTTTCTTTTTTTCACATCTCCAGACCATCTCCTGCCCTTACTTCTGTTCCTATCGCTCCTTCTGTTCCACTGAAAAGTGGAGTTACCTTTTAAACTCCACTGCTTACTCTGAAAGTAAAAGTCTCCTTTATGAAGACAGGACTGCCAGCGCTGCACCTCCTCAGCCGCTCCAGAACAACTCAGAGACTCTATTAATCCTGAGACTCTTGGCCGGCTGAGCGTCAGGGAGGTGAAAGGACAGTTCTCGCAGCATCACCGTCGTTTTTCTACACCTACTCCTGCTTCCACAGGCTCCTATTTGGCTTTTTTCTCCACCTGCCAGTGACGTAGCGTTGGTTTGTGCAGTGATGGAGTTGAGGCTCTGTATGAACACATGTATTATATGTCGGTCTTTCTGTGTCCATTCGCGTCTGTCTGACTGTAATCCATTTAGAATGTGTTCTTCATGTTTCAGTCTCTCGAACATGGCAAGAACCAGCTTACTAAGCATAACAGCTACCACCACAGACAACACCCTGCCAGCCCCCCAGAGATCTGGGGTAAGAAGTGGTTGAGCATCTGTATGAGGTGAGGGGTGTGGCGGAGGGGTAGCTGTTCTAAAGGTGTGACGGGGGGTAACACAATGAAATCTCAGTGAGCGAGACCCGTGTCTTCCGGGAGATGTGAGATGTCTGTCACTAGCAGACTAAAGTCCTCCGTATACGTCATAGACTAACTTCAGCAAAACAATCACACACGATTGTAGAGAAAGTCAAGACGAAGAGTCAACAATGTCCATCCGTTGTGCAGCTTTGGCTTCATAAAGCACCATAACTAGAGCTGTGATCATCATTGTCACTCACCGTCGTAAAGCCTCACAGCGCCACCTGCAGTTATAAACTGTATGTCACGGGCGTAAACAAAACACAACAGAAGGATGTTAGCTCATAAAGACACTTCTGGCTTCCAGAAACTCTTTGAGAAATTCTGCAGGACGTCTTAAGTCACTCCATGTTGGAGCAGAGACGTGTCCCCAAATATTTGTGAGGTCTGTTATCTCACTTTCCCAACACTGAACACGTCCCTCACTGATGTTGTTTCTTGTCCCTGGTCCTCCACAGGAATTTCAGAGAAATGCCAAGTTGGATTGATGTAAAAGCGTGAATCTGCCTGATGTGAATCAGATGTGTGTCAGATGTACCAAATTTGAAAGTGGTCCAAATCAGAACTGAAGATGTTGTCTTCAGAGACACGCAGACACACATCAGAGTCACATCTGATTGGACTTTTGGACCACTTTTACCTGCTGTTTGAACTGATGTGAAGGGCTGTAGAACAGTCGTAGCTCATCGATTTAAATGGGTTTAGTCAAATGTTGAAGATGGGTGTGTCCGTGCATATGGTGGTGGACCATGATGTCACAATGTGGGTACCAAACTCATAGGAATGGACACAGTGATCCACGTAAAACAATGAGTACAGCGATGAGAATGGATGTAACTATGGAAATGGGAATGAACATTCTGTAACCTTAGAAACGATATCCATGGAAACATCTGCAGTCTAACGTTATAAAAGGGTGGATTGTATCTGTTGAAGTGAAACATAACCATAGAAATAGTCTAACCTTTCTGGTGAAGGTTGTGGGTGTGGCCTAACTATGGACATGCAGTGAAGCTATGGAAACAGGTGTAGCTCCCGAACCCATATCAGCTCTACTGGTAAACTCTCAGTCAGGAGAGTTTCCACTTCATGGACCATCTGGAGATACAGGAGCAGTGAATCATGTTTCTGAAAGTATGCTCCCAGTGGTTAGTACCTCGACATCCAAGACATGCTGCCACATGCAGATGGTCCACGTGCAGCAGGGCTTACATGCTACCCTGTTTTTTAGGGGGAAGAAAGGCCCAGCAGGAGGATGTCTCCTCAGCAGGCTCTTCCAGCAGTCTCTGCTCTTGGGGGGAGATAATGTGTGGATATGAACCATATGGTGGGAAAATAGATGTTTGGAAGGTCAGAAGGTTTGCTGTGGAGGGCGGTAATTAAGTCAGATGTTTCAGTCTTTAGGAAGTCACGGGGAACGCTACATGACCCGGTAAACACAGACCTGCTCCGATTCATGCAAGCGAGAAGTCTACAGCTGTTATTAGTATTGTTTTCCACAATGTAACCTGGAGATTACATAATAACTTTGGAATTTTATAAATAACTACAAACATGGTATGCTGGTGGTTTCTTAGTGTTGCTAAGTGGTTGCTATGATATCTGTAGAGGTTGTTATGATA
The DNA here is from genome assembly GCA_034509495.1 of Acestrorhynchus altus. Classification (NCBI taxonomy): domain Eukaryota; kingdom Metazoa; phylum Chordata; class Actinopteri; order Characiformes; family Acestrorhynchidae; genus Acestrorhynchus; species Acestrorhynchus altus. The sequence continues at coordinate 18,107,697 of CM067525.1, read as the reverse complement.
TCGCTAAATGGGTACTGAACTGTTGCAAAGTGATTACAGTGGTATTTGAACTGGTTGCTGTGGTGTGGGGTGCTAGACAGGTGCTATGCTATGCCAGATGGTTCCTATGGTGTCTGGGGTGGTTGTGGGCGGAGCCTGGATAGACCTGTCACTCTCAGGTGTTTGTTAGTGTGGACGAAGAAGCTGCTGTGGAATAGACGGGCTTTAGTCTTTGTTCTGCTTGGTGAATAATTAATGTGTGTGTGTGTGTGTGTGTGTGTGTGTGTGTGTGTGTGTGTGTGTGTGTGTGTGTGTGTGTGTGCATGTCTCATTGGGATTCAGAGTGCACTGAAGGTCACTCAAAGGGGTCGCATGTGGACAGTGTTACAGGGACAAATGACAACCCACGCCAGGTGAATTATTCAAGTGTTATTCTCTCTCTCTCTCTCTCTCTCTCTCTCTCTCTCTCAGCGTTTGTGTGTGTGCGTGTGTTTGTGTGTGTGTGTGTGTGTGTGTTTGTGCGTGCGCTCAGGTTCTGATTTATGAGGAGAATCTGAAGAACAGTGGTTCAGTTAAGATCCAGCAGAAGCTCAGTGCCTCCTCAAAGCTCCAGATAATGTCTCGCTGAAGACCACATGGTCCCACCCAAACGAACCTCACCGCAAAGCATCTCTGACGTCTCGCTTGCAGAATGACTTTAGTGA
>CM067525.1:18057014-18102014 GCA_034509495.1 Acestrorhynchus altus | reverse complement strand
GAGACACAACACATCCCAATCGCCCCTTGTTTACCACTGTCTGGTGGGAGGTACCGGATTATTCAGTCAAGCACAAACAGGCTGGGGGACAGTTCTACTCCAGAGCTGTCAGACTGCTGTTCCCACTCCCCCTGACCAGTAACTCAAGACCATTTTACTTTGATCAGAATTACAGCATTCTTCTCCCAACATCCTGAAATCAGGGCACTGCTCTACATCAGAGTTTACATTTAAGCACTTTTTGAAGATCAGCCGAATAGTGAACTAAACATTTCCAGAAAGTCTTCATCTTTTACCGTTCCGCCTGGACACAGCAGAGGAGCCTAGATCCCAAACTGACTCTAAATCTGTGGAATAATGCATGTAATCCATCTAATTTGATCAAATCCAGTTTCCTGTAGCCAGTTACCATCAGCATAATTAATAAAGTAATAATCTAATCTAATCTAATCTACCCGTATGAATGATAGGTTTAATGTATTAACTCAGTTTTATATCGTTATCTACTGTAATCTAATCTAATCTAATTCCCTTCAGACAGGAAACCTAATCTACTATAATCTACCAATCTAATCTAATCTACTATAATCCACTATAATCTACCAGTCTAATCTAATCTACTATAATCTACCAGTCTAATCTAATCTACTATAATCCACTATAATCTACCAGTCTAATCTAATCTACTATAATCTACCTGTCTAATCTAATCTACTATAATCCACTATAATCTACCAGTCTAATCTAATCTACTATAATCCACTCTATTCCAGTCTAATCTAATCTACCTGTTAGTCTGATGGGTTTATTGTTTTTATTCAGTCATGTAATCTAATCTAATTCCCATTGTGTGTGTGTGTGTGTGTGTGTGTGTGTGTGTGTGTGTGTGTGCTGTAAATGGTTCTCTGTCTGGTTACAGCTTCTTTTGGTCAAAATGGGACCCACATGGAAAATTTTCCCAACTAGCCCAAAACTGGTCCAACTGTGTCCCATTGTGAGTAGGTTCTGGCTCACAGACTCATCACTATTCCATGGCAGATCTGATGACATGTGGACCAGAACAGGCCAGAACTATAGACCAGACCATCCCTTTAATTAGCAGTAAAGCTCTATGCTGCTGTAAGAAAATCACATCTTTTATACCTAAACCAGACTCTAATCATCTCTGAACGTGCTGGAAGCTGTATGATGTGTCCACAAAGAAGCTGAGATCTTTGTTCCTTCAATGTATTTGATGTCCCGTACCAGCAGCACTATTTTGAGGAACGTATGACAACTTTAATTTAAGAACTTTGGAAGCTCCATGTTCCTCTGCATGCTCTCCTCCTAGCTACTTTTCCAAACTACCTCTGTCACTTATTTCTCATGTTGAGTCTGAAGTAAAGATCTGAGAACAGGACCTGTTTCAAGCTGAAGCAAACCCTTGTCACGGCATGGGATGACGCCATCCAGAGTTTCCTGTCGTTCCTTTTTGGACCTGAGAGGCCACCTGAGGCCCTTCTTTGCCTCCTTTCTTCCTCCTCCGTTACTGTTAGACCTGTCAGCCAGCGCTCACTTCTCAGCGCCCTTCAGGCGGCGACGGCTTCTCTTAACACGAACAAAAGCTCGCCAGAGGAGATTCAAACGAACATATAATCCTCCACAAATGCAGTTGGGCCGTCCCTCATTCCCTCTCCTTTCTCCCCAGACAGGTCTTCTGTAGGAGTACGATGAGCTTCTGATCTCCACGTCCGGCCCCTGAGGGCGACACGTCCTCCGTAATGGCCCTGAGAGGGAACCGTTTTCACAGAGTGCCTTCCCGAATGGTAGCGACACGCAGGGCGCTTCTCCACGGGTTGACTGATAACAGCCCCGTCTCAGTCCAATCAATCAGTGACTCCATGTTCAGGAAAGCAACTCACAGGGGTCTCTGGCATGGACGCCTCGGTGGGGCCACATTAGCAACTTTAGCAAGATTAGCTGAGGTGATTATCTGCTAATCACCAAGCTAATGAGGCTGTGAGAGACTCTGCATCTCTGAGACATGTCTCTGAGTGTTGGTTTGGAGGAAGAAAGGAAGGGAAGGAAGCTCTGAAATACATTAATGAAATGTCAAGGGCCCGTCCCCAGCGAGCCAGAGCTGAGCGGGGACTCCGGCTCCAGCGATCTTCAGCCCGGGAGCGACGTGCTTTCAGCTAATTAAGCAATTAAATCAATCTTCTCACACAGATGCTGCAATACGGCATGTTTTTATGAGCTGTTTTACAAAATGCTTCTACAGTTTAGGTCCCAGTATAGTCAGCATGGACTGCGGATGAGTCAGCCAGTCTGTATGCAGGTTGATCATCAGCCCCGCCCCCTCTCTCTGATCAGTCACAGTCTGCAGGTTGAGCATGTACGGGTGTATTGGGAATGTCCTGCTGTTTGTCCTCTTCAGTTCACAAAGAGAAACAGGTCTGGTTGGCTTTATGTCCCGGAGTCTTTTGCCGCTCTCTGGTAATGTTTATATTCTCTGTTCTCCATAAATCGAAACATTAATCATATCTCTCTACTTTTCCTGAGTCTGGGCTGACAGAAGACTAACAGTTCCTCTGCTAGTTCTTGAAAAGCAGCAAGGTGTCGGGTTCCTGATGCTGATCAGTGTACGCGGGAATATCCCTTTACATTTACGGCATTTAGCAGACGCCCTCATCCAGAGCGACTTACAAAAGTGCTTTGCTGTGTTTCCAATAAAGTGGCCAGTGAGTGGAAGCAGAAGGTGGGTGTTTCCAATAAAGTGGCCAGTGAGGGGAAGCAGAAGGTAGGTGTTTCTAATAAAGTGGCCAGTGAGGGGAAGCAGAAGGTAGGTGTTTCCAGTAAAGTGGCCAGTGAGGGGAAGCAGAAGGGAGGTGTTCGTAATAGCGATTCCTCCTGCACTTATAGGATCTGCTGGACTGGCTCAGTGCCAGTGATACGGTGTTTTGATGTTGTAGTAGAGTCTGTCCTGCATCCCTGAATGAAATTCCAAAACCCAAAACCTTATACATCTGAACCCTCCGGCCACAGAGACGAGACAGGATGCACTAGAGGCATGGCCTTTGCTCTGGACTGAGATAGGCCAGATGTCCAAGGGCAGAAGGTAGGACAGATGTCCAGGCCTGATTTTAATCACCTCCGAAACCTAGTCTATCATATCACACACACACACACACACACACACACACACACACACACACACACACACACACACACACACACACACAAGGACAAATGAACCACTGACACAGTCACAGGTATGTACCCTGATTGCCGTACTCGTGCTCCCTCCAGTCCATTAACCAAATGCTCTGATTTTATTCCTCGGAACGTCTCTCCATTTCCATTTGAAATTTAACCATCAGGTAATTCCAAAGCCATCAAGGGAAGATCTTAAAGTACAGTCCAGATTAGACGACTATTAACAATCTGCTGTAGTGACTAAAGATAGTGAGAATGACTCGGATCTCTTGGGGAGTGGAACGGCAGGATGTGCCGAGGAAGGGGGTTGATGACATGACTGTCCTGTCTGACATGAGTCAGTGCCCTGCTACTGTACTTACATTCCCTTTACAGTCCCTCTGCTGTCCTTGCTGTCCCTCTACTTCCACAGTCCCTTTACTGTCCTTACTCTCCCTACCATTTCTCTACTGTCCATACTATCCCTACTGTCCCTCTACTTTCCCTACTGTCCAGCGGCTGTCGCTACTGTGCATCTACTGTCCCTCTTCTGTCTCTGTTATTCCTCTACTGTCCTTTTTCAACTGCTACCGTCACTATTGTTCCTTTACTGTCTCTACTGTCCCGTTGCTGTCCATACTGTTTATCTACTGTCCACAGATACAGGTGTTTCTAATAAAGTGGCCAGTGGTGAAAGTAGAAGGTGTAAGTTTGTAATAAAGTGGGCGCTGTGTGCTGAGAGTACATTTTAGTGAAATCATTTGTGAGGTAGATGTTTTTGCTGGAGCTCCTCAGGGCCTCTGAGCGACTCGCTCTGAATTCAGGACAGAACATTTCATGTAGGTGTTTTAAAAGGATGAAGAAAGTTTTGGAGGGTCTGGCGCTCAACACAAGTACGCTGCTGTCATGAAAAAGCTAACGTCTTGAAAGCGCCCCCTCTGTCGCGAAGGCGTATGAGACGAGCAGATGAAGGTAAAGGTGCGAAACTCCAGCGACAAAGCAAATAAAAGGCAAAGGAATAAAAGCCATGAATAAACAGAAGAAAGGAGCGATGGATTGATGGGGGAGTAAAAGAAGACACAAGCACAGTCACAAAAGAACATATCTGAGTTACACGGACGGAACAGCAAAAGCGGTCAAGCAATGTCAAACCTAGCCTGGTTTTGTTAGCAGCTAACTGCTTGAAATGCAGTAAGCTATCAGCAGAGCTTCCAAAGCAGCTTCTGAGACTGGAGACGTTCCAGACGCCACCTAAAGCTCAGAGCTGCACTCAGCTCATTTACTGTAATCAGTGTATGAGCTAGAAGTACTACCTTCTCCTTTTCAGCTTGTTAGGTTTGAACTCCAGTCTGTGTGGGCTCTTCCATGTCCATATTCAATCATGGGGACAAAGTTAGGACACCTCATAACACCTTTGACTTTAACATATTAATAAATCTCCACACCCTGCTGCAGCAGAGCAGCACCAAACCATCACACTCCCACCACCATGCTTCACAGCTGCTATGAGTCTTCTGTTACTGTCTCCAAACAATTCAGCTTTGGATTCATCTGTCTAAAGCACATTGTTCCAGAAGTTCTGCTCTTTGTCTAGATGGTAGCGTAGATGACTGGTCATGTGTGTGTGTGTGTGTGTTTGTGTTTGTGTGTGTGTGTGCGTATAGGTGTGTGTGTGGGCGTGTGTGCGTGTGTACGTGTGCGTGTGTGTGTGTGTGAGACGTGTTTTTGTTTGTGTGTTATTGAGCAGCTCTCCACAGGATCAGTGTGTTGATAGGTTCCCTGAGGGGACTCGTTCAGGAGTGAGAGTAAGTGATTCAATCAGTGTGTCCAATACTGTCTCATTAGCCTGCCATACTAATTACCAACACCGTCCACCCGCCCTCAGTCTTCTATATCCTCCTGTCTCTCTCTCTCTTGTTCTCTCTCTCTCTCTCTCTCTCTCTCGTTCTCTCTGTATCTCTCTCTCTGTATCTCTCTCTCTCTCGTTCTCTCTCTCTCTCTCTCGTTCTCTCTGTATCTCTCTCTGTATCTCTCTCTCTCTCTCTCTCGTTCTCTCTGTCTCTCTCTCTCTGTCTCTCTGTCTCTCTCTCTCTCTCTCTCTGTCTCTCATTCTCTCTCTCTCTCTCTCTCTCATTCTCTCTCTCTCTGTCTCTCGTTCTCTTTCTCTCTCTCTCTGTCTCTCATTCTCTCTCTCTTGTTCTCTCTCTCTCTCTGTCTCTCTCTCTCTATCATTCTCTCTCTCTGTCTCTCTCTCTCTATCATTCTCTCTCTCTGTCTCTCTCTCTCTCTCTCTCATTAAAAGAATGTTCTTAGGATGTTGGATGAAGCTTGTTTAGATGGGCAGGGTGTGCAGGAAACGTGTGCTCCCCGTGGGATTTGAGGAGTCGGGGTGGAGGAATACTATTACACTATTAGGAGGATTTGTTGCAGTTAAAAAGCAGACTTAAGCAGCCCGTTTAAAAGCAGCCATCTTCAGAAGTCCATCCCTTGATTAATTATTGGGGTTATTACAGCAAAACGATTGAACTACTGGCTATGGATGTAAATCAGGCCAGACAACAACAGGTACAGAGCGGAAGGCAGGAGCAGAAAAGACATAAGGAGACATTGTTGTTGAAAGAAACCTCCAACTGGTCATGTTCTCAGGTAGACAGTATCATTGGAACAGTTCATTGGTTGGATTCATTCAGTGTTCTACTTCCCTCTTCTGTCTCACACTCTCTCTCTCTCTCTCATTCTCTCTCTCTGTCTCTGTCTCTCTCTCTCTCTCTCTGTCTGTGTCTCTGTCTCTCTCTCTCTCTCTGTCTGTCTCTCTCTCTGTCTCTCTCTCTCTCTGTCTGTCTGTCTGTCTCTCTGTCTCTCTCTCTCTGTCTCTCTCTCTGTCTGTCTCTCTCTCTCTCTCTCTCTCTCTCTCTCTCTCTCTCTCTGTGGTTCTGGTTCTGGTCTTGACTCTCTCATATTTGGTCTCACTTTTACACCAGATGACTCTGAATCATTGTGAGCATGTAACCGTCTAAATGATGAAATTTCGAATGTGGAGTTCTGTGGATCTATCACTGATCTGAAATTTAAGATGATCATGATGGAGTTTCTGAGTTGCAGCTGAGACTCTTTATTGGGGGTTTTGGTAAACGGTCTGATGTCGAAGCTTTGAGTCGTTACTGTCAAAAGACTTTGACATAGAATCTTAAATAGGCAGAGAGGTGAGAACATCGACATCTAGAACTAATGGAGCACATCTCAACCTGTCAGAAACGTGCCGTCAGAACTTCACAAACCCACAAGCTCCTCAACATGCCAGGAACAGGCTGGTTAGTGCGCCGACAGAAAGCAGATTCCTGCAGAAGAGCCAGCCTTCAAGAAAGACAGCGGAATAACTCGGAGAATTGGGAGTGACAGAGTAGAAAATTAGAAGATGAAATTCAGCAGCGAGTGTGAGTGTGTCCTACTGAACCCCCCGGAGGGAGAGCACACCAAGCCGAGTCAGCCGTTTTGATCAGCGTCGGCCATATGGTGGTGCACGGGGGGGTAATCGCGGGGTTAATGATTAATGTTTACCAGGCCAGAGAAGAAACATACACCCACACACACAAACACAGATACAGGGAACATGGACAGACTCCAGCGCACTCGGATCAGTGCTCGTGGGAGGCCGTGATTCCGTGATTCGGGCAGGTTTAAAAATATTGATATTGCATTCAGTGCTCCTGCAGCGAGCCCTCAGGGGGGCGTCCAGGAAATACGGATAAATCTCACATTCCTTTTTGCACATGCTGCTTTATCCGACTCTGCAACTCACTCTACTCTCTTGTATCTCTGTGACTGTCATACAGTTTTCACAGATTCCTGTAGCGCAGATTCCTGTTACACTCCTGAAAATAGGAGCCACGAGGGGTTCTTTGAAGCCACAGTCGGATTTCCCACATTATTTTGAAAATACATGGTAAACAACAAGCTTTTCCGAGCCTGAGAGTTCTAGAAGAATGGTTTTAGAACACTGTAGAAGGAACTGGGGACCATGAAGGACCACAAAAGCCCACCCTCCAGATTGGTGGAAGCGGACGCATCTCTGGTGAACAAGCTGAAGGCTTTCTATGCTCACTTTGAAGCCGCCGGCAGAGACCACAGAAGAATAGAATAGAATAGAATAGAATAGAATAGAATAGAACTTTATTGATCCCTTGGGAGGGTTCCTTCAGGGAGGTTCCAGTAGCAGCATGGGATTCAGCATCAGTACAGAAGTAGAAAGATAAATAATTAATTTAGTAAGAGACACTAAACACTATATAAATATAAAGAATATATCATATCGAGTCTATATAACAATATACAATATAGATAACAGTGCATTAGAAGAGGGTCCTGTAGGAGGCGCTATTGCACATTATTATTGCACTTTAGAAACTGTTTATTGCACAGAGAGTCCAGCTGTGTTGTGTTGCGATGGTTGCAGGTTACTCTTAACTGTTGACTGTTGGTTCAGTTCCTACTCGTTCCTCTCCTCCATCCTCCTGTTATCCCCCCCCCCCAGAGAGGAGCTGTACAGTCTGATGGCGTGCGGGACAAAAGTTTTTTTGAGCCTGTTGGTCCTGCACTTGGGAAGGACAGTCTCTCACTGAACAGTGCGTCTCTGATAATGATGAGATGGTCTACCTGGATGGAGATACCACTATGTCTGGTTCAATGGAGGTGCATTGGAAAGAGTAAACAGTTTCAAGTACCTTGGAGTTCACATCTCGCAGTATCTGTAATCGTCCCTCCACATTAACTCTTGGAGACATCCTATCAGCTCCTCTGACCAATCAGGAGCTCTTTGTGGTTCTATAATTCAGACTGTAGTTCATCTGTTTCTCTGCAGACTTTATTCTCCTCCTTTCACCCTGATCTTCAATGATCAGGACCCCACAGGACCACCAGTTGTTTGATGTTCAGGCATTAAAGGGTTAAGGAACAGAAGATAAGAAGGTCTGTTTCCGGTATTTCAGGTTTCCACATGTCATTTACTGTGATCCATACTTTTTCAATCATTGTAAAAATTCAATATCCATTCTCTTCATCATCAGAATGTTGATGCACTGTCAGACAGTCACAGCGAAACAGCACACACTCACTCTTACCTTCGATAAAATAATCTGTGATATTGCCTCCTAATTTTGTGCTCATTAACAGTCACCATGGAAAAGACGTGGTCTCTCTGTGCTGGACGTTAGACTCACAATGAACATCCAGTGGAACAAAATGCTGGAGTGGTTTTCTACTCTTTGGACCTGGATTACTCACCTCATCTAATGACGCTACAACGTCTAAAATGTGGTCTGCAATGTTTGTAATGTTGTTGGATTTTGGTAACTTGAGACCACAGTCTGAAACCAACCAAATCAATGATGCTAGAATAGTACATTGAGTGGACGTAAACATGGTGACGTTGACCAGACATTGGGTCTTTGTCACCATACCTCACATCTACAACCAACAACACATCAACATCACGTTCCACGTGAAAGTGATGTTGGCATTACATAGATGTCATCTTGGTCTCCTGTCTTAGGAAACAAACAACTAGAAGTCAATATCTGCTCTTCTTCTCCTTCTTGTCCTCTCATACTGGCAGGTTCTCAGCCCATTCAGCTCTCGGCGGTACAGAAACAGAAGTTCAGAAAAGAGGTTCTGGAAGCCGAGCCCAGTCCAGCTGCATGCCTGCATGTTATATTTGATGGAATCTGGTCTTCCACTTCAAGACAGAGGAAGGAGCTGGAAGCCGTTAACCTTTCTGCTGTCCCCCAGGCTCAGCTGTCTGCCAGTGACAGGATGAAGATGAGGAGCGAGAGGAAGCAGTCTCTGTGTGTATGGGAGAGCAGTGAAGGGTCATCATCCTCAGTAAGTAGCACTGTAGAAACTGACCGAGATGATCACAACGTCTCCGTATTCACTATGTCTGTAATCTGGACTCGGAATGTCCCAGCAGAGGACATTTCTAACATTAACAGGAACTTTAGAATACAACAAATAACCCAAATAAACACGTCGGAAATCCAAGAGTAAGTCATACAAGCCTGATAAAGCTTCCAGGGTCAAATAGAGCTATAGACATCTGATAGAGCTACACAGGTCTGCAAGAGCTGAGAAGGTCTGGTAGAGCTAAAGCAGCCCGATGGAGCAGTGAAACACATGGAGCTCAAAGAGAGCGGGAGCAGCAGGAATCTGATCACCTGTGAGAGTCTGATTCTGCTGTAGGAGATTAGACAGAGCTATCCTAGGCTGGTACGTCTACAGTCTAACGGAGCTGCAAATGTGTGGGAATGGTGTTGTAGTTCTTCCTGTAACTAATCCTATTTTCATCATCCAGGTCAGCACAGGTGGGTGTAGACCTGCATAATTCCGAGTGTTCCCAGGAACTGGGTTTTGAAGAGTGGGGTAAGAGAGTGTGAGAGTGAGGATGTGGAATGTTTCAGGGTCATTAGGAGAAGAGCATGTACGCTTCCATCCAGAGTGAGAGAAGCGTTCGGTGATGAAGTCAGTCTGCTTCTCCAGCACTGAGTACTGTCTGTACACTGCTGAATAATTCACTACAGCCCGCAAATCTGCTCGCTCGCTCGCTCTCTGTCTCTCTCTCGCTCTCTCTCTCTCTCTCTCTCTCTCTCTCTCTCTCACTCTCTCTCGCTCTCTCTCTCTCTCCTCTGTCTCTCTCTGGTCTCTCTCTCTCTCGCTCTCACTCTCTTTCTCTCTCTCTCGCTCTCTCTCGCTCTCCCGCTCTCTCTCTCTCTCTGTCTCACTGTCTCTGTCTCTCTTGCTCTCTCTCTCTCTTTGAGTGTGTGTGTGTGTGTATAGAATGTGTGTGTGTGTGTGAGAGAGAGAGAGAGAGAGAGAGAGAGAGAGAGATGGGTAACCCAGGCAGGCGGAATAAAATAAGGCAATAGAATTTTACACAAACAAAGGGTTCTTTAAAGTGTTCTATATAGAACGAAGTGTAGAGGGTTCTGTTCAGAACCTTTAATATTCACTGATATTCTAGAGCGCGTTTAACACGACGAAACACAGCATAGACGCAGACTCTGTGTTAGAGGTGGTCGACCTTTCAGGCAGGATTGAGCATCAGAGTGACCTGCATATGACATTAACCTTATAGATTTCCCTCCATTAGAGCTGGGTTCATTTCTACACACTGCTCTGACCTTCAGTCAGAATGATGGACGAATTGGCATAAACACACCTGCCTACGGTTAGAGCAGAGAGACAGTTTAGAGATCAGATCCCTGATAAAGTTAGGACACCCTATGAACACCATTGTTTTGTCCTTATTTAATGATGAAGACATTTAATCTTCACTGTAGACTGAGATGAAGGTGATATAACAATACACACAACTGAAGAAACAACACTGTCTGAGACATCATTTACAAGTGGAGAACGTTTAGAACAACTGCCCACATGACCAGATCAGACCGTCCTACAATCCTACAATCCTAAAATGTTCCTCAAGGATCTACAGGTAGCTCTCACCGCAGCTGATGTCAAAGTGCAGCTTCTACCATCAGAGAAAGAGACAGAGAGAGAGAGAGAGAGAGAGAGAGAGAGAGAGAGAGAGAGAGACAGACAGACAGACGGACAGACAGACAGAGACAGAGAGAGACAGACAGACAGACAGACAGACAGAGACACAGACAGACAGACAGAGAGAGAGAGAGAAAAAGAGACAGAGAGAGAGAGAGAGAGAGAGAGAGAGCGAGAGAGAGAGAGAGAGACAGACAGACAGAGACACAGAGAGAGAGACAGACAGACAGAGACAGAGAGAGAGAGACAGACAGACAGAGACAGACAGAGAGAGAGAGAGAGAGAGAGAGAGAGAGAGAGGCAGACAGACAGACAGAGACACAGACAGACAGAGAGAGAGAGAAAAAGAGAAAGAGAAAGAGAGAGAGAGAGAGAGAAATTGCAGCCTTTTGTTGTTCAGCCACTCCTGTGTTGTTTGGGATCATTGTCCAAATTAAAGGTCAAGTTCCTTCCAGAGATTTCGTTTTTAGCTGGTGTTCTACACTTTCCATCAATCCAGCCGTTAGATTGAAGAAGATGCCCAGCTCTCACTGAGGAAAACCATCTCCACAGCATGATACGAACACCACCATGCTTCACTGTTGGAGTGGTGTTTGTTGAGCAACGGTATTGGTTTGATTTGCGCCACACATAGTGTTTGATGTGTCTGACAGAAATGTGGGAATGAGACAGAGAGAAGGGTGATGGGAAAGAAATCGGAGAGAAGAAGAAAGGAGTGATAAAAGGAAGAAAGTAAGAAAGAGGAAGGGAAATGAGTGACAAAGAAAAGAGACAATGAAAAGAAAGAAAAGAGAAAAAACAAGTAGCTTCCTGTTGTGCGCCAACATATCTGCGCCCACCCACCAGCCCCCCAGCACACTCGCACAATTCTGCTCCACACGGAGCCTGCAGATCTAAAGTGCTAGATTTAGACTGATTACAGCTCTATTAGGGAGGAGAGAAAAGCTGAAATTGCAGCCGGACCCTCGCTGAGTCCAAGTCCCGCTGTTTGCTTTTCTCTTCTTTTCTTTTTTGTTCCCTAAAATCCACAAAACAACCTCCAACCCGTTCGACCTCGTCGTCCTCCCCCCTCTCTCCACTGTCCCTCTTCTTCAGCTCTGGTGTCCTGTCCACAGTGCCAGGCTGAAGACACACTGATCTAGTTCAGAAGGCAGGAGGCTCAGCCGCAGAAACTCTGTACCTGTTACCTGGACCAGAGTAACTGGGTGTAGTCAGTGTAGTTTGGACCTGGATTAGCCACTTTGGGCAAATTCCTAGAAACTTGGGAATTCTGTACCTTTCCTGAGGCATAATGTGACCGTCATTTCACTTGACACAACAAGCAGTCTGGCAGTTTCAGGAACCTTTGGTGGTTCTCATAACCATTTATATAAAACCTTCACACAGGGAATGATCTGCAAGCATTTGAGAGTATTCCTAGACCTTCAGCACCTTTAGACTTTCTGCCAAATAGACAACTGTGTCAATCCCTGCAAGCTTCTTTGACACCTTGACTGAAGGTACCCTCATGCAGTGATGGCTGTAGCTTTACGGCACCCTGGGCAAAGCCTCTCTTCAGTCATCCCAGCCCCCACCAGGGTTCCACTGACTGTATTCATGTCATTTTGTAAGGTATTAAAAATCAATTATTCTAACTGTGTTTACACAACGAAAGTTAAAGGTAGGCAGTTCCAATCATGACCTACACAAATTCTTATGCAAACAAAACACTGGCACTCGTCCGCTCTCGCAGTGCTGCCTACAGATGTAAATACTTGCCAGTGAGTCCACAGAAACACTGCCAGGTTATATTTATGTGTTCAGAATAACCAGACCCTCCATATAGTGTCCTATAGTGTCCAAATGAAGGAAAAGGTCCCAAGTAGGATCATGTTTATATTCTCATAGGAATGAACGGGGAACAAAAGGCAAAATTATATATAATGACTAGTAACATCCAACCAAGCACATGGGGTACCACAGCAACCACTTCCCAACATGTGAGCACCCACCTGAGAGACCATCTCAACCATCTGGCCACAGCAACTGCCTAGCACAAGACACCATGGCAACCACCTTGAATATCAACACAACACCATGCCAACCACTTGAAATACACCAAGACAGGATGGCTGCACTATGCGATCAGGCAGATATGTAAATGATTAGTGGTGTGGTCTGGTTAAACATTGGGTTTGGGCACAAGAGGGTGTAAAGTGCTTCCTCCACTGCCCTATAAAAAGACTCTCCGAGGCTACTTTTGGGTAGTGTACGTTTCGGTGGGAGATCGCTGACTGCCAGACACAATGACGGATTCTAAGAGGGGCATCATTGGATCAGAAAAGAAAGATGGTTGTTTTCATGAACACATTTGTTGCCTCTCGTGGAACGTCTCCACCAGACTAAGTCTCCCTTGGCCTGCCCGACTGCCACAACTGCGTGGAAGTGGAAACCATCACATCCATACCACTCTTCCTTCCTCTCTCTCTCTCTCTCTCTCTCTCTCTCTCTCTCTCTCTCTCATACACACTCTTTCTCCCCATAGTTATACTCTCCCTCTGCTTTTATTCTCTGTATAATTTGTACTTTTTCCTCCCCACTTTTTCCTCTCTCTCTCTCTCTCTCTCTCTCCCTCCATTTCTGTTTAATGGTGTTTCTAAAGAACATCTGGTCTGTAGAGACATTCTGCTGAATCTTCAGTAGTGCAGAAATATATTGCTATGAAACTGTGTGTGTGTGTGTGTGTGTGTGCGTGTGTGTGTTATACTTTATGTCTTCACACTGTTGTACTTTTGCCTTGTTAGCGTACTTTATTCACAATCTAAAGACAAGGACATTCTGTCACTGTCCACTTTATTGGAAACCTCCTTTATAGATGCTGTACACACTGTACCACACAGAGGTGTTTCTAATAAAGTGGCCAGTCAGATATTGAGTGAGGTGGATGAGCTTGTGTTTGCTTTTGTGATATAAACAGCACTGTGGATTTGTGTGTGTGTGTGTGTGTGTGTGTGTGTGTGTGTGTGTGTGTGTGTGTGTGTGTGTGTGTAGCAATGTGAAGCATATGAGTTAAAGGATTCTGAAAGTGCAATCTCACATGACTCTCTCTCTCACACACACACACACACACACACACACACACACACAAACACACACACACACACACACACACACCCAGTCGACTGTTATTTCTCTTATCAGTGCTGACAGATACAAACTCAAAAGGGAACAGCGTCTCTTCACACCAGTCTACACACACAAACACACACACACACACACACACACACACACACACACACACACACACACACACAAACAAACACACACACACACACACACACACACACACACACACACACACACACATTTGTGTCCTTGACACCGAGGCTGCTGTGTATATCAGGATTTAGATGATATTGAGCTTTTATCTGTTAGTCGCTTGTTTACAATGCAGAATAAAATTAAAAACAGGTTATTTTGTTTTAAACACTATTAAACCCCGCCTCCTCTTCACCCTTTGGAATCAAAGTAGCTTGGACCCCCTGAGGGGGTCAGACACCAAAAGACCCCTAAAGGTGGAAACAAGACACCACTGAGTTCTTCATCTTTAGCAGATCAGACAGAATATAATACTTTAACGTAAAGCAAAGGTCAGCACCCAGCCAACCACATGTAACAAGTGGCCAACACCTGAGCACCCACCTCAGACACCATAGCAACCAATGGTGATACAATATCAGCTACCAACATCAAAGCACAGAGGTGGGTAATTCAGGTCCAGCAAGTCAAAATCCAGCCCTAACCCTAACCACCAGATCAGACTGCCAAGTAATTATTAGAAAAATGAACTGAAGATGGAGGAAGGGCTGTTATTTTTCATACCAAACTGATATGAAAGTGGTAGCCAGGCAGTCTGAAAAATCCTGGGGCAGATTTTAACTTCCTTGACTTGAAATACCCCCCTCTGTGGCAGGAACTATAGTAATCACTTAGCAACACCATAGGAGATCCAGAGAAAAACAGACCCCCTAACTTCCTCTGACAAGACCAGGTAGACCACCAAGCCCTCAGATAAAGAACAAAGCTTTCAGCCTTGAAAGAGTGGAGAACATCAAACTCCACACTCAATTCCAATCTGAACCAACTGCAAGAACATTCAAGAAGGAAAGCATAAAGTTAAAGATGAAACACATTGTTCAGTATTTTAAGCAGCACCAGGTCTTGTCCAATTTTAGAGTGAACGTAGGAAAGGAGTACCCAGGGAGATTTGAGCTCAGATCATTTTGAATGAGGTGTCAGACCTTAATGTACCTGTTGGGTTATGTTTCTCCTGTTATGGAGTTATGTAATATGTTAGTTTTGGGAGATGGTCTACACCCCAATCTCCTCCCACTCTTACATAACCTGTCACTTCCACCACACCATTATGTCAAGCAGTCCCACTGCTCCCTAACTTGCCATGTCCACCATGGACATCAACCTGATCGCCTCCGATAACAAACTCTTGTCCTCTGCTTTGGGTCTCTCCACCACAGGCCCAGCTGCAATCTGTGGTTTCCTTCTGCTGGCGTGGCTTCCTTCTCTTCTTCCTGCTTTGGTCAATTGTGGTGCCAGCGGCGATCTCTTGCCTCTCCTCCTGGCTCCAAATGCTCCCTGCATTCCCAGTGCCGATCCCCACCTGCCACCCCTTGCAGCATTTCCTTTGCTTGGACTGCTAACAAGAGGACCCAGTTTTCCCTGCTCCTTGCCTCTTTCCCTGGCTTCTGAATCTCTTCCGCTCAGCCTGCATGGTGCGATTATGTTACCACCCCTTTTCCTCATCATAGTGGCTGCTATTCCTCCCCAGAATCAGCTCTCTCTCCTGTCTTTTCCCCTGTCCTGCCCTCTGTTTTTCCTCTTCCACTCCCATTTTAGCTTGTACTTTCTCTCCCTCTACATTTTTGCCTTGTATTTCCTTATGAATTTTGTCCCCTGTCTGCCTCTTCCATCCCTGCCTCTCCTTATCCACTTCCCCAACACTTTCATCCCAATCTCTCCCTCTTTTGTCCCAGCCTTTCCCCCTGCCGGCTGCCACCAATTTCCTGCCCTTTGCTGCTGCCCTGGTGCCCAACGCTGCTCTCAGCCCCCCCTCCTGTTTCATCTTTCCTCTTCCCTGTTCCATCCAGCTTTTTATGCCATCTGCCTTCTCCACAGGTGCCATTGCAAACCTGGCCACTATCCCGTCCCCAGCACCAGATGGGGCTTTTCCTCATGGCGGCACCTGTTTTGCCTCCTCCTTGTGCTTGCCTCTTCAACTCTCATTTCATCCCCTTGGTTCTCCATTCAGCACTGCCTGTGTGGTGTGGACATGGGACTCCCTGTACCAAGCAGCAGCTCCTGTCCCTCTTGGGGGACACAATGCTCAACTACACAACGCACATCATCCCTCAGGGCCATTCTTTCATATCTCACCTCATCTCTCTTGCTTCCTCTGTTACGTGCCTGTTCCAGCACATCACGATCAATCATGTCTGCACTTCTGAACTGCGTTTGTGGCTGCTTGTGCTTGAACACTGGAATTTCCTTTCCCATCACGGGCCCTGCTGATGTTGCATTCTCCACAGATGTGGCTCCATCCCTTGGTTTTGGTAGTTATTGCAGAAGCAATGGTTTTCCTGCCACTGGCACAGCCATGGGTCTCTGCTCAGGTGACTTGCCCACCATGTGCGAGCTCATAGTCATAGCTGCCGTGCTCTGGGGACATGAATGGACCAGATGCATCATTTTAATTAACTCAGGCAACACAGCTGTAGTCAACATAATCAATAAAGCCAGATCAAATAACACATCAATGTTTTTTTCTTCATACTCTCACCTGGTTGTCTATAATGCACCAATTCATTATCAAAGCAAAATACATTCCTGGCCTGTCTATCCCGTTAGCTGACACTCATTCTTGTTTTCAATTCCAGAAGTTCAAGTCCTTGTCACCTCGTTTAGACACAGAACCCAATCCAACACCTTCATTTACAGATACAATATTTCTCTTACAACTGGTCTCGAACAACATGCACTCAACTCCCAACTCTTATTCCTTCAGGCTGTTGCTCCCACCACCCTCTTCTCGTACTGGACCAGCTGCCAATGCTTCAAACATTTCCATGTGCTCCACACCTTTGCTTCCCATGACCTCCATACCTTTAACTGCTTTCCTCACCTCAGCAAGCATCCACTTCACCACACATTCCTCCACCATCAAAGTTTAAATTGTAGAAGAAATTGATTGCTGCAAACTCCTTCTTTCAGTTGCCCCATCAGTTCAGCACTAATCATCAGGTCACCCTTCTACCGAGTGGCACTGGAAAACATGCTGTCCTGCTGCCTGTCTGTCCTGCATTCTGGACAACTCCCACTCAGCTTGTCCAGTACACTCCAAGCCAGGCTTCTCCTGGCCTTTTTTTAATCTTTCTTCGCTGCTCCAAATTCACCACCATATCAGCAACATATGGCACTTCTGCCTCCTCCACATTTTCTGACTCTCTTCCCCATTCAGTCCTTATGAACCCACGGTCCGCCAATTTAAAGCTGCCACCCTCCAGGACCCACTATTCATCACAGAATTCACTTCTGTGGTCACTCGCCACTGGTTTCATCTCCACCTGCAATGCATGCTGACAATCCTACCCACTTTTCAGCTCACTATGTTAGAATTGGAGCAGCCACCTCCACTTCCTTTTCAGGACTGCCCTCCTGAAGACTCCTGAAGCCACCCGAAGTCCAGCCCAACATCAACATCAGAGTTCACACACCCCTCCCACCATAAGTCCTTGGGGCATGGGACAACAAGTAATGTAATAACTTTAGAAAATGGTCCACACCCCAATATAACCTTTCACTTCCACCACACCATCTCTTTGTATAGTTTTGGACCCTCCACCTCCCCCTGGCCTCCAGCTTCTCCTGCCTACCCTGAAGCCGCCACAAACTCTACCCCAACATCAACATCAGAGTCCTCCCTCCAGTCCTTGGGCGTTGGACCACCAAAATCCAGGTTATCCTTTATTCTAATCAAAGTGTGAGTCACTGTAATCGAACAGCTTTAGTGATAATTGATCATGTTTTAAAGACTGCTGAATCAAAGACCCCATCGGTAGCGTATCATACAGCTCTCCCTTCTGAGACATTCAACTACATTCTGCCTGCTCTCCTGAACATATACCATGTTCACACGGCACATTTATTTTGTTACATTGTCCCTCTATATCACTGTAATTGAGCAAGATGTCGTGTCTGGTTCTTCTGGAATAACTCCTGATCAAGGAACGGAAGGATTAAAAACAAAGACCAACGCGCTGATGAGTAATTGAAAGCGTGACACTGACTGGCTTAATTAACTTGTACTTATTCATTTAAAGCAGGCAGTGTGGAGGACAGGGGTGCACTGATTTGATAAAGACACATCCGTCAAGTGAAACAAACAGATCGCTTTTCTTAAGGAGCTAAAGAGGTCTGTGCTTCCACTTCTGGATTTGGTTACACACCTCATTTTCATTGCGGTCTCTTTTGGTATTCAGCGTTCTTTCTTGCTACACTGTCAGTCCTGTATTTTGTTATACAAGTATATTGACCATCACACTGGACACGGGCAGACATGAAGGACATAGACAGGCTTGAAGACATGAAAGTTTGCTGTAGTTCTACTGGAAGAATGCCACACCTTCCTCCCTTATCAACCAATCAACTGATTCCACCTGTCTTTAATGGCCTTTACTCTCACACCTCATTCGCTGCTTTACAGATGTCATGTGCCTTCCACCTTCCTCCACTCCACCACCAGTTAGGTTCCTTTAGTCATCCAGGGGGTTGGCTCCACCCCTGCCTTTAGTATGGGTAACAGGTGCATCAGATAATGTGATGTTGAGGGTTTTTGTCTGGGTCCACCAACCAAAGACAAGAACAGTTTTGTGGCCAGAAACTGACCCCTGATCAAGGACCTTCCATTCGTCATTGCTTGTTTATGGAGATTTCAGCTCATCTATGAGAGAAGTGTCCTCTCTGGCTGCCACAGTGTCCACCATCTCCTACACCTCATTACAAAATCCTTCGCACCACCTCCCACCTCCACCTCCTTCCTGTGTGTGTGTTTGGTAGTATTAGCAGAAATGGACAAATCTCTCTAATCCCAGTTTGATGGTGATACATAACAAGAGCATTAAAGGATTTGTGTGTTTTTTCCCTGTGTTTAACTGCACCACTCCCCTCCACACACTCTCTCACACACTCTCTCTCACTCACTCTCTCTCTCTCTCTCTCTCTCTCTCTCTCTCTCTCTCTCACTGTCTCTCTCTCTCTTTCTCTCTCTCTCTCTCTCACTGTCTCTCTCTCTCTCTCTCTCTCTCTCTCTCTCTCTCTCACTCTCTCTTTCTCACTCTCTCTCTGTCTCTCTCTTTTCTCACTCTCTCTCACTCTCCTCACACACTCTCTCTCTCCTTCACTCTCTCTCTCACTCTCTCTCTTTTCCTCTCACTCCCTCTCTCTCCACACCTCACCCTCCTCTCTCTTTTTCTCTTCTCTCTCACACCCTCTCACTCTCTCTCTCTCTCACTCTCTCTCTCTCTCTCTCTCTCTCTCTCTTCTACTTTCCCTAAATCGCCCAAGCAGTTGTTGGGCATCATCATTTGTGTGCTGTGTATTATTTCCTGCAGTATTGTACAGTGCTTCAACACGCTTGGAGGAGAACATCAGTCATGGAGCTTCACCATACAGCTATGAATGCCTTATTAAATCAATACATCACTAATAGCACTATAGATCTCTCCTCACTCTCATAAGAGTGTGGCAGTACTACTATCACTCTTCCCAATGAGACCCCCTTACAGTCCAGCCACAGCAAACCTGGTGTTCCATCCCAACATCAAAGAATACACTGCTTACTTTAATTCACTGGCCACTTTATTAGAAACACCCCCTTCTGCTTCCTCTCACTGGCCACTTTATTAGAAACACCCCCTTCTGCTTCACTCACTGGCCACTTAATTAGAAACACCCCCTTCTGCTTCCACTCACTGGCCACTTTATTGGAAACACTCCCCTTCTGCTTCCTCTCACTGGCCACTTTATTAGAAACCCCCACTTCTGCTTCCCCACACTGGCCACTTTATTGGAAACACTCCCCTTCTGCTTCCGCTCACTGGCCACTTTATTAGAAACACTCCCCTTCTGCTCCCTCTCACTGGCCACTTTATTAGAAACACCCCCTTCTGCTTCCTCTCACTGGCCACTTTATTAGAAACACCCCCTTCTGCTTCACTCACTGGCCACTTAATTAGAAACACCCCCTTCTGCTTCCACTCACTGGCCACTTTATTGGAAACACTCCCCTTCTGCTTCCTCTCACTGGCCACTTTATTAGAAACCCCCACTTCTGCTTCCCCACACTGGCCACTTTATTGGAAACACTCCCCTTCTGCTTCCGCTCACTGGCCACTTTATTAGAAACACTCCCCTTCTGCTCCCTCTCACTGGCCACTTTATTAGAAACACCCCCTTCTGCTTCCTCTCACTGTCCACTTTATTAGAAACACCCCCTTCTGCAGGTTCTAGAGGATGACTTACTCTAACACGTGGTCTGCAGTCTCTAACCATATACCAGCAAGGTGGAGGTGTTTCCAATAAATTGGACGGTTAGTGATTGCTCATAAAGGGTTTTGCTTGGCCTTTCTAAAGGGCAGATATGAATATCATAAATCTTTGTGGATCAGGAAAAGCCGACTGTGGCAGAGTGATCAGGAGAGGGAACGGCACTCCGACTGCTCCACAGAGAACTTCAAAAAGTCAAAACCTTTATCGGAATATTTTACTGTTCAGCAGAAATGTGACCTTTCACATTCCTCAGAACAAAGGTGCTTCAAAGGTTCTTGAGTCTTCTGTTCCAAGAAGAATAGTGTTTCTAATGCAGATATTTGAGTGTGAAGAACCTTTACATTAAGTGAAGGTTCTTCACACACTTCTCTGTTACAACAAACCAATAGTGGTTCTTATATGGCATTTCAGAGAACACTTTGGGCACCTTTATTTTGAAGAGTGCAGTTCTCCCCAGTGTCCTCACTTCCTTCTGCACTTCCTCCCACCTGCCTCTCTGTTCCACCCTCTCCTCCTCCATTCTTAGCTCTCCTCCCCTGCACCTCCCATTTCCTCTTTCATCTCATCTCCACTTCCTCCTTACCACCTTCCAGGTCCACACCTTTTCCTTTGTCTCCCATTCAAGACCTGACTCCCCCCCCTTCCGTCGTCTCCACCTTCCAAATACTCCTCTCTCTTCCCATCTCTGCCTTCCAGCATCTCCTCCACAACACATTCCATCTCTACCTCCTGCCCTGCTTTGCACCCCCAACGTTTTCCCTCCAACTACTTGTGTTGAGATCTTAAGAGCAAAAATAACCACTGCCTTCCTACATCCTGCCAACTCCATCTCGTCCTCACCATGTCCCCTCTGGCCAAACTTCCTCCCCTGCTTTGCACTTTCACTTCATCCTTGTCATCTTTCAGGTCCACCTTCTCCCCTTCAGCCAAACCACACCTCTGACACAATCCAGCTCTGAAGATGTAAAAGATCACTTCACATTTGGAGGCTCTAACGGTGTAGAAGAGTGGCTGTGGTCCAGAGCTGCACACTCCAGTGCGGTTGTGAGTACTGTTATTCTCAGACTAAGTGTGCTGTCAGCTGACATTAGCAATTACCACACACACACACACACACACACACACACACACACACACACACACACTCCCTTTATCTGCATTATCGACCATGCTGTACTTCTGTACTTGCAAAGGCGACACACATTCGTCATCACGCAACAAGCTGTGTGTGTGAGATAACACACTCCACCTCAAATGTGCAGCCAGGCTTTTCTTCATGCCTGGACCTAATAAATCATAATTCATCATAATTAATCGTGAGGAGCATTTCTGGCCGTGGAACCACTCTGCCATGCGAGACCTGCTCGGTAGAGACTTGAATAGAACAATAACACACAGAGCTGGTGTGGAGATATTTGGCTTCAACCCAATGCATAACACTGTCCAGTGCTCAGACACATGGCCTGATGTCCACATGACCTTCTTCAGTCCTGTCGCAAAGTCCAGGCCAGTAGCTCAGAATGAGGAAGAGGATGACCAGCAGGTCTGAGTGCACTGGTTGAAGGCAGGTTGTGGTGTCAGGTGACCAGCGTCTAATGCCAACGTCAGAATAGTAACGTTGACCCTTAGTTTGAGTTGTGATATTAAGTAACCAAAACCCTACGTCACAAACATCACATTTACATTTAATAGAGACTTTACAAGGTTTGTGACCACAGTGTCTCTGGTCAATGTCCTAAATCATAATGTTAATGTAACATTAACCACATTTAACATCTCATACCATGTCAAATCCAACGTCTTACTAACATTTAATACAGACTTCATGAATGGAAACACTGTCCCAATCTTAACACACACTCAGTGTGACATCGTTTGATGGACATTATGTTGGTTTAAAATTGTGCTGTAAGATAAAGACAGTCCAACGCTGGATCTCGATGCCAACCCAACCTTGAATTTGATTTTCAGTCTTTTATTATTGGACATCTGTTTAACATTAGAATCCAACATCTTTTGCCCTGAAAATAACATTGTCCTTTGTGTCCTCGGGACCTTGTTGTTTGGTGGGTGAAGTTACTATATTAATGGCCCATCTTTTGAGAACTGTTTCACGAGGTGAAGTTCATTCTTGGCCCAGGATCAGAGCAGTTGGGTCAGCTCCATGTCCAAAAACTACTTCACTCTTGATCACCCCCTCTGGTGCAGTAGAGACCCCCTGTGGAGCTTTCACCCCCCTCACCCCAAACTTGTCTCAGATGCCTGAATCACCACAGCGCTGGAAATCCCACCAATAAAAGACTGAAAATCTTTAGAGAAGCATCAAAATGCATAACACTCAAAGATGCTGAAGTAAAGGACACTAATAACTTCTGAAATAAGTTTCGTTTTTAATTACGTCTCGACGGGGGTCTCAAACAACGCAAAACCAACTACAGCATAAGGTTCATCCTGAACGTCAGACACTGGGGTTCAAATCCCTGTTCTGTTCAGAAACAGTAACAGCACTTGTCATTTTGGGGCAAATGTGAGACAGTTTCTGTCTTTAATCCCTTTGGACGGTTCGTGGTTCTATTCTATAAGAGCCGTTACAGAAGTGGTACTTTTTGGTTCTGTGTTCCTGGTAGAATATAGTGTTTTAGTATTTATTCTGAAATGAAAATCTAACATCTCCTCTCAGAACATCTCCTCTGTCTCCTCTACTAACATCTCTTCTTCTTATGTCTCCATTTCTAATGTCTCCTCTTTTCACGTTTCCTAATGTAATGTTTCCTTCTCTAACATGTCTCCTCTCCTTTTGTGTCCTCCTCTAATGTCTCCCCATCTAACATCATCTCCATGAATGTTGCTTCATCTTTTGTCTCCACCTTTGTAATGTCTTCTTCTTCGCCTCTGACATCTCCCTCTCTAATATCACCTCCTCTAATGAACAGTTCTCTAAATTCTGCTCATGTGGTGTCTTCTCCTCTAACATCTCCTCCTCTGATGTCTCCCCCTCAGGGAGATGTATGAGGAGCAGACGTGAGGAGAAACGCTTCTGTATTTTCAGTTTGTTCAGTTTTTCCTCTATAAATAAACTGCTGACAGAAGCTCATGTTCTGGAAGCTCTGCGATCAGGAAGGTTTAGTGGTTAAAGGTCAGAATCGTTTCAACAAGATTCAGTTTAGTTAAATAATGAAATTATTCTCATTTCTTTAAAACTCAAAAATCAAAGTAAATGTTTACTCAGAAAAGGAAACGGTTTGTCAGAAATTACTATGGAAACTAGAAACTCAGTAAAACACACACACTCACACACACACACACACACACACACACACACACACACACACACACACACACACACACACACACACACTCACCTTCTGTCTATCTCTCTCACACTCTCACACAGAGAGAGAGAGTGAGAGAGAGTGATGCCAGGAGCGATACAAGATCTGATAGTCACCACTATCAGGCCACTGCCAAATGAATGTGTTCCTCAAAAGAGTTCACGAAACCCGAGTGGGTCTCAATTCACCACGTCATCTGGTTCTGCAGAGATCACAGGTTTCTATCCACAGAGTTCCAGTCTGACCAAAATACGAATCTGCCAGTAAAACATCATCATCACGTTTATCATCAATGTGCAACCAAAGCGAACCTGACCAAATCAAAAACCCCGAGCAGAAAAGCCCAGAAAGAAACCTGGTTTGATGAAGAGTGTAGAACTATAAGAACACAACTCAGACAGCTATCTAACCAGAAACAGAGACCCTCAGAAACCTGAACTGAGCTGCTGAAGATCAGCTCCTCTGAGCTGCACAGCGCTGCACTGAAACTGTTCAGTCTGCTCCTGGAACAGGGGGCTCGGGCTTTCCCCGATCTACAAGAGTGGGAGAAGGAGAACTGAAGCCCTGACAGTCAAACTGGACAAAACTGAAATCCTAATCTGGCCAGGTCTCAGAAGAACAGTCCCCTTTTCATGCTACTCCCTCAGATACCTGCTCACCTTTTCCAGCAGAGAGTGAATTATCTGAGACTGAGCACAGATATTATCATTATCACTGGAAAAGGGGGTTAGATTAAAGCTGCTCCAGCACAGCCGTGGTTAAACAGGTCCTCCTCCTTCTGTGTAGAATAAAGAACGGACATCAAGCAGCTACTCCACTTTCTGACGCCAGCGCAAACAGTCTGACAAACAAAATCAGTTCATATGTATCAGAAGAAGGAGTTTCACAGACGCTTCACCAAACAGCAAACAAACTCGGCAACAACAAACAGCTACTCCAAACTGACTTAATAACTGAGAACTGAGCAAGAACACTGAGCAGGAGCACTCAGCAGGAGAACTCAGCAAGAACACTGAGCAGGAGAACTGAGCAAGAACACTGAGCAAGAACACTGAGCAGGAGAACTGAGCTGGAGAACTGAGCAAGAACACTGAGCAAGAACACTGAGCAAGAACACTGAGCAAGAACACTGAGCAGGAGAAATGAGCAGGAGAATTGAGCAAGAACACTGAGCAGGAGAACTCAGCGGGAGAACTCAGCAAGAACACTGAGCAGGAGCACTGAGCAAGAACACTGAGCAAGAACACTGAGCAAGAACACTGAGCAGGAGAACTGAGCAGGAGAACTGAGCAGGAGAACTGAGCAAGAACACTGAGCAGGAGAACTGAGCAGGAGAACTGAGCAACAACACCGAGCAAGAACACCGAGCAAGAACACCGAGCGAGAACACTGAGCAGGAGAACTGACCAAGAACACTGAGCAAGAACACTGAGCAGGAGAACTTAGCAGGAGAACTGAGCAAGAACACTGAGCAGGAGAACTGATAATGTTTCAATAGAGAGAAAGAGAGAGAGAGAGAGAGAGAGAGAGAGAGAGAGAGAGAGAGAGAGAGTGATGCCAGGAGCAATACAAGATTGTGCTGAAAGTTTAAAAAGCTGTAAAATCAGTCAGAAAGGCCTTTTCGTCCTGTCCGTTTTGTCCTGTCCCCCCAGAGACAATGAGAATTTAATGAAGATTTTAGGGGCCCTGTTTGAGCCTCTCTCTCTCTCTCTCTCCTTCTTTCTCTGTCTGTTTTTAAATAGTCATAAATGTTTTATAAAGAGGGATTAGGTTCTAATGCTTAAGAAGAACCTGTCTTAAGAGTGAAGGAACATTCACTAATTCTAATTTCAATCAGGGACAGGTCTGGAGATGAGACCGACCACGGCATAGTATCTGTGTCTTCAAGACGAGATCTTGAGACGGCACTCCTTCTGGACATGTGACAACAAACCATGGATCTTGGTGCTGAAGACTCACTGAAGACACACTGATTGACTGTGTGTCTGGCTGTGTTTGATGAGTGTATTTGAGCTTTAAAATGGATCATCAGTTGAATTGAAATGTGGAACCTAATAAATAGAACAGTTGTTCAGCTACGTCCTTAAACAAGTGGCTCTTCAGAAGTTCTTTATTAAGGTGAGAACATTCAAGCTGCATGGGATGGATCATCACAGGACACCATTAGGAACCTCTACACCTCCATGCAGAGACATCTGGCGTGTTGCGTTAAACCCGACGCCGTCCTGAGAGACACCACTTCTGTATGAGTTGATCAATAAATATTGATCAGATCAGAATACAGTTATCAGTTATTGATCCTGATCACCTTCATCTTCCTTCACGACAGAACTGCAGTCCCACACTTGTTTAAATAGGTTCTCTTTTAGCACCTTAAAGGATTCTGCTGTTGAGTTACACAACCATATAGAACCTGCAACAGTGAACAGAACAGCGGAAGCCATTTTGGTGCTGTATATCTTAAAAGAACCATAAGAACAGGAAGGTGAGAGTGGTGCAAATAAAATGTGAAGCGTGGTGTGGAATCCTCCACTCACTTCGCTGAGCTACGAGTGAGAATTAATTAAACGGAATGTAGAAAGAGGTGTATCAGTGCGTAAACGCCACGGGGAACCTAGGAGGGTTAATAAAGGTCAGTTTGCATCTCTGCTGGTGGGAAAGTGAGTCGGCAGATGCTTTCAGCTGCTGACCAGCCCTGATCAGGGTACTCTGGACGAGAGAGAGAGCGAGAGAGAGAGAGAGAGACTGAGACTGAGACTGCTGGGTCATGACTGCCCCCTTGTGGTGATCAGTCTAAACAGATTGTGCTGAAACAGAAATCTCCCTGCTAGAGTTCTTTATCCAAGAACTCCTGACTTACTGGCCCACTGAGAGCAGAATTAAGCATTAGAGTTCAGAGCGACATCATACTTGCCCATCTCGTGCTTTGAAGTTGAAGGTTCTGAGTTTAGGCAGGTACAGTGCATCTTCAATTCATTTTGTCCCTCTAAATTCTACACATAATACCCCACAATGACAAAATGAGACAAGTTTATTTGAAACTTTACTGAGTGATTTTGGAGGGCCTTAGTCAGGGAGGTGACCAAGAACCCAATGGTCACTTTGACAGAGCTCCAACATTGCTCTGTACAGCCAGCCAATACCATTCCTACAGTGAATCATGGTGGTGGCAGCATCATGTTGTGGGGATGTTCTTCTGCAGCAGGAACTGGGAGACCAGTCAGGGTCGAGGGACAGAGGACTGCATTGAAGTACAGAGATGTCCTTGATGATAACGTGCTCCAGAGAGCTCTGGACCTCAGACTGGAATGAAGGTTTATTTTCCAACAGGACAATGACCCTCAGCACACAGCCAAGATAACAAAGGAGTGTCTTCTGGACAACTCTGTAAATGTCCTTGAGTGTCCCAGCCAGAGCCCAGACTTGAACCCGATTGAGAAAATGGCTGTGAACATTTTCTGGAGGCACCGTATGTAGGTATAATTGATAATGTGATGGGTTTAGTCGATGTTGGAAATGCCTCCAAGGTGGCTCACAATGAAGTAGCTCGAGAGAACACTTAGAGTGTGTGGAGCTCCTTCAAGGTTAGGAGGGAATTGTAAGTGTGAGTTCTGGGGCCTAAACCTCTGACTGCTGTTGTCTTGAAGTCTTTTTAAAGTCCGAGTTCGACTGTTAGTGTCTATATCATAAATCTGATGGTCTTTGGCACAAGAATGGAACAGTTTTTCAGCTTCCTAAGACTTTTCTGATGCCAGCTATAGTTAAACATGATTAGCAGCAGGCTGCAGTGGAGACTGTGGGCTTCCACGGTGGGAGTAGATACTCCGATGTCCAGAAGGACTCACCATTCAGATGTTTGAAACCCTTAATGAGACAATGTGGTTGAAGATACTTTTCCAGGTGTTTTTGGTATGACGCTGCTACTTGATTTAGAGCCTTTCTTTATTGATCACAGGGTTGTGAGCTCCTGGTCCACTAAGCTGTTGGGCAGACCTTGTGAACCTGGTTTTCCAAGCTGGGATATAGAATAAGACAAACGTGTCAAATATGATATCCATGATCTAATAATGACTAAGAAAGATCAAATCCTGAATGCAGCTCTAAGAAAATAAATGTTTGTCTACAAATATACACTGGCTGTGGGTAGAAGGTTGTGGGTTCAATCCCTGGTGATGTCACAGCCATCCATGGAGCAAACCTGACCATGTTCCCTCAACAGACCAACACTACAACCATGTATCATACCAAAAATGGCCACCTTACAACACCCTGTCAACCACCTACAATCACATAGGCGCCACCTAACAACACCCTGTCAACCACTTAAATTAACATAGCAACCACCTAGCAACACCCTGTCAACCACCTACAATCAAATAGCCACTACCTAACAACACCCTGTCAACCACTTAAGTTAACATAGCAACCAACTAGCAACATCCTGTCAACCACACACAATATCAACCACCAAACAACACTGTCAACCACCTACGATAACATAGCAACCACTTATCAACACCCTGTCAACCACCTACCTATAGCAAGGTGAGAGAGAGAGAAAGAGAGAGAGAGAGAGAGAGATGGGATCTCTCCAGCTGTTCTCACAGACACAGCATGTTCATTGCATGGTGCAGTCTCTGCGGGATGTGGGTGGTGTTGCCACGGGAGATCCTGCAGTCTGCAGGATTCCAGTTTTCCGTTTAGGTAGCTCCTCCCCCCTGCCAGACCCCCTGAGATCAGTGTGATTTCTTCTTGTTCATGTGATCATCACACGTTCACTGTAAAGCAGAATAATGGGCTCACTCTGAGGGGCTTTGAAAGGAACAGCTGCGAAATACAAAAATATCAAGTTCATAAAGTTTCATCATAATCAGTAAAGACAGTGGTTCTCTATAGAGAACATCAAGGGTTCCTGGCTTGCTTAATTGGTCCTAATCTTTGATGAAAAACATCTTTTATGTGGGTTTTCACAGTGGGGACCAGCAGCAGAACTCGGTCATAAACGTCAACACATCTTGCTGATGCTAGGCACTCCCTGGAGTAGCTCATGTTCCTTTTAGGGTTGCTAGGTGAATGCAGTGGAATCCCAGATTGATGATTTGGGATGGCTAGCAGGTTGCTATGGTATCTCATGAGGTTGGAAGGACGTTTCTAGTGTGCTACCATTAACAAGACATGAGGGAGGTGCACAAACAATTGTGTGACCATTTAAACCCTAAACTACAAACCACTTCATCATCAGAAGAGCAGCTTAGCTCCTGAGCAGTGTAATGGTTAAGAAGATTTACCAGCATGACCAACCTCATAGACCAGCATGATAGACCAGCATGATGTGCATAGCCTTTCGAGTTGATTAGCACGACCAGCATAAGCTAATCCATTACACCTGAAAACATACACAGTGTGGACATAATCTGGTGAACCAGTTTAAACTGTGCATTTACCAGTATAGGGTATATTTGCTCCTGGATCACCAGTTTTGAGATGAGTTTAGACCATCTGAAAGTGATGACTATGTTTACTGCTTATTACAGTCCATTCGCTCCATCACTTCTGTTAACTGTCAGGGTGTTGTTACTTAAGTTCTGATATTTTCAGGTTGAATAAAGCTAATCTTTTCAGGGAGAAGTTTGTTAGGCTTGATTTGCTTTTGATTTGTTCATTGCAAAAAGCAGCTTAATTGGATTTGATGGCAGGTCCAAACGGAGCTAATACTAGTTCATTAGAATCTAATTGATTGGGAAAATATTGTTTGTGATTTTAAACCTCAGGGCTCTGTTTCATTTAGGAAGGGAAGCGATGGCTCTTATGCAACGAGAATCGTTTTCCAAGAGTGTCAGCTTAGCCTGCATTCAGGTTAGTGCAGAGACCATGAGGAACATCTGGAAATGTTCGTCTTTTTTATGCAGAAAATCAGTGATATACACTCACTGGCCACTTCATTAGAAATGACTGGAAGTAGAGGGGGGTGTTTCTAATAAAGTGGCCAGTGAGGGGAAGTGGAAGGAGGGTGTTTGTAGGTGTTTCTCTTAGTGCTGTTGTCTGTGCTGCAGCTCATTGTAATTCTGAGCATGTGTGTATTTCTTGCTGTCCATCTGTGTGTGTGTGTGTGTGTGTGTGTGTGTGTGTGTGTGTGTGTGTGTGCACGTGTGTCATTAGTTGCACTTCACTTGGTCTCTGTGTCTCTTTCATGCAGCACCACTGCATGTGTTTGGGTGTGTGTGATTGTGTGTGTGTGTGTGTGTGTGTGTGTGTAGCTGAGGCAATACCACTGTAACAGTGCAGATGGCGTGGCCTGAGCTAACCCTGATCTGCTGCACTTATGAGCAGCAATTAACCCTCATTACACCCCACACTGCCACCTAGTGTGCATCACTGGATATTTGCCCTGGAGGACAAACATTAAAGTGATACTTCAACCACAGATTAAATATATGGGGGTTTGTGTTTTGGGGCGTTTGTGTTGGGGTGGTGTTTGTGTCTGAGGGAGGTGTTTGTGTTGAGAGGTGTGTGTTTTGGGGTGATGTTTGTGTCTGAGGGAGGTGTTTGTCAGAGTGTGTTTGGGGTGGTGTTTGCGCCTGAGGGAGGTGCTAAAGCTGAATGCTTAGGTGTTGGGGTGGTGTTTGTGTCTTGTAGAGGTGTTTAAAGCAGAGTGTGTGTGTTTTGGGGTGGTGTGTGTCTGAGGGAGGTGTTTATGTTGAGAGTTGTGTGTTTTGGGGTGGTGTTTTGTCTGTGGGAGGTGTTTATGTTGAGAGTTGTGTGTTTTGGGGTGGTGTTTGTGTCTGAGGGAGGTGTATATGTTGAGAGTTGTGTGTTTTGGGGTGGTGTTTGTGTCTGTGGGAGGTGTTTGTGTTGAGAGGTGTGTGTTTTGGGGTGGTGTTTGTGTCTGAGGGAGGTGTTTATGTTGAGAGTTGTGTGTTTTGGGGTGGTGTTTGTGTCTGTGGGAGTGTGTTTATGTTGAGAGCGTGTTTTGGGGTGGTGTTTGTGTCTGTGGGAGGGCCAGTTGAGAGTTGTGTGTTTGGTGGTGTTTGTGTCTCAAAAGGTTTGTGTTGAGAGGTGTGCTCTAGTGGTGTTTCAGGTCTGAGGAGGTGTCATGCTGAGAGCTGTGTGTCTTGGGGCATGTTTGTGTCTGGAGGGAGGTGTTTATGTTGGAGAGTCAGGTGTTTGGGTGGTGTTTGTGTCTGGGGAGGTGTCTGTGTTGAGAGGTGTGTCTTGGGGTGGTGTTTGTGTCTGAGGAGGTGTTTTATGTTGAGAGTTGTGTGTTTTGGGGTGGAAGCCAGGTTCTGTGGGAGTGCTTGTGCTGAGAGGTGTGTCTTTGGGGTGGTGTTTATGTCCATGGGAGGTGTTTATGTTGAGAGTTGTGTGTTTTGGGGTGGTGTTTGTGTCTGTGGGAGGTGTTTGTGTTGGGGTGGTGTTTGTGTTGGGGTGGTGTTTGTGTTTGTATGGTGTTTGTGTTGGGGTGGTGTTTGTGTCAGGGGAGGTGTTTGTGTTGGGGTGGTGTTTGTGTTAATGGTGTTTCAGGGTCTGTGGGAGGTGTTTGTGTTGGGGGTGGTGTTTCTGTGTTGGGAGGGTGGTGTTTGTGGGAGGTGTTTGTGTTGGGGTGGTGTCTAGTTCCGAGGTGTTTGTGTCTGTGGGAGGTGTTTGTGTTGGGGTGGTGTTTGTGGAGGAACAGTTGGGGTGTTTGTGTCTGGGAGGTGTTTGTGTTGAGGTGTTTGTGTTGAGGTGGTGTCAGGAGTGTGTTTGTGTTGGGGTGGCTGTGGAGGTGCTTCTGTGTTGGGGTGGTGTCTGTGTCTGTGGGAGGTGCTTATGTTGAGAGCGGTCTGGGGTGGTGTTTTGTCTGTGGAGGTGCTTGTGTTGAGAGGTGTGTGCCTTGGGGTGGCGTTTATGTCTGAGGGAGGTGTTTATGTTGAGAGTTGTGTGTTTTGGGGGTGGTTTTTGTGTGTCTGTGGAGGTGTTTGTGTTGGAGAGGTGTGTGTTTTGGGGTGGTGTTTGTGTCTCATGGAGGTGTTTGTGTTGGGGGGTGGTGTTTGTGTTGGGGTATGTTTGTGTTTAGGGAGGTGTTTGTGTTAAAGGGTGTTTGTGTCTGGGAGGTGTTTGTGTTGGGGTGGTGTTTCAGTTAGTGGTGTTTCAGTCTGTGGGAGGTGTTTGTGTTGGGGGTGGTGTTTGTGTTGAGGGTGGTGTTTGTGGGAGGTGTTTGTGTTGGGGGTGGTGTTTGTGTCTGTGGGAGGTGTTTCAGGTTGAGGAGGTGTGTGCTTTGGGGTGGTGTTTGTGTCTGAGGGAGGTTTATGCTGAGAGTCAGTGTTTCCTTTGGGGTGGTGTTTTTGTCTCAGGGAGGTGTTTGTGCTGAGAGGTGTGTGTTTTGGGGGTGGTGCTTATGTCTGAGGGAGGTGTTTAGTGTTGAGAGTTGTGTGTCTCTGGGGTGGTGTTTGTGTCTGTGGAGGTGTTTGTGTTGAGAGGTGTGTGTTTTGGGTGGTGTTTATGTCTCATGGAGGTGTTTATGTTGAGAGTTGTGTGTTTGGGGGTGGTGTTTGTGTGTCTGTGGGAGGTGTTTGAAGAGAGGTGTTTTTGGGTGGTGTTTGTGGTGTAGGCAGGTGTTTTTTCACTGATGTTTGTGGTGTTTTGGGTGGTGTTTGTGTCTGTGGGAGGTGTTTGTGTTGAGGTGTGTTTTGGGGTGGTGTTTGTGTCTGATGGAGGTGTTTGTGTTGGGATAGATAGATAGGATAGAACTTTATTGATCCCTTGGGAGGGTTCCCTCAGGGAAATTAATGTTCCAGCCGCAGCATAAATACAGTACACTAACCCTAGTACAGAAAAGGTAGAAGGAGATAATGTAGTAAAGAAACACTATATAAATATAAAGAATATATAATATAGAGACTTTATTACAATATACAATATATATAAATAGTGTCTGAGAAAAAGAGAAATAGAGAAATAGAGCTCAGTAGAACAAGTTGCATTATTATTGTTATTGCATTTGAAACTGTGTATTGCATTGTTATTATTGCACTTTGTTTATTGCACCAAGTCCAGGTGTGTTGTGGTTGTGGTTGTGAGTGAGTTACTGGTCGTTTATCTCATTCTATCCTCCTGTTATCACCCTCCCCAGAGAGTGAGGTGTACAGTCTGATGGTGTGCGGTCAAAAGAGCTTTTGTTCATTGGTCCCAGAATTTGGAAGGACAGTCTCTCACCTGAACAGGTTCTGGAGTACATGACAATGTAGAGGATACTAGCATTGTCCAAAAAATGTCCAGTAGCTTTTGTGTCTGTGGGAGTGTGTTTGTGTTGGGTGGTGTTTGTGTTTGTGGGAGGTGTCAGTTTGTGGAGTGTGTTGTGTTGGGTTGGTGTTTGTGGGAGGTGTTTGTGTCTGTGGGAAGTGTTTGTGTAGGGGTGGTGTTTGTGTCTGTGGGAGGTGTTTGTGTTGGGGTGGTGTTTGTGTTGGGTGGTGTTTGTGTCTGTGGAGTGTGTTTGTGTTGGGGTGGTGTTTGTGTTGGGGTGGTGTTTGTGTCTGTGGGTGGTGTTTGTGTTGGGGTGGTGTTTGTGCTGGGGTGGAGTTTTGTGGAGGTGTTTGTTGGGGCAGGTTTGTGCTGAGGTCAGTGTCAGGAGGTGTCTGTGCTCTGTGTTGTGTGGTGCTCAGTTGGGGTGGTGTCTTCCAGTCAGGAGTGCCAGTTGGGGTGGTGTCTGTGTTGGGTGGTGTCTGTGTCAGTGGCTCTCTGTGTCAAAGTGGTGCTCCAGGCAGGGGCTCAGGTCAGGCAGGCCAGTTGGGGTGGTGTCGCAGTCTGTAAGGTGCTCAGGCTGGGGTGGTGCCCAGCCGGGGTGGTGGCCCAGGAGGTGCCTAGCTAAAGTGGCAGGCTTCCAGCTGGAGGCGGTGGCCCAGGATAAGTGCCTGTGCTCGCTAGCAGCTCAGCTGGGGGGTGCAAGTGTCCCAGGCCCAGGAGGTGCCCAGCTGGGGTGGTGTCTGTGTCAGTGGCGCCTGTGTCAGTATTCTCAGGCTGGGGGGCAGGTCAGGCAGGCTCAGGTGCTCAGGTGCAGTGCTTTATGCTGGGGTGCAGGTCTGTGCTCAGGGCATGTCTAGGTTGGGGTGTATGTCTGTGTCTGTGATGCTCTTGTGTTGGGGTGGTGTCAGGTGGTGTTTATGCTGGGGTGGTGCTCAGCTGGGGCGGTGCTCCAGGTTCAGGTGGTGCTGTGCCTAGTGGTGTCTGTGCCTCAGGAGGCCTGTGTCCGTGGGGAGGTGCCTGTGCTGGGGGCAGGCTCAGGAGGTGCCCAGGTTGGGGTGGCGGTTTGTGTCCGTGGGAGCAAGTGTCCTGTGTCAGTGGCCTCTTGTGTCAGTGCTCCAGGCTCCAGGGGCAGTGCCTGTGCAAAGTACCAGCTCAGGCAGGCTCCAGCCAAAGGCGGCCCAGCTCAGGGGCAGGCTCATGCTGGGGGGCGGCACTGTGCCCAGGTGGCACCTGTGCCGGGTGTATGTTTCAGCTTTGTGGAGTGTGCCTGTGTCTGTGGAGGTGTTTGTGTTGGGGGTGGTGTGCTCAGGAGGTGTCTGTGTTGGGGTGGTGCTCAAACTGTGATGTGCCTGTGTTGGAGGGTAAGTGCTCTGTGCTGAGGGTGTGTTTGTGGAGCAAAGCCAGTTGGGGTGGTGTTTGAGGTCAGGAGGTGTTTGTGTCTGTGGAGTGCAAGCCTGTGTTGGGGTCAGCTCAGGAGGTGTTTCCAGTTGGGGGTGGTGTTTGTGTCCAGGAGGTGTCTGTGCTGGAGGGCAGCCTGAAAAGGAGGGTGGTGCTTCAGGAGGTGTCAGGCTAGTGGTGCTCAGGAGGTGCTCTGTGCTGGCAGCTCTGTGTCCGTGGAGTGTCTGTGCCGAGGGTGGTGCCCAGTTTAGGTGGTATGTGGGAGGTGTTTGTGTTGAGGGTGGTGTTTGTGTTTAGGGTGGTGTTTGTGGGAGGTGTTTGTGTTGAGGGTGGTGTTTGTGTTGAGGGTGGTGTTTGTGGGAGGTGTTTGTGTTGGGGTGGTGTTTGTGTCTGTCTTCCGGTTCCACCACACCGATTGAAAACGTGACTTTTCCCCTGAAATTAATAATAAATCAGCTTTGATTAAATCTGCCTGTCCTTCACGGGTAATTACATTTTTAATGGGAATGTAAATCGAGTTAAACTTGTTCTCCTGCCGGAATGTTTCCTATTATAGGAATCAAATTGACATTTTACCTTTTTTAATTTGTGAACATTTGAACTATTTATTTATTTATTTATTTATTTATTAATGATGTTTTTCTTGTTCTTTCTTCCTCTCCACACTATCTTAATTTAGTTGATTGCTTTTTCCTCTACATACACATGGAATGCTGATTATTCCGCAGGAATTACAGCCTGTTTTTCCTTTGTATTCATTTGATATTGAATTAAACTCATTTTAGTATTGAATATTTCATTTGTAAGACTCTAATAGGCTTTTCTCTCCCTGACCTTGATCTCTCCGCTTCTCATTTATCAGAACGGCAATTTACAGCAGCACTGATTAACCGCTAATCTTTCTTATTTGAGTGTATTAACTGTGTCATGAAGCCTGAATGCTCTAACATGGGGGCATCATCATTTTTCATGATCCTCTGTTTGTTCTCTGAAGGAAACATTGAGGTTTGACATTTGAGATGGAGTTATAGAGGTTTTCCTCAGATCATTCATCCCATGATGAATGGTCTCCTTTAGTCCGACTGTGTCGAACCGCTCAGCCGAGTGGGTTGTACAGGTAGAAGAACACTCATAGAATGATTTTTGTCCTGCTCCTCGTTCATCTTCTGCTCAGCATGCTCTGCTCCCACTAGTTCTTGGATAATTAGTAAGTCCACTGACCGACAGGTTGGTATAGTTCTCCTGCAGAAGTTGGAGCAGATGTTAAAAACATAAAGGGCTGGAGCTGGATTTCCTGTTATGAAGTTTCAGTTACCTGGCCGCTTTATTAGTAACACTGATGGAGGTGTAGATGATAGATTACTCAAACAGAGCTCCAGCAGGTGGTCTACAGTTTCTAACTCCAGCTTAGTGGAGCTACAAGGAACTCTGGACTTTCACCACTCCAGCCAAACATCTGCAGACCACTGTAAAGACAAAGATCATAGCGTTTTCAATCATTCTTTTCAATAATAATCTATAGAAACTATAGAGTAAAAAAAAGAGGGACCACTTCCTCCAGGGCCCTCATGAGCTGCTCTGAAGGGAGGAGGAACCAGGTCTTGGATTTAATGGATTGTGGGGTTAAATGGGTTTGATTGGTTAATGGGTTTAATGGGGCCTGGTTTGTCATTAAGACACTCAAATTCTACATGCTAATCTCTATGGTGTACACACATTGATCCCTAACGAAACAGGTTTTCTCACTGTGTTAACGATACTCTACTGTTAACGATACTCTACTGTTAACGATACTCTACTGTTAATGATACTCTACTGTTAGTGATACTCTACTGTTAACGATACTCTACTGTTAATGATACTCTACTGTTAGTGATACTCTACTGTTAACGATACTCTACTGTAAACGATACTCTACTGTTAACGATACTCTACTGTTAATGATACTCTACTGTTAGTGATACTCTACTTTTAACGATACTCTACTGTTAACGATACTCTACTGTTAGTGATACTCTACTTTTAACGATACTCTACTGTTAGTGATACTCTACTGTTAACGATACTCTACTGTTAACGATACTCTACTGTTAGTGATACTCTACTTTTAACGATACTCTACTGTTAATGATACTCTACTGTTAACGATACTCTACTGTTAATGATACTCTACTGTTAGTGATACTCTACTGTTAACGATACTCCTGTGTTATTGAAGGTTATGCATAAATGTGCTCCATGCCAGGTTTGTACATATTGTGCTACATGCTAATGGACTAATGGGCAGTAGGTTCTGTCTGGTGTGCTGGAAGTATTTCCATTCCCATTCCACCTGAGAATCTTTAGGGAAAAGGGACATGATGTTCCTGTCAGATTTAGCGGATTATCTTATCAGCAGGGAAATCTACACTGTGTGGATCTGGATCTCAATCTGGGAAAAGATCCTAAACTACCTTTTACATCAGTACTCTGCTTTGTTGACCTTGGATGTCAGAGATTGTGTGTGTAATGTGTGTGTGTTGTCGGAGGAAGCCCTGTATATCAGTCAGAAAGAGGACAGTGCACTTTTCCCACGGGTAGGCCCTCATTCCTCTGAGACGCCACTCCACCCAGTGCTCATACAGCAGCTCCCAGCTGGTGGGTTTAATAGGGATTGTGAGCTCAGTGTGTTTTTGGTTATGGTGGATTTAGAAGAGATT
The DNA here is from genome assembly GCA_034509495.1 of Acestrorhynchus altus. Taxonomy (NCBI): domain Eukaryota; kingdom Metazoa; phylum Chordata; class Actinopteri; order Characiformes; family Acestrorhynchidae; genus Acestrorhynchus; species Acestrorhynchus altus. The sequence continues at coordinate 18,065,041 of CM067525.1, read as the reverse complement.
CTGCTCTTGTACCAAGAAAACCGATGCCATTGTTTTGACTGCTAGGTATCAGTGGGGGGAATTTAAGGTTCAGCAAGTCAAAATCTGCCCCAGGATTTTGATCCGATTGCTTGGGCGGTTCTGCTGTGGCTCAGCCCGCCAAGCCATTATTAGCTAAATGAACTCAAGGTGCAGTAAGTTTAATATTTCACAAATGAAAAAACTTGTATAATAAACTTAATATAGTGATGGATACGGGCACGACATACTACTCTCTTGAGGGTTGTGAGAAAATCCTGAAGTTGTCAGACTGGTCTGTCATCACAGGAGTCATTTATCAGAGATAACTGAAGCTTAGAGGCTTCCAGACAAAAACATGTGTTGATGTAATAGACAGGGAGCAAGCGAGCAGGAAGGGCAGAACTTCATCCCTTCTTGTCTCTTCTAGATGCTTCTCTCACGTCAACTCTTTAGATGCCTCAGACAGAAGGCAGATTTCTGGAGTTCCCTGTCACTCTTTCTTTGGGGACACATTAGCTTCAGAGGAGCAGCTGCATGTCCTGTGCCTTTAAAACTCAGCAAGAGAGAGCAAGAGTGCAACAGAGAGAGAGAGAGAGAGAGAGAGAGAGAGAGAGAGAGAGAGCTTAGCTGTCAAACACTATGTCTATATTAGGGAATGAATGGACTACACACAGAGAGAAATGCACTAGACCTTGTTTTCCTTAGCTGAGGCCTAAAGACACAGTTGAATCACTGTTCCAGAGACTTGAAGGGCCTCCTTACCCAGATGTGCAAGAAATGTCCTTCAAGACCCAGCGGCCAAGTTTTCATACGGGTGGCACAGTCAGCCAGGAATGTCTGCTAAACCAAGTTGCGCCGTTTGAACTCTACAGCTTCGCTGCTTTTTCCTTCTCTCTTTCATATTTTGATGTTTGTGCAAGGATGCTTGTACAGTTACAGGGTTGAGCATTTTGAGAGGAGGAGATAAAACCTCCTCTCAGAAAAACAGAGGGTCAGAAAGGGAAGCCAAAAGCATTACAGAACGCTAAGCTGGCCCCGAATCATGGACCTTTTTTGTGGCGACCAGCCTGCTTCTAATCAAAACCAACTGGAGAGAGCTCTTTCCCGGGGTAACTTGCAGACGTCAAATCTGTACAGAGAGACAGCGAGAGAGAGAGAGAGAGAGAGAGAGAGAGAGTGAGTGTAGAAGAGTGTTGTTCCAGAGGAAGTATTGAACTCTGAGAAAGCTGTGGGAGGACAGAGAAGAACGAAGAGAATAAACAGACAGTGCATTTAGTTAAGACAGAGAGAGAGGAGGGGGTAAAGACAGGGATGAGTCAGTCTCGGAAAGTGTCAGGAGCGCATGGAATCGCAGAGAAAGAAAGCAGTCATATCCCGCCAGTGTGAGCACTTTGCGTCAACTGAAACCTGCTAATGCGATCAAGATGAGCTTCAGGCAGCAGGCTCTCACACCACCCGGCTCTTTCATTCACTCTTCCCCAATTTTTCCTCTTGCTATGACCTAACTCTATCTCAGAAGGCTCCATGATTGAGACACCAAAAACCCTGGTATGAATCTGGAGATGCAAGGGATTGAAATATGTACACATGGATTTACCTTCCTAACAGATATTATCCTGGAACAGAAGAGGACAAGTCTAATTTCATATGGAACACAAAACATTTTAGGAAATGACACCAACAACATCCAAACTGCTTTTAAAACAGGAAGAACTGTTGGACCTCATCATTTGCATCAACTTCAAAAGTGACTCCCTGAAGGCTGAGGATCATTGATTTCCTTATTGGTGGAAACATTACATTCATGACACTCCCAGGCACCTGTAAGCCTCTCAAGGTTTCTAAGGTTTCTTTGATTGAAACCAAGACAGGAGTCTGCAGATGCATGGCAGCAGAAGTGGTGAATAACAGAGGCTAACGCTGCAGAACAGGAGACAGCGTCTCATACAGAGGACAGACCTGATTGATCCAGTGTTAGACTCCTGGTGAAGGATTTACGGAGATCAATGAGAAACCTTCCAAGTCTGTGTTTACTCCAACTGCTAGGGTTTTGAGTCCTTGGAAAGAGTCTCAGCTGGTTTCCTAGTTAGTAAATGTATTGAATTCTTGACACTTTAATTGTCTCCATGACACTCATTTTCTGTGCTTATCTCTGGATTTATTTATTTTTTTATTGTGTTTTTGGTCGCATGAGTGGCTTCTGGCTGGCTTTCTTGCCAGTGGTGAAGTTGTGGAGGGCTGGTTGCCCCTGGTGACATATGACCTCAGTAACCCAGATGACCCTGGGACAGAGCAGTGTCAGGAGAGTGAGATCACCACCCACAGAGAACTGTTGGTGACAGGACGCGACATCGCCTCAACTGGATATCGCCAGCCAGCTGACAGTGACACACACCAACAGAAGAGGTGTGAAGTGGAAGGAAGAGAAAAGGTGAGGTACAGATGACTTTCTATAACCTTCCAGATTGGAATGTCCTTTGATTTCTGGGTAAAATTGCTTACATATATGTGTGAAAAGACACAGTGACAGTCCCGTGGTACGACTTTATTGCATCACTTAGCCATGAAGCTTTCTGAAGCTTTCTGTTTTGTCCATGTCTCTGATGGTGAGATTTGATTTTGGTAAAGAAGATTGTTTTCCAGTAGACCAGATGTTTCTCATTGAGGAAACTAACCACTTACTTCACACAGATGTGAAGATCATCTCTGAGCAAGCCATTAACCGACAAAATCATCAGTGTGGTATCCACTAACCACCACGTTCACAGGCATGTCAAGTTCATCAAAAGCCCCTGCTGTGGCCACAGTGCATGTCTGGGTTCCTTTGTCATTTTATATTCTATTTCTTTCCATTTGAGGAACTTTCCAAACCTTTTCTGGATACATTTGTCTGCCTGAAGGCTTGTGTTTGGCAGGCAAGCACTGCAGAGTAGCCTGGAGGACAGAGAGTGGTCCAACTGTACTTTGGGGTGGGGTGGGAGGTGGTGGTTCTCCGCTGAAAAGCTTTCTGATTAAACAGTAATCATATGTGGAGTGAACAATTTAGCTGCATCCACACTATAATGTGAGTGATGATTCACGTTCTTGTTTGACTATAATCTGGCACATGACTAGGGTTAGAATAAGCAAGTGTACTGAATCACTGGTGGAAGACAGGATATCAGTCAGGCCTGTAAGTCTTAGCTGTGTTTAAATGAGGTTTCAGGACAGATCTGGGTCAGCCTCATGATGGGACACCACGCTCAATATGGTCATTGGACTCTTATCACTAGGAATGTCCTGATCAATTTTTTTTTGCCCCAATCTGATCTGAATACATTAAGGCTGACATTTGGCCAAAACCAACAATCCAATCTGATATGATCTTTGTGTTTCTGTAAATAATACAGTTCTACAACTTAGCTGGTCTTAACTTAATGCGAATAGTTCCGTTTATGTAGAAAGAGCCGCTATTAGGTTGTTGTCCAACTACATAACCCCATTGGGATTGTTTCCCGATACCAACCTTTTTCGAACTGACAGATCAAAAATCACTGTTGGACAACTGATTTGCATGGTGGAGCGTCCCGGGTCTCGTACTCTGGTACAGAGCTCCTCAGAGCCAATCTCAGAATCAGAATCAGAATTTCTCTTGGTGAGAGCAACACATGTATGACATGTAACGAGTACACAGACCATTTACCAACATTACACTAAGAAGGAGTTCAATAAACAATAAATAGAATAAGAACATGAGTTAAAAGTAAAAGTGCTGAAGAGCAGATGAGCTGTGAGATGCATATAATGAGTCTGATGTTTCTGAGGTAGGTTTATATTAAATATTGATTGTAGAATGTAAACATTTACAGAAAGAGAACAGTGCAATAGATTTGTACAATTGTGCAACGAGCAAAACATGTACTGTGCTGTACTATTGAAGAACCAGTCAGGTCACTTCGCTGAGGTTTGGAGACTCAGAGGAGTCTGCTGCTGTTATGGAGTTCTACAGCTCTGGGAAAGAAGCTGTTAGCACAATCTGATGGATCTCCGTCACCAATCAGCTCACAGCTCCTGTGAAACACAGATCGTGTAGAAAATGGGATACTTCCTCTGTCTCATACCTCGTATCTCCCCACATGGTTATAATAGAATAGAATATCTTTGTTGGTGTTGGTGTACAAAAAATAAAAACAAAACAAAAAACAATGTAGAAAATAGACAACATTTCTGACATATTAACTAACAAATGCTTTAATGTTGCTACATCACGTTTACAAAAATGCTCTGAGCGAAGAGCTACAAAACCAAGGATTAACTCTGATTTTATTAAGAGGAAACAGTCAAAAACCAGGCAAAATCACATCTGGTTCACCTGCCAGGTGTTTAAAACAGGGCAGTGAGGCACTTTACATGTTGTTTCAAGGGCTTTGCTCGTTTTAAGCATTTAAATATTACAGATTTCATTCAAATAGTCTTCAATTCTACTTTGTAACACTGATAATAAATAAAATTGGTAGAGACACAAAGTCATGGCCACATTTACCTTTACTTTTATGGGCTCTTGGTACAGCTAGGGTTTTGCAGGTCAGCATCAAGGTTTTGAACCTGATGTTCAGCTACAGGAAGCCAATGAAGAGAAGCAGCAGAGGAGGTACATGACTGAATTTGGGGACACTGAAGACAAGTCCCGCCACTGCATTCTAGACGAGTTGAAGGGTCTGATGGTCCACATTGGAAGTCCAGCTAGAAGGGAGTTGCAGTTCTAGTCTTGAGACTGAACAAGCACCTGAGCTCCTCTCTAGACAGAGAGGGTGGAATTCTCCTGATGTTTTAAAGGAGAACATCTGCATGACCGAGTCAGGTTTGCAACATGAGCTGAGAACGATAACTGGTCATCCACTACTACACTACTTCATGCTTCTGACAATGGAGTGACCAGTGAGTTCTCAAGGAGAATGGTGAGATCAGGATGAGCACCAGTGGTTCCAGGAATGAATAGCAGTTCAGTCTTGCTGGTGTTGAGTTTGGGGTGATGGGCTGCCATCCACGATGAGACATTGGAGAGACAAGCTGAGATGTATGAATCACTGTTCAACTTTTAACCCCCAAATTGTTTTAAAAACCATTTCATCAGAATCCATCAGAGTTTTATTAAAACTCAGTTTTTGTTGTTTTAGTTCAGAGTCACGTTGAAACGTTTGGAGAGCTGGAGTGTAGGACGCTGTGGTGGTTCATTTTGAATAGCTGTTGATGACCACTCGATGAGAATGGTGATGATTCACTGCCTGCCAATGTTTTGTACATTACGTTAGACAGAACGTTCACATCTGAGATTGGTTACGTCTGTTAACCCTTTCGTGGGGGAGGAACAGAAATAATCTCACCAAAATGATCTTTCTCTCATTCTTCCTCTCTCTCAGGTCTGCTTTAATGCTTTGCGTGGGAAGTTAAAGCAGGGCTGTATGGGATAGTGGAGGTCAGCCATGCCTGTAGCCCAGTGCAAGAGGAGCTGGGAGGATCATGTGACCCCATGCTGGAGAACCCAATACAGCTATGATGACCTTGACCTAGTCTGTTGCCATGGCATCATTGGAGCTAACGGCTCACCGTTGGTAAGGAGTCGGAGAGAGAGGTGTGCATCGATGCCAGAGTGTCGCCGCCAGCAGTCAGGGCCTGGGAGTGGCGGTAACAAATATGAGGATAATGAAGGTAATGCCGTGATCAGAACTAGGAGGACAAAGACGTTATCTGATGGATTTAAGGACGTAGAACCCACCAGCTGTGGAAATGAAAATGCTCATTCATATAGTGAGAATAAAGCAACAGAGATGGACACCTTGAACAAAAGAACTTTGAGTAAGAAGTCAGAAAGCTCTGCAGGACAGGGCTGCAGTCTCTGCCAGGCAACGCCAGTCTCCAATCACATTCTGGATGAAGACTTTAGAAATTGTAACAAGATTAATAAAGAGGACAAAGAAACTGCTGCTGAGACTGTCTCGCCTTTCTCTGAACCGTCTGCAAAAGTTTCACAAGAGAACCCTGAGAAACTTGATACCTTAGACAGCAGGGACTGTTCTTGGGACTCCAAAAAACAGTGTACTGAGATGACACCAAAACCAGAAGCACTGAAGGACTTACCACAGCACCCAGACCCAATGTTGACCCAACCGCAGGACAGAGGAAGATCTGTTGGTGATCCTGATGCAGAAGCAGGAACATTAAATAGACAACAGCTTAGGAACGAATGTGCCAAAAACCCAGCCTCACCCAAGGGTACACCTGAGGAGACCACAACTGTTCCATATTCACCTGAGGAACATTTCAACCAGTGTGGAGTAGAGGAACAGAGTGAAGAAGAAACAACCAGTACAGAAACTACTGGAGAAGTCACAGACTCTCAGGGGGAAAATTCTTTACAAGTTTCCAAAGACACTGCTGGTCCAGATGTTCAGCAGAATTGTATAGCAGCAAATACCCAGAATGACCAGGCTGTCATTGGTGTTGAAGGTTTGCTGGCTCCAACTCTCAGCTCTCAACTGGAGTCTTCTCCATGCTTACCAGGAAATAGCGTCAATGCTGACAAGCATGTCTTCAAACTGGACACAATCCATGAGGTGTCCTTTATTGAGTCAGGAAAAGAAGCAGTGGGTCAGGTGATGATGGAGCAGCCGAACTGTTTTACATCTACAGCATTAGTGGATTCTGAGACAGATCTGAAGGAAGTGCAGAACTGTTCTTCTGGGACATTACATAAGCAGGAATATCTGGGAAACTGCCAAAATAAAAGTGATGTTCCACTGGTAACTGAATCTGCACCAGGAGGTGCAACAGAAACCTCTCAACCTGGATCAAGGATGGGTGATAATACTACTGTACATGGGACTGATGGATCAGAAAGAGAGCAGAAACCTCAAGAACCTTCTGTGAGACTACGAACGAGGAAGGTAAAATACTTTCACTGTGTTATTGCTGCAGTGTTTGGGAGTTTGGTTGTACTGGGAGGAGTTTGGGTTGTATTGAGTGGAGTTTGGATTGTGCTGGGAGGAGTTTGGGTTTATTGGGAGGAGTTTCAGTTGTAGTGGGAGGAGTTTAGGTTGTATTGAGTGGAGTTTGGATTGTGCTGGGAGGAGTTTGGGTTTATTGGGAGGAGTTTCAGTTGTACTAGGAGGAGTTTGGGTTGTATTGAGGTGGAGTTTGGTTGTACTGGGAGGAGTTTGGGTTGTACTGGGAGGAGTTTGGGTTTATTGGGAGGAGTTTCAGTTGTACTGGGAGGAGTTTGAGTTGTATTGAGTGGAGTTTGGATTGTACTGGGAGGAGTTTGGTTGTATTGAGTGGAGTTTGGGTTGTACTGGGAGGAGATCCATGGGAGCTTTCCATACTATCTCTGTAAAACAGTGTCATAAAGCTTGACCCAGCATGACCTTTCTCTCGGTCTGCATGAATTTCAGCAGAGAACTCACAGAGCATCACATTGTGAGTTACCATGACAACCAGATAGTTGATTATGGGCTTATTTGTGTTGAACAAGAGAAGAAGGAAACGTGAATTATGGATTCAGTGCTGTTCTGCCAAGACACACCTAAACAGAGTGTGTTTTTAAATGATCAATATCCATTGAGGTTTTACACACACACACACACACACACACACACACACACACACACACACACACACACACACACACATACACACACACACGCACACACACACACAAATGGTTGATGCCATCAAAGAACCAGTTAGAGTTTCATAAAGAACCATGTCTGTAATAGAGATGTGTGAGCATGAAAACTGTGAAGAACCTTTACATCAAGTGATGAAAATATTAATTTAAGTGTGTGTGTGTGTGTGTTTTTGTGTGTGTTTGTGTGTGTGTGTGTCTGTGTTTGTGTGTTTGTGTGTGTCTGTGTTTGTGTTTGTGTGTGTTTGTGTGTGTGTTTTTGTGTGTGTTTGTGTGTGTGTGTCTGTGTTTGTGTGTTTGTGTGTGTCTGTGTTTGTGTTTGTGTGTGGTTGTGTGTGTGTTTTTGTGTGTGTTTGTGTGTGTGTGT
>CM067525.1:17977774-18020274 GCA_034509495.1 Acestrorhynchus altus | reverse complement strand
ACAAAAGGTGGTAAGACACCTACGAGAGGTGGTAAAACACGTACGACAGGTGGTAAGACACCTACGAAAGGTGGTAAGACACCTACGAGAGGTGGTAAAACACGTACAACAGGTGGTAAGACACCTACAAAAGGTGGTAAGACACCTACGAAAGGTAGTAAGACATCTACGAAAGGTGGTAAGACACCTACAAAAGGTAGTAAGACACCTACGAAAGGTGGTAAGACACCTATGAAGGGTGGTAAGACACCAGTCTCACTGATGCAGCAAGCGGCAGCCGCCGGGTGAATGGCCACCGCAGGCCCATATGCAACAGCCTCTGGTCACTCGGCCTACCCCAACCCAATGGGATCAGCAGCAACTTAAACTTGAACACCAGGTCCAGCATGTGTGCTCTATCCTTCAGCACCATATAAACAGACCTCCTGAAGGACACTAGATGTCTGATCATGGGTGACTTACAGCCAGAGAGGAACAAGCTTCCCAAAGCAGAATAACTCCTGCTCGACCAGTTCATCATTAGTCAATGTAGGGACGATGTTGTTACAATATATATTATATATATATGATTATAACCTGTGTGTGTGTGTGTGTGTGTGTGTCTGATGGAGTCTCACACACACACACACACACACACACACACTCAATCCCCAACAATAATATGGTGTTATTGTCACTGCCTGGCTCTGGTCGGATTACACTGCACTGCTGTGTTTACTTTCAGATCAGGTGGGAACAGCAGGAACGCTCCCCCTCACATTCCTCCAGTAAGGATCAAACTTCTTTCTGATGGTAGAAGCTGTACTCTGACATTGACTCTGGAACGGCTGATATCCAGTTGTTGTTTGTAAAGGATGCTCCAAAACAACAGTGAAACAGAAGGACCTTATATAGTCAGTCAGGTACAAATATAAGGCCCACCCTCACTCATGTCACATGACCAGCCACCAGCGACGCTTCTTGTTTGATCGATGAAAGTATAAACATAATATGATAGAACCAGTAGCCCAATTCGGAGGTGTGCGTGTAGATAATGGTCAAAGGTGTGAGCTGGCCTACTGAAGGTCATAGGTTCAAATCCCAAGCCTGAAGGAGTATTGCTGGTTGTGCCTCTGGGCAGGGCACTTAACCCTCATTCAGAACGGTCACTGTCTGGTGTAACATGGATCATTAACCTGCAGCTTAACTGACCCATATATGAACTGGTCTCTGCATTGTAACCAGTCCAGAAACATCTGTGAAGGGTGGATGGGTGAAGGAAACGCTCCCCTGTTCCACAGGAGCAATGATAATGAGTGTAGAAAAGTATAGATAGCCTCAGGGACTTGGCAGCAGTGCAGATGTTTCAGAATAGTTTCAGTGTTTGCTCAGTGATTCTCTCAGACAACATGAAAGACGAGGGTCTGAAGGAATCATTCGTTTTGGTGAAGCAGTGTTAAAAATAAAAGTTCTGAAAAGGGCAACCAGTGAGGGGAGCAGCACCACAGAAGAGCCAGTTTTGGTTCCCGTAGGAGGAGAATATGGTTTATTGATTTCAGGTTTGTCAAACACAGATTTCACTTTCAGTTGAAGTGCCAGCGCAGCTGCTGTAACACATGAAAAAGTTCCGTTTAAACGTCCGTCTCACTCTGAAAATCCACTTTCTGAAAATTAAAGGGATTAAAAAATAATCCCATTCTGTCATCATTGGTTCTGGGTTTTTCTGATGATACCTGTTTCTCATACCTGCCTGTGTGTGTGTGTGTGTGTGTGTGTGTGTGTGTGTGTGTGTGTGTGTGCGCGTGTGTTGAGGGACATTGTTGGGTTGTGTGTACTATGTTAGAGCTATTAGACCTGTGTTAGAGCTATTAGACCTTCTCTCTCTCTCTCTCTCTCTCCCTCTCTGTCTATTTCTTTCTCTCTCTCTCTCTCTCTCTCTCTCTCTCACTCACTCTCTTTCCGTCTCTCTCTCTCACTCTCTCTCTCTCTCTCTCTCTCTCTCTCTCTCTCTCTCTCTCTCTCTCTCTCTGTCTGTTTCTCTCTCTCTCTCTCTCTCTGTCTATTTCTTTCTCTCTCTCTGTCTCTCTCTCTGTCTCTCTCTCTCTCTCTCTCTCTCCCTCTCTGTCTATTTCTTTCTCTCTTTCTCTGTCTCTCTCTCTCTCTCTGTCTCTCTCTCTCTCTCTTTCCGTCTCTCTGTCTTCCTCTTAGTTCGTGTGTAGTTAATGAAGCCTTTGTGTCAGCTTGTCTTGTGCTAATTCACTCATCATTGCTGACCTCTTCTCTCCGTCTCTTTGTATCTCAGTGCAGTTAAAATGCTTTGAGCTGGACGTTCCATTGGGTTTGTCTCATCTCATAGACAGTGATCTTCTCATGAGCTTAATTCAAGGGTTATTTGAGCAGTGCCACAGAAGAACCACTCAGACCTTTAAATGAGTTTCCACACACACACACACACATCTCCACTGAACATATGGATCTTATGGATGTGAAAGTGGTCCTGTGTCCCTCAAAGAACCATCCAGGGCAGGTTTTACAGTGCAGACATGACTTATATGCATCTCACAACTGTCCCTTCTTTGCATCTTCACTTTGAGGAGCTACACTGTCCAAAAGTGTTTGAACACCAGACGTTACTTGTTTATTAACCATGTCATTTTGTTGTTTCTTGTTTTTTCTGGTTTTGTGTTTGACCAGTCACAGTGTCTGCTTCGAGGTTTGCCTCAATTTGTCTTGGAATGTTTTAGGGTTCCTCAAACAGCCTGCTATTCTCCAGGGTCTGATACAATGGTCCTGTTAGATGAAACTTGAAGAAAATGGTTGTTATTTTCCAAGAAAAATAACAGACCATGTGCTGTCCAAAATCACAGCACAGCGATTGTTCTGCCTCATCATGAGAATCATGTGACGCTGTTTCTGAATGAATGTTGTTACAGTATGAAGAGGCGAAGGCTTGATTTTGCTTTCTCTTGGTGAAGCTGGTCAGCTCAGAAGAGTGAATGAAAGACCATCTGTCACTATCGAGACTGAACAAGTTCAGAATAAGTGCATATCCTTCTGGATGTTGGACAGAACTTGCTGTTGTCTGTAAGATCTGTACAGATGCATGTGTTCATCCAAATCCATTTACAACTACAGGAAGAAGGTGGTGTGTTCTGATCCAGCGCTGATTTGTGTGGCAGAGATGGCATTTGGTCATAGCTGTAGTGATGAACCTATATCTGCAGACCCCTTTCAGCTCAAACGTGCCCAGTACACCTGACAGTTGGGTTGGACTGAGGTCATTCTCACCACAAACTGACCGCTCCAGAGAATAGGCCTAAAACTCCCTTTCTATCACTGGCAGACCATGGTCAACATGAAGTCATCAGTTAGCAATTTCTCTCGTCGTGCGTATTCGGAGTCATGCATAGCTCTGATCATTGCTCTTTCTCAGTGGCTGAGTCAGGGTAAGCTCCAGCTGGAGGCCATGGTGCTGCAGCTGGATGGGATTAAAACTTGGCCTGGCTTCTCCTCCACACCCACAGTGCCAGAGAAACATGCAGATGCAGTTCAAACTGAGTTCTACTGTGGAACCTGCCAGTTCTATACATAGTTAGCTGGTCAGAAACCTTCCTCAAAAGTGGTTCTTCTTTGGGGTTGTTCCAAGTAATATTTCCTGAAGATCTTAACACTGGTCACAGGGCAGGTCACGTGATCTTTGATTGTGCTCCATAAATCACAGAGAACCAAATCTGGATCCTAATTCTCAAACTTTCCCAGACGTTCCTAACAACAAGCATCTTAATGGTCTCATGACTGTCTTTGTTGAAGCGTCCTCTTCATGGTTTTGCCCTACCAGGAGGTAGCAGTCCAAGATTTACTATAATCAGCACTATGAAATCATATGATGTGACAAGATGTTTCTTGAGAACCTGAACCCAGATCTACAGTTAGTGTATATTTTGTTTTTGCTTCAGTTGCTTCAGATCATATCCTCAGCTCACATATCCCTTTAATTATCAGCCTGTTGAACAGCATCTGCTGCCAAATCCAGTTGCAACCTGAACTCATTTTTGTCAAGAGATGAGGCATTTCTGACCTACAGACCAAGCCAAGAACACACTCCAAGGACTCCAGAACTCCTGGGAGACACAAGGAGCTAAGTGTCTTTTTCTAATCACCTGGTGTTGATTCTGACCATTCCAGAATTTTGCCCTGTGGGTCTGGAGTCCTACTGGATTGGCTCCCCTTTTATTTTAAATCCAGCAGGTCCAAATCCACCCCAGGATTTTGTTATGACTGCCTGTCCAGCTCTGCTGAGGCTAACTCATGCGGTTGGAACAAAATACTGGGGTGGATTTTAACCTGTTGGACTTGAAATTCCCACCTCAGCTCAGTCCCAAACAGAGGTATGATGTAAAACTCAGAGGTACAGCTTTAATAAATTCCTGAAGGGTGACTGGCACTGAAGGGTACTGTGTTGGACCTCAGAAGGGTACAGCCCCAGAAACAGTAACTCTACTCATTCTTACTGTATCTTTTATGATTGCTTGGTTTAGGGTTGTGGTGATAACTAGTCCAGGCTGGGATTGAGTCCCTTCTTTATCTGTAATCAGCTTTTATATAAATTAAAACACAGCGTTCAGACTTTACAAAAGCAGGTCCAAACTTTACTCCCTGGAGTTCTGAAGCTGAACCATATGTTGGGAATGTGCCGGGGTTTGTGAGAAATGTGCACATTAGTCATCTGGAGCAGAAGGTTTTGGTGTGGAGTGTAAAATATGTCATCCATTCTCAGCAGTGTGTGTAGGGGGCTGGTGGGTGGAGACTGCTGATAATAGCTGGTCTCTATCTTAAGAATACCATTCATGCTTTTAACACAGATCTCCTGCAACACAGAACATGACTGTACCTCAGGACCTCCAGGAGGTTGAATTCCCTGCACTGTCAGCTATAACTGTCACTATCAGTCCCGGTCCTCAGCTTACCTTCAGTAGAAGTTATTTACCCCAATCTGCAGTGAGAACCACATGGGTTCTCTGACCTGTATTTTCATCAGGATTGCATCAGTTCTGACCTACACGATCATGCCAGACATACCTGAACCTCAAAGAGAGGAGGAACAAGAAGGAACAGAGGTCTGTTCTTAATGATTTGCCTGGTTAAATTAAAATCCTGTGATTCTCAGAAAAGACATCTGAGTGGGACACCTGTATTTACTGCCGTCACCGTCTTCTAGTCCAAATCCTCCCAATCCTAAATGAGTCTGTTTGTGTTTGTCAGGATTCCTATCTAGTAGGCTTTGGGAAGCTTAAGCTAAAAATGACAAACATCTCCCCTCTGGCATATTGTGTCCATCATCAAGCTCTGAGTGTGGGTATATAAGAACCATCTCCATAAGATGTTTATGTTTAATATACTGTAAAATTCACTAGATCCAGAAGTTCCACAGTTGATGATGTACTGTACATACAATAGATGTTCACAAGACACTTAATCTTAGTCCAATCTTGAGTCTCTGGGGTTTGAGACTGAGTCCAGTCTTGAGTCTCTGGGGTTTGAGTCCAGTTAGAGTCTCTGGGGTTTGAGTCCAGTTAGAGTCTCTGGGGTATGAGACTGAGTCCAGTCTGGAGTCTCTGGGGTTTGAGTCCAATTAGAGTCTCTGGGGTATGAGACTCAGTCCAGTCTTGAGTCTCTGGGGTTTGAGTCCAGTTAGAGTCTCTGGGGTATGAGACTGAGTCCAGTCTTGAGTCTCTGGGGTTTGAGTCCAGTCTTGAGTCTCTGGGGTATGAGACTGAGTCCAGTCTTGAGTCTCTGGGGTTTGAGTCCAGTTAGAGTCTCTGGGTTTTGAGTCCAGTTAGAGTCTCTGGGGTATGAGACTGAGTCCAGTCTGGAGTCTCTGGAGTGTGAGTCAGAGACAAGTCTAACCCTTTGGGTGAGAGTCAGCGGTTTCTGGGGATGCTGTGTGAGTCAAGTCAGGAGTCTCTGGGGTTTGAGTCCAATTAGTTTTACACACACACACACACACACACACACACACACACACACACACACACACACACACACACACACACACACACAAAGCCTTCTTTCTCGAGACCCACCAAGCTGAACTCCCTGGTCAATGAAGTGCATTCATGCCTGCAGCCCCTGAGCTACTCCAGACCTCACTCTATCACTAACAGCATTCTATCCCGACCTGTCCCACACGCACACACACACACACACACACACACACACACACACACTTCAGCCAGGCACGTGTTGGCCTGCAACAGCTTCTCGTCTTTCTCCTCTTGTTAGAAAGTGAACGTGGTCAAGAACTAATTCTGCCAGCAACACAGGAAGTGTGTTTTTATGACCCACGCTCCTCCAGCCCCCCATTCCTCAACTTCTCCCCGCAGCCACAGTAAATTAACCCCGACAAACAGGAACGAATGAGTCCGAGAAAGGCCTGGAGACACAGTGAGAACGGCCCAGTCATTATCAGGTGCTTCAACACGCGCCCACACGCTTCAAACAAACAAGAATCCCCCAGCTGTATGAGTAAAGGTCTCCATTTTGGCTTATCTTCTCCTCTCAGGCGTTTCTCTGACTGTGCTGCTGGATGTTCTGGATGGTCACTGAGACCATTGGTGTTGGAAACCAGAGTGTGTAACTGTACAGGCCTGAATTCAGACAGAATTCAGACAGAGGGGGAAGAATCCTCCATGTTGGAGATGTCAGGTCGTGCATTGAAGTTGAAAGATTCTTCTCTCCTCCATCTCCTCAATACTATACAGTTACATCCACACACTTCCAACCCTGACCTCACAGCAATGCCAGAATCACAAAGACTAATATAAGCCAAAGAATATTGAATGCAGATGGTGTGGTAGGGGTGGAGTGTTGATAGAGCGTCCAAAAGCATCCACACATTTTCAATCAGGGACAGGTCTGGAGATGAGACCGACCACAGCGTAGTATCTGTGTCTTCAAGATGAGATCTTGAGACGGCAGCAGTGTGCACTATGTTGTCCCCCTGCAGTGTTTTTCATAATTTGAGGGACTGTAAGTAAGCCAGCATCTTGCAAACATGATGGGTTGTCAAGCTCTTAGAACCATCATACCTCAAACAACCCTTTGAATGCTTGAATGTTTCTTTGTCATTATTGACATTTTTGTCAAGTTATTCTTT
This sequence comes from Acestrorhynchus altus, assembly GCA_034509495.1. Taxonomy (NCBI): domain Eukaryota; kingdom Metazoa; phylum Chordata; class Actinopteri; order Characiformes; family Acestrorhynchidae; genus Acestrorhynchus; species Acestrorhynchus altus. The sequence continues at coordinate 18,013,139 of CM067525.1, read as the reverse complement.
GTAGAACTTTATATGGTACTTCAAATTGATCATTTTCAGTACTAAACAGAACTTTCACTAAGTCAGACATAACTGGCATAAAAGAACTGCTTCATAAAGGTTCCCGAAAGGTTTCTTTTGGATAATTTTTGGTTCCTTACTAAATCGTTCAGAGTTATTCTTTGAAGAAAAGTGGGACCTAGCTAAAGTACAGATTCAGAACCACTGAGAACCACTTTCCCTGTGTATATCTTCCCAGTCATGTTCTTCAATGCCCACCTGCTTTTTTTTTGATCTTCTGCAGGTCAGAGTTCACTACAGGGTTGAGCATCTGAAAGGTTAGGCATCCCTCCACCCCTCCTGTAATCCTTTGAGTCTCCAATAAAGAGGAACAGGCCATATGCCTGCAAGGCCTTCAACCCATCTGCTCCACTACTGCTCAGCAATTCCAGTGGTGTCTAGAACATGTACACACACTTGCTCCTCTTCACTCTCACTCTGACCACACCGACTGGTTTGAGGGTCAGAGTGTGAGAAGCAGCTGAGGGGACTCTGTTCAGGGGTCAGTTCTTGGTTCTGTAGTTCTTTAAACTGCAGGGTTTCTTTGGGAGTGGACTTTAAGTGCTTGCAGAAACGTAGAGATCTTTTGAATGTTTATAATCAGAGGGAATCGACCTAATTCTGCCCTGCAGGCAGCGCCGGCTGTTTTCCTTTGGACTGTAAGAGTCATTGTAGAGTACGACTGTTCCAGCTGCGCTGCAAACTCATTCATGTAGATGTTAGACGGTGTGGGACTCAGACTGCAGCCCTGTTTCCACCTCTGTTTGGGAGAAGAACCCGTCAGTTCTTACAACACATTCGTTTACGGAAGACACTGATTTGATGATGATGATGTGTGTGTGTGTGTTTGTGTGTGAGGAGTACAAATTCACAGGAGAACCAATGGTAGTGAATGTCTCAGATTCCCAAAGACGCACAACCTTCTTTGGAAGGATGAGGCTGAAGCTCAGTGCTGAAGCATTTGCTGAACTGAGGTTAGACCTTGTTTGCCTCAGCTGCTCACATTCCTCCACTCCATAAAGCAGCCAATATCTGCACACATGCTGAGGGTGAGTTTCCCTGCATTGTCCAAGCAAGTGGGATTGAAAGCGATAGCATGGATTAGATTGGTGCTGAGGTCTGCTCGCTGCTTTACAGCTGGCCTACATACAGCTGTCCACTCAGGATTCCTCTGCAGACCCTTAAAGGAACCAGGTCATGGCTGTGTTGACCTCCCATCATTTGGGGTGGCTCCTGGAGGAATTAGCTTCAAAGGGTTTTCCGTCGTTTGTCCAGGGAAGAGTGGGTCATGCATCAAACCAGACATGACATGGAGAGATGAAAAGAACGATGAGGGGAGATGAAAAGGAGAAGTATGGGGGACGTTCTTGTCAGGGTTAGTGAAAGGTGTAGAGAGAGAGAGAGAGAGAGAGAGAGAGAGAGAGAGAGAGAGAGACAGACAGACAGACAGACACAGAGAGGAAGAGACAGACAGACAGAGAGATAGAGAGAGAGACAGACAGACAGACAGAGAGAGAGAGAGCTTGTTTAAGCCGCGGATGCTGGGCGGAGTCTTCAGGACGCTGACCCCGCCCCCTCCTCGGAGCGTTCATTGAGATTCTTTCACAGAGCAGAACAGAACAGAGAGGAGAACAGAGGAGAGGAGAACAGAGGAAAGCAGAACAGAGGAGAGGAGAACAGAGGAGAGGAGAACAGAGGAAAGGAGAACAGAGGAGAGGAGAACAGAGGAGAGGAGAACAGAGGAAAGGAGAACAGAGGAGAGGAGAACAGAGGAAAGCAGAACAGAGGAAAGCAGAACAGAGGAAAGGAGAACAGAGGAGAGGAGCAGAGGAGAACTGAGGAGAGTGGAGGAGAGAACAGAACAGAACAGAACAGAGGATAGGAGAAGAGGAGGACAGAGGAGAGGAGCAGAGGAGAACTGAGGAGAGAACTGAGAGCAGAACAGAAGAGAGGAGATGAGAGCGGAGGGAATGGAAGGATTTATTACACACACTGCAGCGCGCTCAGAACAGAGACACTGACCGACAGATATGATCCTCACTCGTGAGTACTGTGTGTGTGTGTGTGTGTGTGTGTGTGTGTGTGTGTGTGTGTGTGTGTGTGTGTGTGTGTGTGTGTGTGTGTGTGTGGGTTCTGTATTAAAGAAAGAGAAAAAGAGAGACATAAAAAGAGAGCATAGAAATGGTCTTTAAAGAACATCCACAACAGTCTCTCTCTCTCTCTCTCTCTGTCTCTCTCTCTCTCTCTCTCTCTCTCTCTGTCTCTCTCTCTCTCTCTCTCTCTCTTATTTTTGTTACAGTATATTTGCTGATCAATAAATGTGTGTGAACTGTCTCAGTGTGTGTGTGTGTGTGTGTGTGTGTGTAGGTGTTTTATTATCTGACCTTGAACAGATAATAAATGAAGATTTTATGTTACTGTGACGACCTTTGTGCTGAAAACAACACTCATTATTGCCGATTATCTTCCTGGCAGAGAACAACAGGAAAAGGATGTCTAGTTGAGGGTCTGTACATTACGGCCACTCGACACACACACACACACACATACAAACACACACACATACAAACACACACACATACAAACACACACACACACACACACACACTCTCTCTCTCTCTCTCTCTCACACACACACAGTATTTGTTTTCTACTTGTTTGTGTAATATATGTACACTGTGTACAATGATTAGCCAGAACATTAAAACCCTTCTTAGGTCTGTTAATGACCTGCATATGGAGGTTTGTCTTCTCTGTTGGGGTTCTTGTATTTGACACCTGGATCAGTTTTGGTGCTACATAAAATGTGGTAGTCATAATGTTTTTACTATTATAGTACATATTGTTGCTGTTATGTAGAACCTTGTATCCAAAACTAGTGTGAGATGGTCCTCTAGTATGAGATGGTCCTCTAGTGGGAAAGGTTCTGTATTGTGAGATGGCCTGGCTAGTATGAGGTGCTGAGAAAACTTTTTATACAAGGCCTTTGGCCAGAAATAAGGCTCTAATACAGAATGCATGCCAGGAATGTGAGACAAACCTATTGTGTGAAATGGGGTTCTAGTATGAAAAGGTTCTCTAGTGTAAGATGAATTTCTAGTGTAAAATGGGCCTCTAGCATGAAAAGGTGGAACCAGCCTTTAGAAGCAGCTGTCCAGTACCCTTCCTAATGTTGCCCAGGTGAACAGCTTCTTTTGTCTGTTTGGGGATCTCCTGTTTTTGACGCTGTTGGTGCTGCAGTCCTGGTTCAGTCCAGCACACCCGACACCTCTCAGTGTGAACTGGCGTTTCTAGGAGGAGGGAACAGCTGCTGAGAATGCTACTGACCATTTTGCACAACTCTCTCCTCCTCTCTCTGTCTCTGTCTCCTCTCTGTCCCCCTCTGTCCTCTGCCCTCTGCCCCCTCTGTCTCTGTCCTCTCTGCCCTCTCTCTCTCTCTCTCTCTCTCTCTCTCAGAAATCGAAGCGAAGGAGGCATGCACGTGGCTGCGTGCCGCTGGTTTCCCTCAATATGCCCAACTCTATGAAGGTAAGACAATGTTAAAGCTGCTCATTTGAAGTTTCTAAAGTGACTCTGTAAACTCCAGGCCTGAAATTACGCACCAATTTGGCTTTTCCTCGCTTCTAGTACGTTCTTTTTCAGAAACATCATGAATAATAGCTCTTGCGTAACAGGAACAGCATCAGCCTGTGTATAGTCATCACGCCCGGCTCTGGGTACAGTAATAGTAACCATCTCCAGTACAGTAATAATGCCTGTATTCGGTACAGTAATAATGCCTGTATCTGGTACAGTAATAATGCCTGTATTCGGTACAGTAATAATGCCTGTATCTACAGTAATATGTGTTCCATTTCAGGAAATGTTATGTGCTTAGAAAAACGCAATCACTGGATTTAATCCACCTGTAATCATCAATCACCTGTAATCATCAATCACCTGTAATTATCAATCACCATGTAATCATCAATCACCTGTAATTATCAATCACCTGTAATTATCAATCACCTGTAATTATCAATCACCAATCAATCAATTCGTAATTATCAATCACCAAATTATCAATCACCGTAATCACTCAATCACCTGTAATCATCAATCACCATGTAATCATCAATCACCTGTAATCATCAATCACCTGTAATCATCAATCACCTGTAATTATCAATCACCATGTAATCATCAATCACCTACTGTCAATCACCTGTAATTATCAACTCCGTAATCATCAATCACCTGTAATCATCAATCACCATGCACTATCAATCAATTGTAATCATCAATCACCTGTAATCATCAATAAAGCACTCCATGCTTATACAGTATATTTTTATAGGCTTTACAGGCCTAAGGGCTCATATGCATCCCCCACATGACCACTCTTTAACAGCGCTTTAGTGTAAACATTACTGACCGCTGGTCTCGGTCCGACTCTAGTAGTGTAAACATTACTGACCGCTGGTCTCTGTCCGACTCTAGCAGTGTAATATTACTGACCGCTGGTCTCGGTCCGACTCAAGAGGGAAGATACATTGACCGCTGGTCTCGGGTCCGACTCAAGCAGTAAACATTATCAACGCTGGTCTCGTCCGATTTCAGCAGTAAACATACGACCGCTGGTCTCGGGTCCGACTTTCAGTAAATATACGACCGCTGGTCTCGGTCCGATCAGCAGTGTAATATTACTGACCGCTGGTCTCGGTCCGACTCTAGCAGTGTAACATTACTGACCGCTGGTTTAGTCCGACTCAAGCAGTGTAAACATTACTGACCGCTGGTCTCTGTCCGACTTCAGCAGTGTAAATATTACTGACCATGGTTCCGGTCCCACTCTAGCAGTGTAATATTACTGACCGCTGGTCTGTCCGGATTCTACAGTGTAAACATTGCTGACCGTTGTCATCCGACTTCTAGCAGTGTAAACATTACTGACCGCTGGTCTGGTCCGACTCTAGCAGTAAAATGATTACTGACCACCGTTCTGTCCAACTTAGCAGTGTAATTACTGACCGCTGGTCTTGGTCTGACTCAAGCAGTGGTAAACACACGATCGCTGGTCTTGGTCCGACTCAAGCAGTGTAAACATTACTGACCGCTGGTTTGGTCCGACTCTAGCAGTGTAAACATTACTGACCGCTGGCTCCTGTCCACCCCTAGCAGTGTAAACATTACTGACCTGGTCTGGTCCGACTCTCAGCAAATATTACTGACCGGCTGATCCGGTCCCGACTTTCAGTAGTGTAAACATTACTGACCGCTGGTCTCGTTCCAACTCGGTAAAAACATTACCGGACCGCTGCTTCTGGGTCCGGATCATGGCAGTGTAAACATTACTGACCGCTGGTCTCGGTCCGACTCTAGTAGTGTAAACATTACTGACCGCTGGTTTGGTCCGACTCAAGCAGTGTAAACACTACTGACCGCTGGTTTGGTCCGACTCTAGCAGTGTAAACAGCCACTGACCGCTAGTCTGTCCCAACCCCAGTAGTGTAAACATTACTGATCGCTATCTCTCGTCCGACTCTGCCAGTGTAAACATTACTGACCGGTTTGGTCCGACTTAGCAGTGTAAACATTGATCATGGTTTGGTCCGACTCTAGCAGTGTAAACATTACTGACCGCTGGTTTGGTCCGACTCTAGCAGTGTAAACATTACTGACCGCTGGTTTGGTCCGACTCTAGCAGTGCTTCAGTGAAATAAACTCTCCGCTGAGGCCCACGGACTCGGCTTACATTCAGCCATTGTTCATCTCCTCTCTGACTCAAACTCCGTGCAGGGAATTCCTCCACCCCTGCACTCTCTACCACCCCTGTGATCTAAGTCCGAACTGACCGACTGCAGCGTGATCGACTTAAAGTGACCCTCTGATACTAAACACTACTGGAAGCTTATGTAGACCAATTAGCACGGTGCTAACTGCAGGCATTTAATAATCACACTTCCCTGAACTGAGTGGAGGACTCTACCTCTAATGGCTAATCTTCAGCTAATTGCACGGCCCTTGTTTAGGCCCATAGCTTTCTTTTAGTTTAGATTGCCCTGTGTCATTGTCCCAGTGTTCTAGATAGTCTGATTTGATCCTGGCTGACCGTATTTTGGTCCACTCTGATTGGACTTTGGTGTGTTAGTGGTTTAGTCAGTCTCAGAACCAGCAGACAGAGGGGACTGGGTTTGACCGAGAGTGATCACGTCTCACTCTTTTAATCAGGCAGTAGATTTGATCGCAGATTACCTCTGCACAAGCAAAGGAAACCCGCTTCTCCTCTTTCATTTCGCAGACGCCTTAGTTTCCCCTTGAAATTCCCTCCGTCACCAGAGATCACGCACCTTTCGACAGAGATGCTATTGAAGCACTTTTGCACACACACACACACACACACACACACACACACACACACACACACACACACACACACACACACCAGAACACATATCGGTGCTTGTTTCATTTCGCAAACTAGCTGCATTTATTGCAAACTTTTACAGCTGTATGGCCTTAATCTCTCACTCTCTTTCGCTCTCTCACTCAGTATGGTAAATGTATTACATCATAACACTGAAACATTCTCAGTGTGGTAGGGGTGGACACTTGTCCAATAGCCTCCCACACACTTTCAATCAGGGACAGGTCTGGAGATGAGACAGACCACGGCGTAGTATCTGTGTATTGAAGGAGAGATGGCAGCAGTATGTGGACAAGCATCGTTCTGTTAGAATAGAGCTGGTCGACACTTACAAAGATCTGGGAGTCCTGCTTGACAGCACACTGGATTGGAGGACCAATGTCTTGTACCAGTCTGTTGTTCCAGGTGCTGTCTTCTTCACGGCAGTCTGCTGGAAAGGCAGGGGTCTATCAAAGGGGTAGATGTCTTACCCACTCCATGACTTACTGGCACTTTCAGCAACAAACTCCTTCAGCTCTGCTGTAGCAAGGATCCACACAGGAGGACATTTGTACCAAAAGCAATCAGACTGTACACTGTCTCTTCACTGTGTTGGACATTATTGCACACCGAGACACTAACAGGACAGGTGCACTGAATGACTGGACATTATTACTCTTCTATCCAATCACTGCACTGACCCTTTATCCTGATTAGAGATAGGAGATTAATAATCTCAGTGTGCGATAATGTCTGTCTCTTTGTCTGTCTCTCTGTCTGTTTGTCTCACCTGGAGCTTTCAGCAACCTAACAACTATGCTAAGCACCTAGTAAAGCTAATGGGCTAGATTTGTGGGTAGCCTGTTGTCCCATAGATCGTTCTCAAGATTGTTTTGTCTCTCAGTATCAGTGTCTCAGTGTCTCTCTGATGGGGGTGGGGCAGGCGGTGGGGGGTTGATAGTTGGAACAGATGATTGTGGATTATTGTTAAGTATTAAGTATTGTTGGGGCCCCAGGGGTCTTTTCAAACATGACTTTCTCTAATTCCTGCCTGTGTGTGTGTGTGTGTGTGTGTGTGTAGGAGACTGAACACACTCAACAAATGTGCATTGATGAGGCTGGAAATCACTCCTCAAAGAAAGAGAGTGAGTATAATCTGTTTGCTCTGTTGTGTTTTCTTTCCTCCTCTTTCTCTAAAGCTCCTCCTTCACCCTAAAAGGAAATTGACATTCTCCACACCCTGACATTATGGGATGGTCAGTCGGTGTGCTTTCAGTGTGTGTGTGTGTGAATAATCAGACTATGACTGAACCCGGCGAGCTCCGTGTTTACGACTGGCTTCATTTCCTTGTCCACTTGAGAAGCTCTGCATGTCCCAAACAATGGCATCCTTGTCAGACTCGTAAACGTGTGTGTTCTGCTGTGAAAACCGATGACCCCTCAGTGTTGTCCAACGCCTGCCAAATCAGAGCGAGAGGTCAGAAGCTATCTTAGAGAAGCTATTGTGCCTTGGCTCAGAGCTGCAGATTCTAACCATCTCTGGAATGCATTGATCTTCCTACACCATGTTGTGCCTGGTCCCCTGCCCCCTTCACTCCTCCTTCAGTCCCTTCCTATGGCCTTCTGGATTGGCTGATATTTAGCACTTTGCATAATTTCAGTTTACTAGATGTCAATCAATAAATCTAAGTTTATTTATAAAGGAATCATAAAGTCTCACAAAGCAGCTTTACAGAATCTGGCTCCAAGCCTCAACTCAGCAGCCAGCGGCAACAGAGGCAGAACAACTCCCTCAGGCTAGGAGGAAGAAACCTTTAGAGGAACCAAGGCTCAAAGGGGAACCCAGCCTCCTCTGGTTCACACCAATTAGCACAGACATAAGGCATAAAAAGTTGAAGAATAGAGAAGTTTATCTGGCAGTAGTTGTAATGTAAGTGTAAATGTTGTGTTATGTGATGTGGAAGTGGAAGTGGAACTGAGCTGGATACAAGCTCAGTGTTCATATGGAAGTCCAGGCAGGTTAAACATTCAAAGCTGGCAGTGGAGTCTCAAATATTGGATGAGTGGGCATCTAGGTAGATCTGTCAGGAAAAGGCATCACGAGTGGACATGAATCAACATCAGCCAGGCAGCAGGGGCAGCTCAGGACATGATGTGCCGCGTTGAGCTGTGGAGCAGTGGAACTGTGTAGCAGGCGGGGAAATGAGGTTTCTGTTACTGCGGTAACGTCTTCTGATGTTGCAGGATGTGACAACTGGGATGGGAAAACACAAGTTTGAAACCAGAGGTTTCAGCTCAACAACTCTACCTACAAACCGCTACAGATATCCCTTCAGTTTATCTAGAATTGCAGTCTGGAACTCCGCCCCTGCAATTCACACCTTAACTAACCCGAAACCACACCTGATTTCAACTAACAGGATAGGTACTCGGTTAGATAAGACAAACAAACGTTCTAATGAAGTAAACCCAAAAGAAACAGTCTAACCTTACAAGCAGAGAAAGATTCCAAGTACATAAACTGCAAGCACACCTGCTCCTAGTTATGTTGAGAGATAACCTGATACATCCCATCAGTGATGCTACAACCGGTGTGTCTACCTGTACATTCTGATTGACACTTTAATTGGTTACCGTTAATCATGTGTGGCTTTTGTTTTCAACAAAGTCTAATAATGAAGAAATAAGACTGATGGTGCATGGCACCTACACTACTCTACTCAACTCTACTCTGCTTTTTAATTTTTCCGTTTAGCACCCACTCCCTCGTGATTCGACTGGAGCATAAACATGATGTGCAAACCTTCACTCTGCGCTCTAACACAGCTGTCCAGCAATTTTGCTTTGCTATGTTCCCGAGGTCCCTAAATGTTCCCCAATGATGGTTTGTTCTCCAGCACTTGCTGGGATAATTGTTATTCATACTCTGGCGGAGTTTGAGTGTGACTGTTCTACCTTTACGCTCCGTTTAGAAGGACCTAGGTTCAAATGTTTTGTGTGTTAAAATAATATAGAGATTCCTAAAGGAACAATACGCCTACAGTTTAGGGCAGGTTTGCTGTGCTCGGGTGTGGTTTTGGTTCTATGGGAAGACTTTCACTCAGTCTGTAATACAGGCCAGTGTTTTAGGTCTTCCCTGCTCTGATCACAGGGTTAGCCTCAGGGCCTGTAAAATAATGGCTGTGGCAAGTTTTATGAACATTTGACGCCGCCATGAAGCAGGTGTCTCTTATTGGCTGACTGCTGTATCCAGGTTTCAACAGTTAGGAAGAGCAGATCCTGGTCATGCCCTGAGTTAAATTCTAGAGACATTCTTTCCAGCTGTGCTTTCCCTCACTCAAATAGTTCAGCTGCTTTGGGAAGCTGGGAAATTAGAAACACTCAACAAAATATTTGTTTATTGCAGAATATTTGGCATTTGAGTCCAGAATGCACAAGGCTTTTCTATTTTTTTACATTTAACACTGAACTGCTGTTAATGGTGTCGAGTTCATATGGGGGAGGGAACCAGACCATATCCAGAAACCCAGATGGCAGCCCCCTGAATCCCCCCCTCTTGATCCCCTGTGGGGGAATAGATTACTCAGAGTAAAGATTGCAGAAGGAATGGTGGACATTTGACTCTTGTGACATGGCTAAGGCAGCCACAGTTTTCTTTCCCTCAGTGGTCTTCAGCTAGGCTATATCATCTGGTTGAACAGGTCATTGGGGAATGTTAGGACATTTGATGGGAAGGTCATTGTTGTTGGCTGGATGATCCTTGAATGAAGCGCTGAGGTAACATTTTATTATACCAATTAGATTTTAGGCTGTTCAGATTTCTTCAGACCACACAGAAATTAGATGACAGCCACATGCCTTCTGTTGTGTGCTGCACTGCTGCTGAAATGATAAACACCTGACCATAAAGGGCATGCACGTCACCACAAACATGGAGGACACATTGAACATAGAACACAGTCACTAACAAAGCAGGGTTTTATAAGATCATATAGGAATCATTAAAGGAATATCAAAAATGTCATAATAAAAGTTGTTTTTCTAGCCTCAGTCTTCTCTTGCTTTTTCCAGAGTGAGGACTCAGATGATGACGAACCTTGTGCCATCAGCGGTCGCTGGACCTTCCAAAGAGATAGCAAGAGATGGTCTCGTTTGGATCAGCTGGACATGGACGTCTTCTCCCCATCAGAAGGGAACGTTGTGTGTACTGCACCCTGCTTTGCATCTCAGGATATGTGTCTAGCAGGAGGAGCTCTGCTGCGGGAAGGAGTTAACACTAGTGTGGAGAGTGTGCTAACTGATCTAAGCGAGCTGCCCGAGGTGGGATCCTTGCACAGTGCTGGAAGTGGCAGCTGTGGAGGCTCACGCAGCACTGTTATTCCATGCAGCCCTACTATCCCATGCAGCCCTGTTCCTTCCATTTCTAATGTTGTTTCAGCCTCCACTACCCGTGCAAGTTCAGTTGCTAGCATCTGCTCTTCTGGAACATCTGGTGCTAATGAGGATTCTCTTTCTGATGGTATTCCCTCCCCATTGGAACATGGAAATATTCCATTTGAGGTTAAAAGCATCTCAGGAAGCAATGGAGGTGGTAAAAGCACACGTTCTAGAGCCAAGAGCTTCCTTAAGCGTATGGAGAGCCTGCGACTACGCAGTAGCAGCACATCTTCGAAACGCAAGAAGAAGGGCCTCACTGGTCAGGGCAGGCTGGAGATCGGTGGGCCAATGTTGAGGGAGGGCTTTGCTGAGGAAAAACTACGACAACTGAACTGTATTGACATTGCCACTCTAGACCGCAATGGAAACTGCAAATGTAGCATCTCCTACTCCACCCAAACAAGCAGCGGGAGCACAGGAAGTAGCCAATCCGAGACCAGCAGTGGCAGTGCTGTCAGCACGCCCAGTCCAGTTACGAGGGCACGGAGCCACAGCACAGTGGCTGGCTCTACCAAGCGAGTGGGAATGTACCTGGAAGGGTTTGACCCATTTAGCCTGGTTCTGATGCGGGAGAAAGAAGACCTAGAGAACCGAAACAGAGAGAGAAGGCTGAGACCTAAAATGAATGCTGAGAAAAACCAGCAAAACAACAAAAGATCAGAAGAAAGGCAGATTGATCATGAGCAGGTGGAAGATGAAAGTGGGATGATATATTTCTACTTGCCTGAAGGCCACAAGCCTGGAACTTTCCCCAAAGCACTTGCCGATGGTGAACCCTGTCACCAAAGCACCAATATGAACTGCCGAATGCCCCGCCGAGGCTCCTCCACCTCATTAGACAGTCGGTTGAGTTTCTATGACAATGTGCCCTTACCTGAAATGGGTGATGAGGAAGAGGTGCCAGAGGTGGAAGAGGAAGAGGAACCAAAGATGGAGGAGGTTCTCAAGCAAGTTAGTGACTTGCAGAGGTTGGTCAGAGGTTGGCCGGAATCAGGACCAGGGGAGGAAGAAGATGAAGAAGAAGTGGAAGGGGACTCAGACTCTGCTCTGGATTCTGCTTCTCCTTGTCCTTCATCCCCATTGCAGAACCGTTTAGAGGAGGCAGAGAATGGGAGTGACCAGGAGAGTCCATTAGGTGAAAAGGAAGACTCAATCAGCGTCAGAGATAGACGAGACTCTGGTGTGGGTGCATCACTCACTCGTACCAACAGGTCAGATGCTTACATATACAGTGCTAATCATATGAGCATGCAAGCATTGGGGTTGGGATTCAGAATTAAAGTGAGGGCAATAAAGTACACAAGAAAATTGACCCCGTTTGAGGACCTGTTATCTCAAGGAAGTGACTTATCTTTATGGTTATAAGCAGAGATGATGGTCAAGTTGTTTCAGATCATTTACCACATTATTTTAAACTCTACATTTGCTGTGTGCAGTTTTTTAGACTGAAGATATATTAGAATGAAAGTCTTGTTTACCTTAGACCAGTGTTTCTCTAAGTCAGACCTAGTGCCCTTTGGAAAATGCCATTTGAGGCTTGACTTTGACGGGCACCCCAAAGACTAGAGGAGTCCCAGCAGATACCTGACATGACTCAGATTTGCACCCTAGGGTTAGAGATTCAGGAATCAAGATATGAGACTTGATGCTTTCTCACACCACAGAGGCTCAACTGAGATTCAAAGCCCAAAGACTGAGTCTTGATAAACCTCATTAAAGACTCTGACCCAAGACCCTCGAAAGACTTGATACTTGAATCAGAATAACATTCCAGAGACATTTGAGACTTGCTTTTTCTAGTTTTCTTAATTCTGTATACAACTTGGTTATGTAAATAGAACGCTGCCTCTAGTATATGTGTTAATGTTACACAACGTTTAAAGTGTGCAGACGTCTGTGGATGATTCCTGCATATTCCTGGCAATGTAAGTAAAATCTGTCAGTCTGTAAAGTCTCCTCTTGTATTTGCCATTTCCACAGATATGACTGGGGATCATGGAGGATTAAGCAAGCAGTTGCAACGAAAATGATAATGAGAGAAATGGGCTCTCAAGAACATAGAGAAGGAGAGAATGAGAGAAGGAGATAGGGAGAGAGCGAGAGAGAGAGAGAGAGAGAGAGAGAGAGAGAGAGAGAGACTGACTGACTGACTGACTGACTGACTGACTGACTGACTGACTGACTGACTGACTGACTGACTGACTGACTGACTGACCGACCGACCGACCGACCGACCGACCGACCGACCGACCGAACCATGTCTGTGAATGTAGCACTACAGCAGTATCAGCAGGGATTCCATAAACCATCCCAGTACACACACCCTCTTCAATGAGGTTTTAATGAATCCCAATTGTCTGCAGTGTTAGTGTGTGTGTGAGCGTGTATCTTGTGATTGAATGCGTGTCCACTGCTGAGTAAGTCTAAACATGTTAGGTTTTGTGCCACGGATGATGGGATGTGTTCACTGGATGTGCTGGAATGGCTGTGTTTTTATATTTTGGAAGTGGGAGTATTTAACGTGAACTTAAGTTGTAAATCACCAGGGAACCTCAGAGAACCCTGGAGGTTAAACCATACTTGCTGTTTTATGTGTGTGTAGGCACCAGAAGCTACGTTGGCCCAGTTTCCAGAGCTCCCACAGGCCGAGTTTGACGTCGCCATTTCTTCAGGTGGGCTGTCAGTCTGTTCTGCAGATGAACCTGTTGCAGAAGTACAGCCTACTGAAGCTCACTGCACTGCTGGAGAAACACACACCTACCAACAAACATGGCTTCAGCTGGTGAGTCTTGTACACGGTCATTGTATCCCTACTGGGGGAACCCAAGGTGCCAGTAGTACTATATACTATACCATAAACCCTACAGTGTTATATACTATACTATATACTGTACTATAAATCATATACAGTACTGTATACTGTACCATTTACTATACAGTACTATATACTATACAATATTATATACTGTGCTATAAATTATACACTACTATGTACTGTACCATATACTATACAATAATATGTATAATACCTTAAACTATACAGTTCTGTATACTATACCATAAAAATGACCTGTAACTGATGCAATTTAGTTGTTTTGGTTTTTAAATGCCTTTAATATTTTTTCCATACAGACGTTTGTGAATAGTCTCTTTAACAGCATGCTATTGCGTGTGTAGTCATGTGACTCTGCTTTGTTTAGTCTGTGCAGGGTTGCCAGGTTCTAGGTTTTCCCGCCAAATTGGCCTTGTTTGAAAATGCAATTGTGGTTATAAATTCAAAGGTTGTGGGGTGACGTTTTTGAGGCTACTTTCAGTTCTCCACATCCCCCCTCATTCTCGATTTTTGCAGACACTGCCCCTTCTGCATAAATCGAGCAGGGTGTTCCAAAAAATGCATTTTGGCTTTAGTGATGGCAGTATCGAACACAACGGAAAATACAGAGACCAAAGGAAACCATTGGCGTGCTTCAACACTTCACAACTTTCTGTTCCACCTTAACTGGCTTTCCATACAATATTAAGGTAATTAATGCCTCACTTAAGGTGGACTGAAGAACGTAATGTAAGAACTGACTCTGAACAACATAAAATGTTTTTCAAAGAACTGAAGAATAAACAGAAAGTGTGTAATGTTCAGAGAGTTCTGATGACAGTAGTGATGGAATTATTCAGGGGTAGCTGAATTTTCATCAATTTTTTAAAAATTGATGATTGTTTCACTTCCTTTTTCAATTTCTTTACTAAAGCCAAATGATGAAAACAGCATTTTCTGTGGTATTTGCTGCCTGAGTTATTTCATTGTGTTAGTATTTGAGGTCTTTTGAAATTGGCCTTATTTATAATATTTGTTTAGAAATGATAAAAGTAAATTTCTGATTTTCATGTGACATTATATATGTTTTGTTTGCAAGAAATGCAATATGGAAGAAAATATTTACTTTTCATGGCAATCTCTGTTCACATTAATTAAAAAAACACTCACACACCAAAATAAGTGTTCATTCATCATAACTGAAGCAGAATGTTCAGTTAATTGTGATATTGATTCGAGGTCACATTAACCAGCACTACTATATATAATGCCATACACCATACCATTAACTACATAGTACTACATACTACACCATAAACTATACACTACAACAATCACAAAATACTAGGAGGGCATTAGAGAGGCAGCACAGAGACCAAAGGTAACCCTGAAGGAGCTACAGAGTCCCAAGAGACTACAGAGACTGGAGTATCTGTCCATATGTCCACAATAAGATGTACACTCCATAGAGCTGGGTTTTATGGAGGAGTGGCCAGAAAAAAAGTCTTTACTTACAGACAGAAATAGGAAAGCTCATTTTGAGTGTACCAAAAAGGCACGTGGGAGACTCCTCAAACGTATGGAGGAAGATGCTCTGGTCAGCTGAGACCAAAAGTGAAATGTTTCGCCACCAGGGAAAACACTAGGTGTAACGTTTGAGAGATGGAGATGGAGCTGGTGCTGTGGTTTCCAGCTCCTGGATTGGATCTGGAGACGGAGCTGGTGCAGTGGGTTCCAGCTCCCGAACGGGATCTGGAGATGGAACTGGAGCTGAAGATTCCAGCTCCCGGACTAGATCCAGAGATGTAGCTGGAGCTGAAGATTCCAGCTCCCGGACTGGATTTGGCATCACAGAGAAGCTCCGCCCCCGGACCGTAACGTCGCCGGGAAGCTCCGCCCTCTCAGACTCAAAGGAGGAGCCGCAGCATGCGGCGCAGGTGCAACTCGGGTAGGTGGCACTGCTGAGGCCGCTGTGGCTGCTGAGGTCTGAGGGGAACTGGGCTGGACAGTCCTGCGCACGTAGCTCAGGAACTGCCACACATCAGACTCATCCTTGAGCCCAGATCCCCCCATAATAGCCCGCAAGCAGGCCTCGCCTCACCTGGCTTGAGGCTTACACCGCCAACCCTTAGCGCCCCCCCCCCCTCACAATTCTCCCCACCATTTGAGGAGCAGACCTCTGGAGAGGGGGCGCCCCGAGTGCGCCGCCTATGGTGCCTCCGCCGTCCGCCCGCTACAGCGGAGCCATCCTGGTCCTGCGACCCTGCGCCGAATGGATGCGGTCGGATCTCCTGGCGGCTTCCAGACAACCCTTCTACTTCTATGGGTTGGTTGTTCTTCCTGTAACGTTTCAGGGCTCACAGAAGGAGGTGGAGGCGGAAGTACTTGCAGGGTTGAGTTTATTAACTGATAACTTATAGAGATAAGGTACACTAACCATCAATACGAGTAGATGAGACGAGGGACGAGTAGAAAACATGGCAACCAAGAAGAACGACAAGGACTAACTGAGACAAGGGACTTATATACACACAAAACATTGATCACACCTGGGACATGTTAATGATGGGGCAGGGTTATAGATGGAAACCGCTGGGAATGGGCGGAGACATGACGTGCTACAGAAGCACATGTGAAGGTAAACAAAACAAAGACAGACCAGAGGGACGAGACAGATACGTGACAGTAGGGATGTGACGGAGCTGAGGAAAATCCGCATCCGTCTGATTCAAATGTTTTAGCTATTTTTATATTTATATTTATTATATTTAGCTATTTTCTAGCTTTTTTATCTACTGTTGAATTCAAATTCGAATAAACACAGGGCCAAGAACACCCGATAAACCCCGATACGCCCATTTGTGCATTTGTATTTTTGTATTTTTTCAACACAAATACATGATGCTTAAACAGGTCATCAGCCACAGGTAGTTACGGACTCACGGTGTAAACAATTCATCACGCTGTTTAAATGACACTGAATCATAAAATTATCAATCATTTATTATCATGTAATTAACTGATTGAGCATTTTTACTCATGACATTCTGTCATTTTCATTGTTTATTTATGTAAAGCTGAATTATAAAGTAAACAACATTCACCATTAAATTCAGATAAACATTGTCTCTAAAAGATGACCTGCAGGCCGGAAATCAACCTGTATGTGTCCTGCTCCCCTCAGTCTCTCCGGACTCCAATTCCCACAATCCTTCACTATGTCACCTGACTGATCATGTGACTCACTCACGTGTTTAATACAGTCTATCAGCCTGTTCAGAGTCTAGCTTTGCCTCGCAACTGTCAGTGCTGCCCATGTTTATCGTTATCAGTCTGTCTGTTTGAGTCATTTCCATTTTCTGATCCTGTCTTTCATCTCGTCCTGTGTTTATTCTGCCGGTTTTTGATCTTCACCTGTTTTTCGACTCTGTCCCTAGTTTGTCCAGTCTGGTTTTGTCTCTCCTGTTTATTATTGACCTGGACTGTTTGACTCTGTTTATCACTTTTGTCCCTTTAAAGTGCTGTATTTATATCTGTGTCTGCATCTCTCTGTCCGGACCTGACAGTATGAGTCGTTCTGTTTTATATACCCGCGGTGATTTCAAATCTGCATTCGAGGAAAACTGGCCCTAAAACATCAGTCGAATTCTAAAAATTGTCGAAGTTCAAATGTCATTGAATTTGAATTTGAATTTTGTCACATCCCTAAAAAACACTATGTCAGGGGTCACAAAACCAACTTATTTCATCACCCCAAGAACACCATCCACACAGTGAAACATGGTGGTGGCAGCATCATACTGTGGGATGTTTATCAGCAGCAGGGACTGGGAAACTGGTCCAAGTCGAGAGGAAGATGGAGGGTGCAGGGATATTGTTGTTTTGGTCTGTCAGTGATTTGAGCCTGGGACGGAGGTTCACCTTCCAACAGGACAATGAACCAAATCATGCTGCTGAGATAAATTAAACCTTTATTAGTCCCACAGGGGGACAATTTACAACACTAAAGCAACCGTTGTTTAAGGGGGAACTTATAAATGTATTGTAATGGCCAAGTCAAAGCCCAGACCTTAATCCAACTGAGAGACTGTGGTTGAACAGACTTGAAGATTGCTGTTCACCGGTGGAAACCATGGTGAGCTCCTCAATCATGTCTTTGCTGTGGACCAACACACTGCCACAATTGCTGGTGTGAGGATCTGGGGTGCATGAAATGCGACAGTCGAATCCCTAGTATTAATACTAACAGCTCAGCAATATGTGCAGGACATCCCGTGGACATGTTTCGCCACTCATGTCTTCGCCAGTCTGCAGCACATCCTTGTCCTGACGTCTCCTTAGATTTATCATCAATTGAGCGTTTTCCAGCTGGATGCTGATCATTTCACTCACACTTACATTCATACAGAGAAAGATTTAGTCCATTCTTACAACTGCTTACTGGGACAAATGTTTTTTGTCAGTGAGTTTATAACTATAGTATATTAAAGGGGGACTTCACCTTGGAAACAATGCCTTGGTGATTTCTAACTCTAACCCCTTTATAATATAGAAACAGTTTGGAGTGTATTGGTGAGAATTGAGTAACTCTGTTGATTTTGGGCATCATGTGCTGAAGCCTGTGGACATTTTGTCTCAGTCTGTCTCTACGTATTAGTGAACTGAAGTTCAGGTCCAGCACAGAAATCAGACTTACGTAACAGTTCAATCCTGTGAGTAAACTGACTTTTATTCAGTAAATAAAGCGACTGGTCAGGCAGACGTATTTGCTGTTTACTGTAGCAAACAGCTGGAAATGCAGGAATTGTAGTGTCCTTAGACTTTGATTCTAAGCCTAAAAATGTCTCTGGATCTATTTTGATTTGTCCACATGGTGTGACTTTAGTCTATGAAAACAAAAAGGAGACTGTTTTGACCTCGGTGCGGTATGTGGTATCACTTGACACTGCGGTCTGAAAGTGGAACAGTGCTGTTATGAAGATGATCATGAGGCTCCAGATTGAGGTTATTCTTTTTCACTGATTAAACCTGATCCTTTGGTGTGACAGTCGACTGTCGGCAACGTTAGCTTAGTACGTCCTTTTGTTTTTAAACTGCATCGTCTGTATTATTTATATCATTTATATTGTATATATTTATACTTTTTATTAATATAATAATGTGTAGCACAACAGTGGTCTAATTTTTAACTAGTCTAGTGTGTGTGTGTGTATGTGTGTGTGTGTGTCTGTGTCTGTGTGTGTTTGTGTGTGTGTGTGTCTGTGTGTGTGTGTCTGTGTGTGTGTGTGTGTGTGTCTGTGTGTCTGTGTGTGTGTGTCCATTTTTCAGGGCCGTGCCAAAGTTTATGAAGCGGACGAAGGTTCGGGAGTTTAAGGACCGTAGTGTGTTTGGTGTCCCACTGCAAGTGAACGTCCAGAGGAGCGGCCAGCCCCTCCCACAGGGCATCCAGCAGGCCATGCGTTACCTCCGCAATCATTGCCTGGACCAGGTGTGCACAAAACCTATAAAACAAGGTGTTCTTCAATGGTTCTTTGCATCCACGACTCAAAAATGTGTTTCCACATAAAAACCCCTTCTTTGAAGAGCTGTTTGTAAAACGTGGTTTTGTATGGAACCTCAGCTCTTTTGTTTTTCATCACTATATTTAGTCAGAATAAAAAGCTCTTGTCTAAATACTCTCTAGGCAAAAGGGAAATTTGACTGCAAAGGATCTTAGTTTTTAAGGAACCATGTACAAAATAACCTTTAACTTTAACCCAGGACATTTAAGAATTCCAGTCTCAGTAGAGAGGAGAGAATATCAGCATTAGTCTTTAAGCTGTTGTGGTGGAAAATAATTCACATGTAATCATCATTAATAATTTAATGACACAAACACACACACACACACAGACACACACACACACACAGACACACACACACACAGAGATAGATAGCGAGACAGATAGACAGAGAGAGAGAGAGAGAGAGAGAGAGAGCAAGACAGATAGAGAGAGAGACAGAGAAATAGAAATAGAGGTAGAGAGCGAGACAGATAGACAGAGAGAGAGAAAGATAGAGAGCAAGACAGATAGACAGAGGTAGAGAGCGAGACAGATAGACAGAGAGAGAGAGAGAGAGAGAGAGAGAGCAAGACAGATAGACAGAGAGAGAGAGAGAGAGAGAGAGAGAGAGAGCAAGACAGATAGAGAGAGAGACAGAGAAATAGAGGTAGAGAGCGAGACAGATAGACAGAGAGAGAGAGACAGAGAGAGAGAGAGAGCAACACAGATAGACAGAGAGAGAGAGAGAGAGAGCAAGACAGATAGAGAGAGAGACAGAGAAATATAGAGAGCAAGACAGATAGAAAGAGAGACAGAGAGAGATAGAGAGAGAGACAGATAGACAGAGAGAGAGAGAGATAGACAGAAAGAGAAAGAGACAGAGAGAGATAGAGAGCAAGACAGAGAGAGAGATAGACAGTGAGACAGAGAGAAATCATGGAACTGTGGAAAGAACAGTATAAATGATGTAATGTGTCTTTCTAGCCAGTTTGTTTGGGCTACAGGACCGGGTTTTAAAAGTCCAGAGGCCGAGTTCTCATTGAGCAGTTTAAGTCTTTCTTTCCTGTGTTTGGATTTTTAAAATTCCCAAAACCAATCCATCAGCTCACTGTCAACACTGGGAGAAAGAAGGAATGCTGAAGCTTTTCCTGGCGTTCCTTCACTGTGAGCCATGCTTTGGAACAGTGGAGATATTAAAGAATACGTTTATTGAGTATTTTCAATTTGTTTGTTGGTTTGTTTGTTTGTTTGGTTGGTGTACACAAACAATCCTGTTCACCACCAAGTGAAGCAAACTGATCTTCCTTTTAAAACTCTCGAATAAACACCCATGCATTTGTGAAGGTTCTATTGGCTTTAATAAAGAACCCTTACAGAACCCTACTTATGTTCTAAACATGTAACAACCCTTCAGTACTCTATAGAACCACTTCTGTTCTGTTGGAGAGCCTGTGGGGAAAAAACGGTGACGTTCACCCCCATGATGACCCACAGTGCCGCAGTACAACCCAGCAGAACTGTGGCCAACAAGTTACACTTTCACCCTCCTCCCCCAACTCTGCAGGTTGGGCTGTTCAGGAAGTCAGGGGTCAAGTCTCGGATCCAGGCGCTCCGGAAGATGAATGAGTCCTGTGGGACAGATGGGGCTGGGGTCAGTTACGAAGGCCAGTCAGCGTACGACGTAGCAGACATGCTGAAGCAGTACTTCAGAGACCTGCCTGAACCCCTCTTCACCAACAAGCTCACAGATACCTTCCTGCAGATCTACCAATGTGAGAACACACACACTTCTCACACACTCTCACACACTCTCGCACAAACACACACACACACACACAGAGACACAGACACACACATACGCACACTCTCGCATACACACACACACTCTCGTACAAGGGCACACACACACACTCACACACACACACACTCTGACACACTAGGAGGGCTGACAGGGGTGGTTGTTTGACTTGTTATGGTCCTATATGGAACTGCTTTCTTTGAAGAGTTTTGGGTTAAGGCCAATTTATGCTTTTGTGTTGAGTCTACATAGAGTCTCTGTGGAGTCTATGGAGTTTACTGAGTCTCTGTGGAGTCTATGGAGTTTACTGAGTCTCTGTGGAGTCTACACACAGTCTATTTTGAGTCTATGCAGGATCTACATAAAGTATTTGGAGTATTTACATGAAGCCTATTTGGAGTCTACACAGAGTCTACACTAAGTCTATCTTGAGTCTTTGTGGAGTGTACACAAAGTCAATTGATTTGATGTAGTTCTTTTACAGCTGATGTCAGTTTTAAAATATCAGAGCAGATTTACAGAAATCAAAAATAAGGAGGTGAACAACACATGAAATGGAATAAAAAAGTCCCTCAGAGCTGGATGAGGAAACCTTGGAAGTAATGAGGCTCACGAGCGGGACTCATACTGTTCTGGTCAAACTACTTATACATAGTTAGTAAGGGGACAGTGGACGACCCCATGTCTGCTGTAATACTCAGGTTTGCTGAAGTAATGTTAAATTGTTGGTGGACATAATAGTAACAGGAGCAGCTAATTAGGGGCTGTGTAAATTTGTACATAGTTGGTGATGACAGGTGGGCAAGAAGTCCAGGTTGAGTAGCCCGAAGGTGAGCCACCAAATTGAAGGTGTGGCAGGGGGGCTCAGGGTCTATCTCAGATGGGTGGCAAGGGAGCCTTAGGTCAGCCTCTGAAGGTGTAGCAGGGGAGCTCAAAGTTACCACTTCATCAGGCCGGGCTGGTGGGTCATCACTGACTCAAGGTAGCGAGATGTAATTAGTTTAGTGTTTTATGGAGAACAGAGAATGTAAACATTACTAGAGTGTGGTAATGTTTGGAGTGTGGAGTGGAGTCTACACAGAGTGACTCCAGCAGATAGGACCATAATAGTCAAACTAAAAGGAGAGGACCAGTAGAAACCTAAACATGGGGGAATCCAACTGCTCCACCACCGCAAACCTGAGTGATCACGTCAAGGAGTCAGATGACAGCACTAACATCCCATTTTATCTTAATTCCCAGTGTCCATAAACCCCTGGATCTGCAGCCTGTAACTCCACTGAAATATTCAATATGAAAGGCTACTGAACAATTGAGTTTTCTACCTGGACTTGAAGATTGAGACAGTGTCTTAGTCCTGAGCATTATCTGGAATATTATTCCAGAGGAGGGAGGGTTTGTGAGAAAAGGCTCTTTCTCCTGCTGAAGTCTTCTGCTTCTTCTGGGAACCAGTAGGAAGCCAGCCTGCTCATAATGGGAGATTAGATCCCAAGTACTCAGGAGCAGCCAGTGTTATATATATTTTAGTCAGACCCTGGCATTTTGAACTAACTGAAGTTTATTTAGGTTCCTGCCTGAACATCCTGATGAGTGCATTGCAATAATCTAACCGTGAGGTGATAAAAGCATGCACCGGTTTTTTTTTCAGCATTGTGCAACGATAGGATTTCTTAACTAGGAAATCTTACAAACATGAAGAAAAGCTGTCCTAGTAACATTGCCTAAGTGTTGATCAAATGATAAATTGGTGTCAATTATGACAGCAAGATTTTTTGCTGCTGAACCAGGTACAGAGAAATCGGGACCCAAACGGAGGACCTCCGTTATGTCACTATTTAGAAGGAGGAAGTTACACAGCATCCAAGATTTTACATCTTTTATCCAGTCCTCCATTTTCTTTAATCTAATTTGATCATCAGGTTTGTCTGATATATACAGTAGAGTATCGTCTGCGTAGCAGTGGAAGTTAATGTCTGTTTGTTACTGTGTCGAGAGGAAGCAGGTAAAGAGTGAACAGTAGTGGTCCTAAAATAGAGCCTTGTGGGATTCCATATCTCATTTCCGTGAGACTGGAAGACACGTCCTTTACCTTTAAAACTGAAACCGATCAGTTAGGTAAGATCTGAACCATGAAAGTGCCGTCCCTGTAATTCCTAATCACCAGCATTCCAGCTTTTAAGGAGAAGAGTAGGATCTATTGTATCAATTGCTGCAATTAAGTCTAACAGCGCAAGCAGGGACACACAGCCTTGATCAGAGGCAAGAAGATCATCTGTAATCCTAACGAGGGCTCTCAGGGCTAAAATGAGCCCTGAATCCAGAGTGGAATTTTTCATATATTGAATCTTGTGCAGGTATCTGCACAGTTGTTGGGCCACAGCTTTGTCTAAGATGTTAAGTCTACACAGAGTCTGCACAAGTGACTTACAGCAGTGTGAGTGTTTATCCTTGTGCATTGGGGTTTCTGCCTCTCATCATCTGCAGTTACACCTACTAAACACTAGTGGGTGAGGGGTTTCTGTACTGCTGTGTTTACTGTGTAGGCATTCTACAAGCTGCTGAACTGAGTGGACTAGATGAACATATCTCTGCAGGGAAAGAGAGGAGAGGTCGGAGAAGATGGTCCGTACGGCCACTGAACCGATTTGAGGAAGAAATTTCCTGCTAGTCCGGCCACTGTGTGACACGGACAAGGAAGAGCTGGTAGATCTGATCCAACCATTTATCTCACATCTGTACAACAGTCCACGATCCGACATCTTCCAAATGAATTTAAAAGTGGCAGAAAAGGAGGAAATACGAGACTACCAAGCCGACCAAACACAGTTGCAGGAAAATTTCACCAGAACTGGGATATTAACTCAATATTTTTATCTCTAATTTTTGAGCTTTGCAGTTAAACTATATGAAATCAATCAGGTTTGTCACATCACATAACACAGGTGTAAGGGTCAATGAAAAACATGTCCATTGCAGTTCATTGCAGCAGTAAAACAAGAAAAATAAAGATGAAAATATGCATATGTAATATAAATAGACTATGTACAAACACACATTAAATTATACATAGGTTATTGCACTGTAGAAGTTCTTTGTATATAGAAACTATAAAATTCATGTTTGCATTCGATTTACATCTGCACTGGGTATAGAATTCAGTGTAGCTGTAGTGTGAGACGGTAAGTGGGAGAAAGTCTTTGGTTGGTGCAGAAGGAGACAGTCATTGCTGGGTGCAGTGGGAGACTAACTGTGCAGCTGGCAACTGAGTGGCTGGTACTTCTGCAATAGTGAGTAAAGTGCAGATGCAGAAAGAATTTATGTGGTGTGATGGTGTGACGAGACAGTTGTGATTGGCTGTAGACTGGATCACTAGGCTACTGACTGTTTAGCAGCCTGGTGGCCTGGGGGAAGAAGCTGTCTCAGAACCACGGTCCTCGTGCTTCTGTACCTCCTACTGCTGGGCAGCTTTGAGAACAGGCAGTGGCTTGGGTGGTTGGAGTCCACTGTAATCACCCTGGTCTTCCTCAGACAGGCTGGTGTATAAATTCAAAAGGTTTGGGAGTTGAACCCTGGAGATGTGCTGGGCGGTGTGCAACACCCTCTGCAGAATTTCTCTCTTTAGAGTGGTGCAGTCCCCATACCAGGTAGTGATGCAGCCTGTCAGGATGCTTTCCACAGTGCAGATGTCGAACATTCTTGGGATTCAGACCATACTTCTCCAGCCTCTTCTTGTCGAAGATGTGCCGGTGTGCATTCTTCACCACCTGTGTGGTGTGTTGTGACCATGTAAGCTCCCCAGAGATGTAAACACCAAGGAACGTGATGCTGCTGACCCTTTTCACAGTGATCCCACTGATGGAGACAGAGTGTGCTATCTCTCCTTCTCTATCAGCTCTTTGGTCTTGCTGACGTTTAGAGAGAGGTTGTTATCCTGTCACCAGTGACACAGGGTAACCTCCTCCCTGTGAGCTGCCTCATTGTCATTGGAGATTAGGCCTATGATTGTTGTGTAATCAGCAATTTAACAATGATGGAGCTTTGTCTGGTGGTGCAGTTGTGAGTGTACAGGGAGTACGTGAGTGGGCTGAGTACACAGCCCTCAGGGGCCTCAGTGTTGAAAGTGAGTCAGGAGGATGTCTTTCTGCCCATCCTCACCACCTGCTGGTGGCCTTTTAAGAAGTTTAAGATCCAGCTGCACAGAGAGCTATTCAGACTGAGATCCCGGAGCTTCTCATCAAGTCTTGGGGGAAGGATGTCATTGAATGCTGAACTGTAGTCCACAAACATATGTGTTTTTAATCCAGGTGGAAGAGGGCAGTGTGCAGAGTGAGGGCAGTTACATTGTCAGTGGATCTGTTCTGCCTGTATGTGAATTGCAGTGGGTCCAGGGTGGCAGGCAGTGAAGTCTCTGACCAGACTCTCAAAGCACTTGCTTATTACAGAGGTCAGAGCCTCCGTAAATGATGCTGGCTTGGAATAGGGGCAAGGGTGGCCAATGTGAGAGGGAGAGATGTCTGTGATGACTCCTGCACATGCTTTAAGCACATGCCCCGTAATGCCATCTGGGCTGCACATGTAAGCTACAGAGAAGGAGGGAAGGTTGGGCTTAGTGGTGGACGTGGCTCTCTTCATGGACACACTGTATTCAGCCATAAGCGTAGAGTTAGTGAGGTCAGGATGTTAATTAGATCCTCCCATCAATGTTGCGATGTGAAGCACTTGGGTCTGGTTAATAGTGCCATCTTGTGGAGAAACCTTTAGGCTGTTAAGCGTGGAGAAGTGAATGAGCATTACTCATTACTTATTTTATTGTGACTCACTCGGTCTATCTCTTTCTCGCTCTCTCAGACATGCCGGTAGAACAGCGTCTGCAGGCAGTCCGTGCCGCTGTTCTGCTGCTCCCCGATGAAAGCCGCGAAACACTGCAGACTCTGCTGTGCTTCCTCAGTGATGTCACAGCCAACGTGAGGGAGAATCAGATGACTTGTATGAACCTGGCTGTGTGCCTCGCTCCTTCACTCTTCCACCTCAACACGGCCAAGAGAGACGCGTCCTCACCCAGGTTGCTCCAAACTTTTCAGTATCTGTTCCCTGTTCGAAGACCCTTGAGCATTCCTGCATCTGTTGTCCTTGAAAACAATTATCTGTCCAGTGCTTATCATTGCGGTGTGTAAATAACATCTGTGTGTGTGTGTTTTGCAGGGTGATGAGCAGGAGGAATACTCTAGGGAAGCCTGACCAAAGAGATCTAAATGAGAACCTTGCAGCAACACATGGCTTGGCACACATGATCCAGGAGTGCAGGAAACTCTTCCAGGTTAAATACAAATGCACATACACACACATTCACATATACAAACACACATTGACACAATGTCTAAATGTAGGTATTGTGATATACACTGAGGAGGAGGAGCTACAGTCTCTCATTAGGGTTAATATTAATAACTCTAAATGTAGGTATTGTGATATACACTGAGGGGGAGGAGCTACAGTCTCTCATTAGGGTGAATATTAATAACTCTAAATGTAGGTATTGTGATATACATCTGATTTCTGAGTGAACAGCAAAGCACTTTTGTAATTTGCTCTGGATACGAGCGTCTGCTAAATGTAAATTTTTATGGATCATAATCTTTCTTTCTCAGGTACCAGAGGAGCTGTCCCACTGTAGGAACTCATATGTGGACCAGGCCCTGAGTCCAATGAGGATGAATGAGCTGCTGGATGGCTACAGGTGCTTCATGAAGGATAACATGGAAGTGCTTCTGAAGGAAGCCAAGGACAGG
The DNA here is from genome assembly GCA_034509495.1 of Acestrorhynchus altus. NCBI lineage: Eukaryota > Metazoa > Chordata > Actinopteri > Characiformes > Acestrorhynchidae > Acestrorhynchus > Acestrorhynchus altus. The sequence goes on along the minus strand of CM067525.1, from coordinate 17,986,336 downwards.
TTCAGGGGATATGAAAGCTATGGAATGGCCAGACATGCTGAACTGGCCTGCAGAAAGGTATACACACACACACACACACACACGCACACACACCTTGTGTCCTGTTACACATCCTTTTCATGAATGTTTTGACATTTTCACTTTCAATAAAAAGTGAATCTAATGTAATTCAGTTACATTTGGACTGATCATGTGATAAAGTAGTACTTCAATTTTTACAAAACCTACATTATTATTGTAATGTAATCAATAATGCTTCCTCTGGAGACAGGCAGTAATGTCAGTTTGTTTATTATCAGGTGAATGATGGCCGGACACTTCGGCAGTGGAAGGTATGTGTGGAGGTGCCAGCAACTCCGGAAGAGGTTCTGCAGCGGATCCTCCGTGAGCAGGACTATTGGGATGAGGACCTGTTAGAGAGCAAGGTGGTGGAGACCCTTGATGGTTCCTCTGAGGTGTACCAGTACATTCGAAACAACATGGCTCCACAACCACCCACAGACTATGTGGTCCTGAGGTGAGATGCACGCACACACACACACACACACACACACACACACACACACACACACACACACACACACACACAGCTGACAGGGTTCTCTGTACCTGAGTGAAAAAGGGGAGAAACACAGAGGGAAGTGACCTATATATGACTTCACAGTCATTGGTCAGATCCACTGAAGCTAGTGGAGAATTATTGCCTTATTATTATTTTTTTCTTTTCTTTCTCTTGCGAATTTGTATATATTGTAAATATTCATTCTGCTAATAAATCCGTGAATGGGAACAGACGCTTTTCCTCTGCCTGCTTCATTAGTCAGAGTCTCTGACCTCTTGCCCTACACTTCCCATGAAGTAGGTCACAACTTCATCACAGTGGCCAATGATTACACTACATAACAATGAAACAAATTGTTCCCAGTTGCTTTTGTGGTCAGCAAAATGATATTTTGATATTTATCTATTTTTAAGAATATTCACGATATATTCAGTGCTGAATATAGACTTCAAGAAGTTTCTGGAACTGTCCAGAATTATCTAGAACTTTATAGAACTTTCTGGGACTGTATAGAATTGTACGTAGCTGTATAAATACAGTTATCTGAAACTAACCATTTCATTTGATGTTCTACGGAGTAAGTGAACCTGTGTCCACAGCAGCTCAGTTCATTAGATGGCATCCAGAGACTCCATACGTCCAGCAGATGCATTTTGCTACATATGTGGCCGATTTATAAAGACAAGAGCGAGAAAGTCCTCTGTGAAAGCATCTGCTAAGATGTGTGCATACTTCAGCGTGTCTGTTGGGGACCAAGACAAACCCTGGGTCCTCATTTCACATGTGAGCACTGCAAGAAAACTCTTGAAGGTAAGTGGAGAAATGCTACTCTGTTAAACAGCAGATTTAGATTTTTATTTTGCAAAATTTTGAAATCTGTTAAAGTTTAAAAGAGCTTTAATTCACACCTTTGTTGTAGTTAAATATATCAAACAGTACATACATATATATATATATATATATATATATAGTATATACAGTATATCCATATATATAGTAATGTTTGATATATAACACAGAGTTCAAACTGTGTTAATATAGTTCATATAACTAGTCATTAGTGTGAAATCAATTCTCAATCCAAATTCTATTTTGTTAGCTTATAGGTTGGTACAGGAGAGAGAAGAGAGCCATGCATTTTGCTATCCCAAGAATCTGGAATCATTAGACTGATCACTCAACAAATTGCTGCTTCTGCATGGTGGACCCTTCCGAACGACGACCGGCAAAAACGCACCGCCTGTAACGTAACTTGACATTCCTTCATCTATCACCCCAGGACCACACTGCCCTGAACTTCCTGTACCAACTCCTGCAGACAGAGCTCAACCACCTTCAGGAGAAAGCAGCAAGTCAGACACAGAAGAAGACATTGAAGATCCTGATTTCACTTCATATGCAGCTGAGGAGCAGAAGCCATACTACCCCAACCAAAAAGACCCCAATGATCTGATCAGAGACCAAGGGGACCAAGTCACATGTCAGAGGACTATGCACAGCTGGTTCAGACTCTGATAAACAACTCTGCTGCAGTGGGATGCAGGATGTCACTCAAAACCCATATCCTTGATGCTCATCTTGATAAGTTCAAAGAGAACATGGGAACTTATTCAGAGGAGCAAGGAAATCACTTTCACTGGGACCTTATGAACTTTGAACACCGTTACCAAGGACAATGTAATGAGAACATGATGGACGACTATATTTGGGGACTGATTTGTGAAACTGATTTGCAGTTTAGTCATAAATCTCAGAAGACTTCTGAACGGCTTTTGGTCATTTGTGTAAATTTGCAGGGCATATAGTGTTCTTGGTGTGACTGTATGAATGAGATGATTCACAATCGACTGTTTCTACACTGAAAATGCATAACGTTCTTTGCTGTGGTCACAGAAGCGAGGTTTATGATGAATGTAGGCAATTCAGCATTTGTTTAAGACATAAGCAACTGGAATATAACACTAAAAGCCTGGGAACAAAACTTTACATTGTGTTATTTATATATAATTTCATCTTTCGGTAGATAAAATAATTCATGTTGTGTGTGTGTATATATATATATATATACAACAAGAATTATTTTATCTACCGAAAGATGAAATTTCATGAAGCTACAGCGTAATGTATGAGACATTTGCACTAGAAATCGAATTATATATATATATATATAAACATAATTGTGTATATAAATCCACTGTGCTGCACACAGGGTAACTTCTGTTAGGGTGCGGTGAGAACATGTGCTTGGAGTAGTGGGCAGCCACTCTCTAAATCACAAGGCTGCATCAGGTCAAGGCTGCTCTGGTATGCTCGCAGTGCTGCTATATATAAATACATATGTGTGTTTTGCAGGTCATGGATAACGGACCTCCCTAAAGGTGTGTGTGCACTGGTTTGTGTGTCAGTGGATCACGAGGCAGCGGAGGTGTTGGGCATACGTGCTAATGTACTGACTTCACGCTACTTCATTGAGCCCTGCGGGACCAACAAGAGCCGTCTCACACACATCTCCAGGACAGACTGCAGGTAATAAACTCAACACACACACACAGTTATCACAGGAGACATTCACACTCAAACACAAGAACTGATTTCATATTTTCTTTTTTCTTTAGGGGGCGCTGCCCAGAGTGGTACAGTAAGCTGTATGGCCACCTGAGCATCTATGAAGTGGTGCGAATACGAGACTCCTTCACCTGCCCGCTGGACAAATGAATACACACACACACACACACACACACACACACACACACACACACACACACACACCTACCTACCTACCTACCTACCTACGTGGATTGTGGTTTGTCCCCTGCCCCCCCAACCTTTAAAGAACTCTCATATAGGAGAGGAAGAGGATGATGGTGATTCATTCAATGCTATGAACAAAAAAAGGAAAGAAAGGAATCACTTAATGGACAGTGTCATTGACCTCATTGAGAAGAAGGTGGACTACTGAGTGCTACAGCTTCTGAGAAGCAAGAAAATGTGTGTGTGTGTGTGTGCGTGCGTGCACGCGCGCGCGTGTGTGTGTGTGCGTGCGTGCGTGTGCCTGCACGTGTGCGTGCGTGCGTGCGTGCGTGCGTGCGAGTGTGTGTGTGTGTGTGTGCCTGTGCGTGTGTGTGAGGGATATATATGCAGATTTTCCAGGCACTGGCACCATACTGCAAAACACTATGTCTGGTTATATTGTTTGTCTTTTGTTGTGTGTGACAGACTGTTGAGATGACTTTATTTCTTATTATTAGTTGCCTGTGTCTGCATGGTTATCTACATCTTTTTCAAAACATCTGTTCATGAAGCATTGGATGGACTGGTGGATGGACAGACAAATAGGTCCTTCAAAGTTTCTAACTGCACAGAAGAAACAAAGAAAACAAGGCACAAAAGGTTATGCCTGGAACAACATAAACAAGAAAAACGGATGAAAAAAAGGCAATGTCTAGAACGTAGACCAATGTAGAAACAGACCAAAACAGCAAATAGTGACACTCCATTCTGTATTGCTGCATTGTAGCATGTCTTACTAATGCAAAGCACAACATTTCAAAATACATTCTGTCAAAAAAATATCACATAAGCATCAACCCATCCCTCCTGTTTTAGCACTATGTAAGTTGCTGCATTTGAGTCCACATCAGAAGGTTGTTTATACTTGTTGGAAGATCTGCTGAATAAACATTGAGACGTTGATGTTCCAAAACTGTCCTGCAAAAGAGCAAACAAAATGAATGAATATTAGTATTAATATTAGCACTGGAGAGTATTAATAAAACATTATTAAAAACTGAATTTATAGACAGAAGAGGTAGAAGGTTGTGGTATTTTGCTAACTTGTGTATCATCTAGAATCATGAGTTACCTGCTCAAGTGTAATGTCCGAGTGGTAAAATGATATTTCCCAGTTTACCACAACAAAGCATTGTTATCTACAAAGCTCTCCAGAATAACAGGCCAAAGTCACCAGAGTGTTACCATGTAGCTGCTCAGGGAGCCTTCACACCTTTCAGTTTAGTTCAAGCCAAAACAGCAGCTGTGTGAGGTGCCACAGACCACAGTCCAGCACAAAGGCCCAAAATGTGGTCTGACCCCATGTGCAGTCTGAATCCTGAACTAATAATACAACATAGTTTTAGACCCCGTTCTAGATAACAGATACGGAGTGTCACAAACCACATAGCCTAAGTAGAGATCTGAGGCAGGGATTGGGAATGCAGGAAGGATGCTATAGTAGTATAGCTAAGCTTTCTACTCTCCAGACCTGGATTTCCACCTTGATCTCAGGAGATGTCATGTTAACGTTTCCATTATGTTAGCTTCTTAGTTCCAGAGTAAAATGAAAGTGAACTAACTCCACAACATTTTGGGAGATAGAGAATGAGATATTCTTAAGTTATTCCTTTTAAGGGATGGAAGATGTAACTTATAAACGTAACTTATAAACGCTTTCCTTCATGCTATTCCATGACCTCCAACACAGTAAGATATTCATTGCTCTACTGCCGCTCTGAATGCTTTCTAAATGCAGCCGTTTAGAACAGTCCGGCACCTTAAACGAGCGTGTTTGTTAAAATAACGCATGACAATGAAAGTTAATTTAAAGCTTTTGTGTATTTAAAGCACAGACATATTGTTTTTGTATCTCATTTTATTGTATGTTACCCTTTTTAAGTTACAGAAATGAAAATGTTTTATCTTTTTTATAATTAATATTATTTCTGTACAGATTCATCACCAAGTGCACTATTAAATGTATTAAAAATAAAGATCATTAATAAAAAGGCTTTTTTTTTTTGGCCTTTTTATTTGACAATGGATCACATTTGACCAAATGGGCACAGGTCAGTTGAAAAAACGGGAAGACAACTTTTCATGATGTCGGCTGAGGGACGAAATGTGGTTAGATTTGGAATATTATGCATGTATATAATATATGACAGTTGATTGACATTAGCTAACAGGGATAGATGTTTATTGTAGATTTTATTAGATATAGTTTAATTACTGAAATAATACACAATAGCCACACTAGCTCACAATTTGTAGGAATCATTACCCCTCAATAGTGTTCACTGTAAATCAACCATAGATTGGGATTGTGTATCCTTGAGGGGCTTGATAAAGTATTGGATAGAGTTAACATTATCAAATAAATGTCCAGCTGCTACAAAGTGTTTATTAAATGTTTGGCAGAGCTCCATCTGCTCAGATATTTGATGATTACTTTCTAAGACTTGGGTCGGAGTGAGCTCTGATTGGTTTTTAGGTAAATTTACTCTTCTAGAATTTGACAGGGTTTCAAGGTTCAAGGTCTGAAGTGGAGGTAGGAGGTGTAGGTGTGTGAATAGGTTACAGTTCGTGTAGGAGTCCTGAGAGATATATAAAGTGCAAAGTGCAATATTTGCTACATATTGCTGTATAGAAGAGCGTTGGTGACATCACAATCTTCATGGCTTTCGACCGGCACCGCTTGTTATACATAGTCTGCAGATCTGGAAGTGTTGTCCTCATGATGCGCTCAGCAGAGCGCACAACTATCTCGAGGGTCTGTCTGTCTTGTTTGGTGCTGTTCCCGAACCAGGCCACAGAATTCCCCGTAAGCATGCTCTCAATAGTGCAGGAGAAGAAGTTCTGCAGTAACGTGGAGGGCAGTCTGAAGTCCCTAAAGCATCTGAGGAAGTAGAGACGCTGTCAGGCTTTCTTTACCAGGATGTTGCTGTGGCAAGGCCATGTCAGGTCTTACAAGATATTGACTCCAAGGTATTGGAGCTTTCTACCGTTGATCCATTCAATGAGCATGAATTATTCAGCAGATAGATTAATGATCTTTCTGAGATCACCAACAGAAAAGGTTTTGTTACCAGAAATCAACACTACCTCAGCTGTTCTTTAAAAGAAAGCTTTGAGACAAGCATATGTTCAAGGGCAGACTGATCCTGACTGGACATGACCCTGCAAGAGCATCCAACAGCCAGCAACTTATAAATCACCCCCCCATCCCATAGTTCCTCCTGTCACCCATTCAACTCACAACCCAGGGAGGGAGCGAACAGTGGTTATGCAGAGAGAGGCCAGGGGTTCCCGAACAGATGCTACTGAAACATCTACAATTTCATACCCCCCCCCCCATGTCACCTACTCTATTCACCACCCAGGTAGGTAAACGGTGGTTATACAGGGAGAGATAACACAGGGGAAAGGGAACCCCAATAAGCAACTTCGAGCAAGAAGCAGCCAGAGACAGAATCCAGAGCCAAAACCAGCCTTACAGCCAGAGCCAAGAGCACACACCAAGCCTGAACCCAGTCCCCAGACTCGAGTCCTAGCCTGAGCTGGGTTCCAGCCCAACATTGAAGTTCCAGCTGTGGCCACTTTATGCACACCTGTCTGCTGACACCCCAGTCCTGTGTGATTACCTGACACCCACTTTAACTCTCTCACCATGGAGTGAGCCAGTGGTTATGCAGGCGGACATTGCCGGGGGAGACCCCAAGCAGCAAACATCGGTTGGGCAGCAGCCCTAGCCAGTCCCCAGAGTGGTGGAGGGCATGACCAGATGGCACCCGGTCATTCAACGTCATGCAGTAGGCTCCATCACAAAGCTTACTGTAATTACATGGAAAAACTCATTGTACTGGGGTCCGGAGGTGGTGGCTATGGTGCTATCGCAGAGCTCCCCCACCAGGTGGACCCTGCATTCCACAACATCCATCATCCTCCAGACCACCAGTTATGTATAAGACAGATAGGGTAATCGTGACCGGCCACCTGTGTCTTCCTCAGATTGAGGCAAGTGGGATCCTGATTGGAAAACCCCCCGGAAAACCAGAAAGGGCCTGCCAGTTCGGGGAGGAACACCTGGCAGGTGAATTGGTAGTCCAATCAATAAGGTTTGAGCATAAGAGTAGTGGGAAGAGGACATGAACCAACATGGGGGAAACTAGTTGCCACAGAATCATCATTTCAGAAACCCATTTTTGTGGAACTTGCCACTTGGGAGAGTAATTTGACTTGGTTAAATTGGATAGTTAAGTGTTTTGGTGCTTGGACCCCTTAATATTGCAGTCAGTCTTAAAACTCAGATGGCACCCCTCTGTATCCCTGAGCTGCATATCTAAATGAATGGGCCAAAAACCCAAAATGGGCGCCCTGGTGGATTTTCGAAGACTTGCAGGCTGCACACTGGTAGACTGCCTTATTTTCCTCTAAGCCTGAAAACTCACCATGCCGGCGTATGGACTACCAGCACTTGGGGAGTACCAGACATCAAACCCAGCTATGTCCCCCAAGTCCCCAGCTACCCCATATTCTTGGGAAGACCCATAAGATGCTCCCACCCGCTCCATTTAGTAATGTATCGCATTTTGGTGCACTTTAATGTGGGGATGCACTCTGCTTCTCCTCCCTAACTTCTAGGCTGCCTACCAAGCCCCAAGGATTTCCACCCCCCACCCCAAGCCTATAATTGCACATTCCAGGGCTGGACATGCGATTTGGGGACTGCACTTTCAGATCGGCTCGTTGCAAATTGGAAATAGCTGTTGCAAATTGAATTCATCCGATCTTCCTTTGATTTAAACCACAAGGCTGAGACGTCGCGGGTCAGAATTAACTACGATCGCGCATGACGTTACTTTTAATCTCATCGGTGTGATGAGCCAGGAAAGCGCGTGGCCGTTAACGTGCGCTTCATCTCACTCCAGCACTTATAAAGTACACCCCCACTCCATTTACCAATACATTCAATGTTGGTGCATTTTAATTTGGATATGCACTCTGCTGCTCCTCCCTAACTTCAAAGCTGCCCATCAAGCCCCCACCTGTTCCCCTAATGCCCCAGCTTTTCCACCTATACCAACTAAGTGCCCAGCTATCCTCCTCCTCAGTCTGGGGGAAACCCATAAAGTGCACCCAGTCCATCAATAAATGTATCCCCCATTTGGTGAACTTTAATGTGGGGGTACACACTATCTATCTTTCTCTCTCTCTCTCTCTCTCTC
>CM067525.1:17939079-17977274 GCA_034509495.1 Acestrorhynchus altus | reverse complement strand
GATTACACCTCACACTGTACATTCATACCGGATTACACCTCACACTGTACATTCATACCGGATTACACCTCACACTGCACATTCATACCGGATTACACCTCACACTGTACATTCATACCGGATTACACCTCACACTGTACATTCATACCGGATTACACCTCACACTGCACATTCATACCGGATTACACCTCACACTGCACATTCATACCGGATTACAGTTTGTTTAACACATTATAGGAAAGAAGTGCTTGTTAAATCGGTTTGTCTTGTCTTTTCGAAACAGGCTCAGCCATTCGCCTTTGAGGAGATGGACGTCTCCATGTCGTCTCACGAGTACCGCTTTCGTCTCTTCAGCTCAGTGGAGTATGAGGGTCAGCTGTACATGACCCCCCAGAACTTCATTGAGTCGGTCACGACCAGCCAGCCACGGAGTGAGTAAACACCACCACCTCTCAGCTCATCTTCAGCTTCCACGAGCTCTCCGTGCTTAGGGTCCTCAGATCATTCAGGACTTCGGTGACCTCTTATTGATGAATCACCTCATTGTCGAATAGTTCTGAGAGGCTGAGTTAACCTTCTCATTCCCACGCCCTACTGAGACATGTAACTTATTGTTATATCTGCAGGGCGTCACCTTCACGGCTGTTTACTCAAAGAACTTTTGTAGCTCCTTCACTTTTCTAATTGTGCAGTGAGAGCGTAAGATACAGCAACAGCACGGCTGCGATTCTACACGGTGCGCATCACCTCTGATTAGTGTTCCTGTGACCAAACGTAGGTGGAAGACCAGACAGATGAGCTGGAGGTTCCTCCTTGTGGTTCCTTCTTGTAATTCGAGACTAATTTGAGCAATCTGACCACGTATTGTGAAGGTGTATGATGTGTCAACCCGTTGGCCGGTGAGAGGAAGTGTAGTTAGCCTTACCAAGAAGCCTCTACCTCCTCAGCCACATCTTTAACGTTGTGATCTTGAAAATGCAAGCTTGGCCACATGTCCTGCTCCCATTAGCGACTACGACATACATCTATAGAGCTGAGGAAGATGTGTCCCATAATATGTTCTCCTAATGTACTAAAGATACTAAAGAACATGCTGCCTGTAAGAACCTACAGCCCTTTAACACTCCTCTCTCTCTCTCTCTCTCTTTCTCTCTCTCCCTCTCTCTCTCGCTCTCTCTTCTCCTAACCAGATAAAAAACCATGGAGGTCCCTCACTAAACAGGTGTGGTAGAAGAGCATGCTCACATTTCTGCTGTGGAACAGAGTCACTCAGACTGGGTTTGGTGTGGAATGCTTTATTTGAGGTTTGATTCCTCACTTCGATCCATCTCGTCCAGTGTCGAAACCCAGCACGTGAAGCTACACCAGTCCTATGAGCTCCATATAGAACACTGTTGACGGGAACGTGGTGAAGAATCAGAACGAGACACAGTTTTCCTACAGTTTACAAAGTTTGTGGACAGATTCCAGACAAAGACACCTTGATGCCTCTTTCAGAATTCATAGCTGCACCAGTAACGGAAAAGCTGCCCTGCCCCCACGTCAGGAAAGCAGCCCTCCCACCCCCATGTTTAACAGTGGAAATGATAACATTACGTTGAAACCGAGTCCAGTTTCATATTTATCTGTCCACAAAATACAGGACTCTCTGAAGCAGATAAAGAACAATGACTCTATTGTCTCCATGTCTAATAGCAGGTGTGGACTAGAGGGTATAAAGACCCCCAGCATTGAGCTGTGGAGCAGTGGAACTGTGTTCTCTGGAACGATGGAGCTCCATACAGGACTTTTGTCCACAGAGTGCCTTCAGAGACCAGAATCTTCTCAGAACTCAGGCAGTGTTTATTAAGCCAAACCCAGTCAGAATGACTTATGCAGACACTGTGGATCCTTTTTGCCATAGTTGTGTCTCATCTCCATTTTCCTCGGGACAGGAGCTGGAGAAGATCCTGGTAGACACTCCTCCGGTGTGGAAAGGAACGTCCAAGTTGTTCCGTAACCTTCGGGAGCGAGGTGAGTTGGTCCGGTCTTTAGGCAGCAGTCATTGCTATTCACCCATCAGGGCCTTCTTGTTGCTACATTCGCTGTCCTCTGGATGCAGGCAGCTGTCCCTCATGCTAATGTGAAGGGGACAAGGCCCAGGACGGGATGGGAGATAAATAAATAAATGAATAGAAGTGTGACTGTAAGGAAGACCATTGCGGAGAAAGCTGGAGTGGAGTAAGTAGCAGCCAGCTAATTCCCCACGGTGATAATTATACGCTTGCTCTGCGCTGGCTGTAACCGCCGCGGGACGGCTGAAAATAACCCGTCTGAATTCTGCTCTTCCCGACTCGTCCTCATAAACAATCGTCCTCAAACAGCGGCCTTGTGATTCGGCATTATCTCCTGACCTCCACTGATGCTGAAGCACAGCTAGGGCCGCCTCTGATTACCACTGTGTACTAAAGGATGGAGACTTACTGTAATTGGAGCGAGGCGTGCCAACCAGGACGAGCTCGGGCGAGGGTCCCTGGAGACGGGTTTCTAGGGGAAGGTGAACTCCAGGGTGGTTCTGGAGGAAGCAGGGAATGGTTAACCCTTTCTGAACTGCACTCTTCGAACCCGCGATCCAGACCTTACAGTCACAGACGGGATTCACATATTATTACAGACGGACTCCATTAAACCCTGCTCTCATCCATCCCAACTGAATTCAATCCCACTTTAACAGAGCGTCCAGTGCATGTTTACTGCTCTGTCCACTTTAAATTCTGTTCATCTCAAATGAAGACAAGCTAGAGAAGGATCTTCTGAAAATAACTGTGGTGTGTGTGTGTGTGTGTGTGTGTGTGTGTGTGTGTGTGTGTGTGTGTGTGTGTGTGTGTGTGTGTGTGTGTGACTGTCTCCTGTTAATACTGTAATAATGTTTTGGTGAATCGAAGAACATCCCACAGAATTAACCTCAGGGTCTAAAGGTTAAGGTGAAGCTTGATCGTTCATGATGGTGGATAACTGTCAAGTTCTAGTTTCACAAGGAATTCTAGGCTTGGATCATTAGAACTGGATCAGAACTCCCAGTGGTATCGGAGGCAGCTGTATCCTGCTGTTCCAGGCTCCACAGGGCAGTGCTCCAGGGAGCTGGACACTAGGTATGGTGACCTCAGGCCCTGCACCACTGCACCCTCAGCTCAAGCAGCTGAATTTGCTAATTAGAGGGGTGTCTGGATACTTTCGGACACGTGTCGGTGTCTGTAGGTCTGGAATGCTCTTCGTGTCTGTCTGACATGCGAAAGCACGCAAGGCCTTTCCTTTATTTGACTACCTGGAGGGTCATTCAGATGAAACATCATTTTAAACAGGCCTTAGAAATGATGGGTGGTTTGGTTATGAAAAACAAAGATGATAGAACCGTCGTGGAGAGCCAGTTCTCCTCACTAGGAAACCATCCGTCCCTCACTATTGTGCCTTCAGAATCGCGGAATGAGCGGAATGCGAGGCACAGTGCCCCTTTGGCCCCAGGCCGTGTAAAAAAACGTGATTTAGTGTGAATATAAGCGCACGATGAACACTAACAAGAACCTCAGAATGCTCCTCGGCTGGATGTTCCTTTCAGGCATGCACTAATGTCCACGTCGGAGACCAAACGGAGCCTACAGACGAACTGGACGGATGTCGATTCAGCTGGGTTACCCTCTGTTAGAACGCTTTAATAGAGAACCGTTATGGGATGCATTGTTCTAAAACATGCAATGATGCATGAATAATATCACTGAAGGTCCGATCTCAGACTCGTTGGCGTCAGACCGTGTGTGGAGTTCGACGGCGATAGTTGCAGATCTGTGCCAGACGATTGTAACTCAAATATGTGATCAGACACCAATTTAGTGAAGCCTAAGAGCTGGTCAGATCGGACAGCAGTGCAGTACAAACCAGTCTTTGATGTGTCCAGTCGTTTGATCCCTGAGCCTCTGAAGAGTCCGTCACTCAGTCCAGTACAGTGAGCATCAGCAGACCTAAGACACACGGGACGGGATGGTAATGGATGAAGCTTGATTCATGTCTGATCCGTTGTTTTTACTGCTGATCCACAGTGTTTGAACACGTGCTGCTGTGTGTAGGGGTGTGTGTGTGTGTGTGTAGGGGTGTGTGTGTGGGGGGTGGGGGGTCAGTGGGTGCTTGAACCGAGTGTTTTGGATGAGCTGCTTTACGCCTGCAGGAAAACAACCTGACACCTTCAGCACGGTTCATTCACTTCACTTCACACACACACACACACACACACACTACTAGATTTTAGAGCATTGCTGTGAGGATTTAATTGCATTCAGCCACAAAAACAGTTGCGAGGTCTGGATGTCGGATGATCTCGACCCCACCTCATCACGGAGCCCAGCGGTGTACTCTGGTGAAGTCCATGGCATGTTTACGTTCTGTGTGCACGGAGGGTGGCAGTCAGAGGGTCGGTGCCACCCTGTCCCTCCGGGTGGGCCAAACGAGGGCCAGTCGCCGGGTCCGGCTCGGCCTGCGGAGGCACCTTTTTAGATCTTATCGTCATGAAAGGAGGGATTACTCTTGGTCCCGCCAAAGAGAGGAGCAAAAGTTCCTTCGCAACTCCGTCTACCTCTGCGGCCCCCCAGCTTTGAACATCAGTAAACATTTTAATCCGGCCTTCAAACGGCCTGCCAGCCCCACGTCAGCTTCATACGGGGCTCGGGAGAGAAGACGGAGCGAGGGAAGCGGAGCGGAGCGGGCGAGCGAGCCATTTGTGGGGTGGGGGTGCGGGCTGGGGGGTTTGTTAGTGTGTTACTGTACATTAGCAGAATGAATGTGACCCTTTGATCTTCTCCTGCAGGAATCATCGCTTACACCGAGTATCTCTTCCTGCTCTGCATCCTGACAAGTGAGTATTAACCTCTCTCCTCTCTCTCTTTCTATCTCTCTCTCATGCTCTCTCCCCCTTTCTCTCTCGTTTTCTCTCTGTCCATTTCTGTTTCCCTCTTGCTGTTTTTCTCTGTCTCCCTCTCTGTCACTTTGTCTCTGTCTCTCTCGCCCCTCATTTGTTTCCTCTTTCTCGATCCCACCAGACCCCATTTCCTATTTTTAAATCGTGCCCCTAGCCTGGTCTTATCGCTGTCCAAGTTTGCAGACTAGGCCCACCCAGATGGGAGAGAGAGCGAGTGTGTGTGTGTGTGTGTGTGTGTGTGTGTGTGTGTGTGTGTGTGTGTGTGTGTGTGTGTATTTGTGTGTGTGTGTGTGTGTATTTGTGTGTGTGTGTGTATTTGTGTGTGTGTGTGTGTGGGTATTTGTGTGTGGGTATTTGTGTGTGGGTATGTGTGTGTGTGTGTGGAGGGGGTGGGTGGTTGATCTTCCTCATTTCTCTCAAACTTTGTCTACATGAGCTGTTGATACCAAAGCAGGACTGAAACAAACTAAACCCCAGGAGGACACTGATGACCAGACAGGACTCTGCAGAACAGTGTTAGAACCAGCACAGGAACCTGTTTCTTTCAGTGAATATCACTTTTCACAGCATTAGATTGTAGGTGTGTCTCCGTTCTGCAGACGGTCTGGGGAGTGTGTGTGTGTGTGTGTGTGTGTGTGTGTGTGTGTGTGTGTGTGTGTGTGTGTGTGTGTTCTGTTTTCCGGCGGAGTGATTCTCGCTGGCTGTTTTGCTGTGCATTCTTTGGGAGTTAGCTGGCTGATCTGAGGCTGGGCTTTAGAGCCCCGTGTCGTCACCCTCTCCCGCTGCGCTGAAGGACTTCAATCAGCAGCACAGCTAGAACACAGCGGCCCTACCTGCACGCGCCCCGATCCGCCGTTCCCACGGCAACATAACACCATGGAGACATGCAGCCCTCCACAAGTTCAAAAACACACCTGGAGAACGTGATGAAAGGAGAAGTGCAGCGAGAGAGCGCTCAGGGCACCAAGACCCGACGGATCGGTTCTGCAGTCAGTGTAGAGCGTAGAGATCCAGGGAGCTGTGGTCTCGAGAAGGGACTTCCACCATGATGCCTTTTTAAACTGGTAAACAAACAACAAACACCTAAAACTGAACTGGGATAAAGTGACCCGAGGTATAGAGCTGCTTCTGGATGTGCTAGATAACAAACAATAACGATGCGGTGGGACTAGGTAGAAGACATCGTAGGACTTTTGATTCTCCAGACTTTTGACTTTCAGTTTGGACTGAAGGAAAATTGCAGACATAAAAGGTTCTCCACACCGAAGGTACACAAGACCACTGAAGGTGTCCTGTAGTTTCTGCACCAAGACTAACGTTACAGAAGATCCTTTAAGTCCTTAAAGTTGTGAGGTGGGACCTCCATGAGCATCAGTGAGCTTTGGGCCTCATGACCCTGTCACCTGTTCACCGTTTTCCCTCCTCGGAGGACATCTGCTAGATACTGACCACAGCATACTGGGACCTGCTTGATGATCACAGTTTGGTTCTTGTCAAAGTGTCTCAGAACCTCACACTTGTCCATCTCTCCTGCTGAAACACATGGACTTGACACTCCTTGGCCAGAGCCATTGAAACCAGAACAGTGGTATGTTTTTTTCAGTTTCAGTCCCAGTACTGGATTCTGATCCACCACTAGAACAGTCCTGGGTCAAAGAGTCAAGAGTCACAACAACAAAACAAGGTACGTAATCATCTTATGGAAGCCACACTGACGACATGCTTGTCTTTCCTCCTCAGAACCTCACGCCGGCTTTAAGATCGCTTTCAACATGTTCGACGCAGACGGCAACCAGATGGTGGACAAGCAAGAATTTCTCGTGGTGAGAGAACTTGAATCTTTCATCCGTCCTTTCTGAAAGTGACTCATCCCCTGTTTATGATGACCCCATCATATCTGGTCTATCAGCGCTGGCGCTGAGAAGAATTAGTGCACTGTGTCTGGACTTGATAGTGCCCCAGAAGTGGAGATGGCATGATGCCACATATTCCAGCACCAGTACTGATGTTGCAACTGGTGTTGAAGCCAGTATTTCTTATTTAAAGTCTTCTTGAATCTTTTTGAAGAGCAGCATCTAAACATTCAGGCAACCCAAACAGGCCTACTCAACCCGGGAAAGACCTGTCAGAAGTTTGGATCTCCAGTTTCATTTTCCACTGATATACTGCAAGGTCTGACCCCAACTGGTGCCATGACCTTTAGTCCTGACTGGCCCAACGGCCTGAACGTTTTTGGGATTTTCTTAGACTCCAGAGTCAACTCACCATCATTGGGCAGGGCGAGACTTCCCCCTGGACAGGCAACAACCCTACAACCCATGAAAGCAATAGAAAAGGAACACGAGCCTAATTTAATTACTGCTATTTGTGAATAATAATAATAATCAGCTCGAAATCCAATACTTGGCGAGCCCTTTGGATCAGCCTGGGGTAACAGACCTCTACTGACCATCAGTGCTAACATGCCATCTCTACCAAGAGCCAGATTAGCCATCCTAGAGCCTGAGCAACTAGAACCGAAGAGATTTTGCTTCTTGTAGTTTCCTGGACCTCAGGAACATAGAACAAACCTGTAAGGCCAGCCAAGGAAGTACTTGAGTAATCATCTCAGCCCATGTCCTCTCCTTCTCCAGCTGCAGGAAATCTTCCGGAAGAAGAACGAGAAGAAGGGAAGGAAGGGAGACACGGAGAAGTCAGCTCAGCTGGTAAGAAGAAAAGAACGTGGAGGTGTAGCTTCAAGAGAGAAAAGTATTCCAGATAGAGTGATTGACATCTAGCACAGGCAGAGGGTCAGCTGTGTGACGGAGGTCAGATTTGCGATGTAGATCGGGGAGGAAATGAGTGTTGGGTCAGGAGCTGCGGAGATGGGTGTAGAGTTAGGAGATGGGCTAAGAGATTGCTATTGAATCTGAAGGTGGGTGTGGAGACTGGAGGGTGGATTTCAAGGCAGTGTAATGGTCAGGATGTGGGGCTTGGAACAGGAGATGTGGAGGAGTGGGAATTTCAGGTCTTTGTTCAGACAAATGACCAAACCTGATATTTAAGTGGTGGACCTGGATTACCCAGAGGTCCAAAGACTAAAAATACTGTTTTTGATATGCTGGACCTGAAATACTTACCTCTGGGGTCTAGTCAGGAGAACCTGTGCTCTGTGTCCACCAGTAGTCCACTGACACATTAGTTGAGGCCCTGTGGAATCTGTTCTATTAAAATGTAATGGATGTCATAGGACCCTATCCAAACCATCCAAAGCTCTCAGCGCAGGGGGGGACAACACCAGCGTAGTCTTTGGCGAAGTCGACGGGGTGTCGAGAGTCTGTATGTAGTCCTGCGGTGAGCAGCTGTCTGCTAATGATGCTGCACTAACAGGACTCATGGAAGGCATCACTGCTCGCTGAATGTCTGCAGTCGTGGCTGTTGGACAATCCGTTGGTTCTCCCTCTCCGTGGTTTGTGTAGGTCTCCCAGATCCTTCATGTCACTGGTGCATGCCTCCATCTGTCCCCTGCCACCAACAGCATGACTGGAATAGCACACCATATGTCAATAAGATCCCTACAGTGTAACCCCTCTCAAATTGTTCTAGCTGCTGGAATTGCTTTTGAACTCTTCACTACCAAAGGACGCTCCCACACAACAGCACGAGTCCGAATGGAAAGCAAGCAAAACAGGACAACCTTATATAGTGAGTCAGGTACGGCGATAAGACCCGTCCTTGATTCCTTCTGGGTGCAGCTAATTATTTACACCACAGTAGGAACCTGATGTCAGTGGACTACTGTTATGCAGAGTGTATCGGGTTCCATGTTCTCTGTGGTTGAAATAATGACCTCTTCCTCTTGAAACAAACTGCTCCCCATGAAACCGGTCACTCAATTCGGACCTATGAACCCTGCAGTGGTCATTTCGGAATGTGGGAATGTCAGGGTTGTGTTCTGCTTGTCCTCACTGGGAGAGGAATAAGGTGGAAAGGAGCTCTCTCAGAGACTGGTAAAGAAGATCCTACAGAGGAGATAACTGCTCTAAGGGGTCTCAGTGAGTCCAGGCAGCACAGAAGGCTGATGTGTGGTGTGCATCAGGGAAAGGACCCAAAGTGGCTGCAGATCTCCAGTATTTCATGGATGGATGATATCTCTCATGAGCAGATGGTGTAGGACCATGTAAACAAGAGGCTCTGAGGAGGAGATTAAAGGGAGCAGTAGAGTTCTGCAGCATTAGGTCCACACACACTTACCGGACTGCTGTTTTCATGCTCTGACTGAGGAATGTTGTTTAAAGTGATATAAATCCCAAACCTTTTCTCCAGTCCTGCCGAGAGAGAGAGAGAGAGAGAGAGAGAGAGAGCGCGACAGAGGGACAGAGAGAGAGAGCGACAGAGGGACAGAGAGAGCGACAGAGGGACAGAGAGAGAGACAGAGGGACAGAGAGAGAGACAGAGAGAGCGACAGGGACAGAGAGGGAGAGAGATAGAGACAGAGAGACAGAGGGAGAGAGATAGAGAGAGAGGGACAGAGAGAGAAAGAGAGAGAGAGACAGAGGCACAGAGAGGGAGAGAGATAGAGAGAGAGGGACAGAGAGAGAAAGAGAGAGAGACAGAGGCACAGAGAGGGAGATAGAGAAAGAGACAGAGGGACAGAGAGAGAAAGAGAGAGAGACAGAGAGGGAGATAGAGAGAGAGAGAGAGAGACAGAGGGAGATAGAGAGAGACAGATGGACAGAGAGAGAGACCGAGAGATAGAGAGAGAGACAGAGGGACAGAGAAAGAGAGATTTCTGCTGTGTGTGTTTTCTTACTATGGTAACCAACATCAGCGTTGTCTTAAATTGCTGAATGAAGAGTGAATATATGTACTGTTATTTTAAGTGTGTTAGCAATCCAACCACACACACACACACACACACACACACACACACACACACACACACACACACACGATTGAAATCTGGCCACAGTGGTTGTGTGTCCGTTTCAACCTAATGAGTGACTGGAGCAGACACACCAGTGTTCCTCAGAGTCAGGTCCCCTACACTCGACCGGTCCAAACATCGGCCTCTTCAGGGTTAATTCCTCCTGATCCCTTTATTCAATCAGTTTGAAGAAGTTCCACAACATTCCCAAGCAGTTCTCAGTTTGATTGGCTAAGGAAACAAGGGGATCTAGGCCTTACACTGCAGCAGCTGATATTGGGGGTCTGTTTGGACCGACCAGTAATGGTACCCACATTTTACCACTGGGACCTTTGCCCCGTTCCTCAAGGCAAAACTGCTCCTGCAAGATCTTCAAGCCTGACAGATTCTCAGTTTGCTCAAACCACTGACCAACAAACAGGTTTTGCTCAAGAACATCCCTGTATTTAGCACCATCCATCTTCCCCTCAACTCAGTCCAGGGGGCGGGGCTGATGCTCAACCTGCATACAGACTCTGACTGATCAGAGAGAGGGGGCGGGGCTAATGCTCAACCTGCATACAGACTCTGACTGATCAGAGAGAGGGGGCGGGGCTGATGACATAGAGGACAAATTAAACTAGTCGACTATGACAGTTGACTGGAAAAAGCACGCCAAGGGTACGTGATTGGCTGTGACTGTATCCCTGCTTGCAGCAGCACTTTTGTTATGAAAGGTGTCTTGACTACGTTGATGCTGTCAACGTTAATCTGGAATGCATTAATGTTGTTGAACACATTTTACTAAAATGGCCAACGTTCTAACTTTGATGGCTCTACTGTTGAGTTGTTCAGATCTCATAACTAATTCACACTCTGAGTTAAAGCAGAGAGTGCACTAAAACGTGAGGGACAGGGGTACCTTCAGGACCAAGTTTGAGAAGCACTGCTCTAAGGTGTGGGTATAGCCACTAACATCGATAACTGAGTTGTGTGCTACAGTTTCTCGATAGGTTGATGGAGATTTTTGACAACCTGTGTCCAACTTAAAATTATACATCAACCAACACATTTAAACCACCTCCACGTTTCTACTCTCAGCTCCTCGGATTATACAGGCGCACTCTGTAGTTCTACATAGAATGGACAGTGAGGGTAGAAATGAGGAGGGAGTCATAATGTTATGGCTGATTATTGCATCGTGGGTCTGTTTCAGTGAGCTCAGAACATTTGTAGGGGGTCTGTGAAAGTAAAGAAGCGTGAATGTTTCCCGTGTCTTGTTCAGCCACTTTCTCTCCTTGCATGTTCTAACCTGTTCCTCTCCTTCCTTCCTCCCTTCTCTTCCTCATCTTCTGCCTCTCCGAACTCCGCGGCCTGTCATCCGTGTGCGTAGAGCATGCAGCTCTATGGATATCAGGTTGCCCCCGTCAACAGCGTATGTATCACCGTGACAAACCTTGAGCCCTTTGACCGTTGACCTCTGTGTTAGACCTGAATGGTGGCAGGACAAGTGGAGAGAGTGAATTAGAGTGTCACTACCTGATCTGCGTCCTCCTATCAGATTTGTACTGCGTACTGGGTTGGGCAGCAGTTTGAAGTTGGGGCTGCACTTTATACGATTTAGAAGATTAAAAACAAGGAGCATCTCATGCCAGTTGGGCCCCAAATGAGCTTCTGGGAGGAAGAAACTAGAACACAGTAAGTGCAGGAGAAACAAACTATCAGAAGGCCTCTAGTTTGCCCTCCAGACCAATCAGAAGACTAGCTTCAAGCTGTGCGTCCGACTGACCGGCTGGGGTTTGTCAGCAATCGCCCAGATTTCACGGAGATTCAGAGGTAAAGTCTTATGCCTACCTTGAAATGTAACATAGTGCACGCTTGTGTAACAGTAGTGCAGATGCAGTGTGCAAATCAGGCATGGGACGCAAACTGGCTAGTGAAAAATCGAGAGCCTGTGGGATTGATGGGCTCGCACAAGAAATCGCAAGTAGCACAGGGAGACCTGACCTGCAGGGTCAAGCCAAGCCTGTAAAAATTGTGACCAAAGCAAAGGAAATGTAATTGTGATTGATTTTGTTTTAATGGTAACAAGGCCGTTGCAAACCTCATCAGTGTGTGGGTGGCGGAGCTGGGGGTGGGTTCCACAGATTTTAAGTGGAGATGGACTGAAAGGAATGGTGCCTGCAAATGTGTTTTCTATTGAGCCAGCACCAGAGTCTTTCAAAGCACTTAGACTGACTCTGTGACCTTACACACACACACACACACACACACACACACACACACACACACACACACACACACACACACACATACAGAAGCCAAGCTGGTGGTCCCTCTGTAATGTTTGGACAAATTGGGCTTCCAGTGGGACAGAGAGTAAAGGGAGAGGGAGGGAAGGAAGGACAAAGGGAAGGAGAAGGTGGGAAAAGGGTCTATAAAGAGTCAGGACAAATCTGTTCGGTTGACAGTCTGATCTGATTGTTGCAGATTACAGTTAAAATGAGAGCTTATAGTCCTGTAAGATAAAGGGAATAGATGTTCCTGAAGGGGCTCCTGCCTGCTGGGCTCCTGCACGACACTTTAGTTTCATGTTGATCGTTTCATATTTTCATCGTTGGGCAAAACTCATTAACTTCATGTTGATAATTAGTCCAGACTCGAGTGGAATGTTTGTCACTCAAATGATCCTGTGTCTTGCAGTCATAGCAATAGTGTAGAAATGGATTCTATTAATGAAGCTCTAGATAATTTGGGACAGAGATTTGTCCGATGCCACGATAAACTTTGCTGACAGTCGATGCCAAAGGCTTCTTAGAATCGAACGCTGCTAAACATCTTCAATAAATGTCATCTAACCTCAGCTCGCACACCGTTAACAATCCCTCTTCTTCCTACCTTTATGATGTGCATCTGTTTCTTCTTCTTCTGAGCACGTGGCTAGCAATACTAATGCTCTAACAGCTGCCCCTGTGATCCCGAACCTTCCCCAGGCGATGAAAAAAGAGAGCCAAAGGGAATTTGTGGCACGAAGCTACTGGGACATGTTGAGACGAGGCGCCAGCCAAGCCCTCTTTTCTGACCTGGCAGAGGTACACCTTCAACCCTCTGTCATAACTCTCATCCCTCACATTTTTGTTCACCCCTCCCTGCACCAGCTTCCTCCTCTCCTCTGGGTCATATATGTGTCCAACTTCTAAGGTAGTGGTTCTGAATTTTGATCCTGTAGAACCCATTGCACAATTTGGTGCTCAAACCATTGCAGGGAAGAAGGTTCCTCGTGATCAAGGTTGCAACATCTGGTTTAGGGTTCTGTGATGTACACAGTGGTTCTCAGTCCTCAGGGACCCCCAGGTCATCCACATAGGGTATAAGGCAGTCAAGGCCCTTTATAGTTCCTGAGCTATAGTTCCAAGAAGCTCTGTAGATCTTGCACCAGGAGTAAGAGTTTCTGTAGAACATGATTGATTGAGGTGGAGCCTTGAGGTTTTCTGACTGATCAAATAGAAGCACATAGTGACTAATAGTGACTAATCCAAGACCTTGGATGAGAACCCTAACACTAACGCTGGCCTCTGTAACATGATTACTTTGTGTAAGTGACTCTGGGTTACGGTGTCTGCCAAATCCTGATGAATGAGACCGACGAAGGGGATCTTCATCACTTGCAAGTTTTTATTCTCTAGTATCGGCCTTAAGCGTTTAGGTTTGCTGTGTTAGTGCACAAAAAAAACATTCACCATCAATGCAGCTACAAAGAACCTTATCAGGAACCTGTGGACCTTTTGGCACATTTGCACTGAGGGAACTGCCATGCAGTCTGCTGGTTTCTGGAGGAACTTGCTGAAGAACTTGTCTGCAATATTTGCTGTCTATGCAGTTATAGAACCCTGGAACCAACACCAGCAGGTTCCAGAGCAACCAGTCCTTTCTTGTGGGAGTGTGGGATTTTTTTCGTCCTCCAACACTGCCTGAGAGTGCCTATGTCCAGCCAGAGAGACTTCATTGTTCTCTCTTTGATAAGACCTGGGATTTGGACCTGTGATCCTCCATCATGCCACTGCATTAGTGGAGTTTGATAAATACACATTTACGAGTGGTTTGTGGAATAAAGACAATGATAAGTATTTAGTTTTTGTTTTGTTTTTACATTTTCATGCCAAAACCTGGACGCAGACTTACCTCTGTCCTGTCGTACCTGGACCTGGTGTCCAGTGCTTCCTCACTTAGTTCAGATGGACTGGCAGCAAAGAACCGCCTGGGGGTCTCTGAGGACTAGATTGGGAAACACTGGTTTTACTCACCTGATTCAACTCAGGTCCCCTTTTATTGGCTGGTCCAAATTTTGGAACGTTGGGTCTTGCTCAGGTCCTTCGTCTCCCTTAGTCAATCGATTTCCCCGAATGTGGGGAAGTAAGCCAAGTGGCCGATATTGGGGAACTGTTTGGACTGGCTGATAATGGGTACCCTTACGCTCTGAAGCCCTTTGTTGAGTTGAATGAACCATGTTAGGACAGGAGGACTGGTTCCCTGGGACTTGAGGACCAGTCCTAACTTTGTCTTATCCCTCCTTTCTGTTGGTCATTTCCTCTTACATTTATCATCCCTTCATCTTTTCCACCCTTAGTTCTGTTGTAGATCAGAGTTTATGCCTTCCATTAATACCTCCGAAGGGAGCTGCTTTAGGAATTCCGCTGTTTGTAACGTACTGATGTCTGTACTCTTTCACTGTTTATTGTGTCTCGCGCTGTAAACCATCCTGTCTACCTGTAACTGTGGCTCAAAACCTCAGTGAGGTTTCAGCTTTTGTTTTTAGTCTGTTTAGACCTGAAAGCCACTGTGAGCTCCTGACCTGTCCCAGCTCCGGCTGACATTCTAGATGGTGTTCTGATGAAGATGTGTAATCCAACCATGTTCACAATCGTCTCCAAAACAGCAGCTGTACAGCAGAAGGAACTTTCAGTGAAAGTCAGTTTAAGCAGATTGTATTGTGTAGTGTAGTTTAGATCGGTGTATAATCACTGTACTCTTACAGTCACGTTGTGTAAAATTACTGTTAGAAACAGCTGGAACATGGTTAATGACACTCAAACAGTACAGTCAAAAGTTTGGAATCACTTCTCAAACTACGTTATATTTATGGGAAATACAACAGATATATTCTAGAATAAACTACAGCGTAAATGTGATCAGACCTTTACTGATAACACTGATTTCATATTTCAGAAATGATAGAGTTTATTAGAGTTTTGATGGAATTAAAATGAGTTTTAATCAGTTCATATTAATCTTCACTGTGGATATTCATTTATTTTTAAATTAGTTTGTGTTTTATATTGTTGTGTGTGCGAGTGTGCGAGTGTGTGAGTGTGTGTGAGTGTGTGTGTGTTACTCATCTCACAGGCTGGAAGCTCTAATCACTGTTTTTCACCTGTGCTCGGAGATCAAAGGCCTGAAGCCCCCAGGCAGCTGTCTCCGCTGCTGGTGGGCGTGGCTTCTGGTGATCATGTGATGATGACTTCACACTAATGGTTTCCAGGAACTGTGACATAATGGCGGTGCCGTCACTCTTCCAGGAGCTGAGAAACAGAGCGGCAGCCGTAATGAATAGAGAGGACAGTGGGCGTGGTCTGCTGCAGGGACAGAGGAGCTTATTAATTTAGCCAATAAGTGTTTCAGGACAGACAGGGCGGAGCAAAGCCCCCCAGCACTGCACTTCTGTCCCTAGCACTGTGATTCTGTCCCCCCCCTGCACTGCTTCTGTCCTGCACCGCGCCTCTGTCCCCAGCACTGCGATTCTGTCCCCACTTCATTCTGTCCCCACTGCGATTCCCAAGTCCCCAGCACTGCGATTCTGTCCCCGAAAGCACTGCACCTTGTCCCAGCACTGCGAGTTCTGTCCCGCTCAGCACCAGGCGCTCTGTCCCTAGCACTGTGATTCTGTCCCCCAGCCCCGCTTCTCTGTCCCCTGTGCTAATTGCGATTCTGTCCTCGAGCACTGCGATTCTGTCCCGAGCACTGCGATTCTGTCCCTCCAGCACTGTGATTCTGTCCCCCCACCACTGCGCTTCTGTCTCCAGCACTATAATTTTGTAAGACATTAATTGTATAAGCATTTTAATTAATATGATTGTAATATTTTCTATAATACTATATTTATATGATTTGATCTGAGCTTTATTATTATTGGATGTTTTTTTTTGCACATCTCCATTAGAACTAGACTGTAATGATCAATTCATTATTTTATATTCTGTCAGAATTCTATTCTAGATATTACTTTATAGAACTTATTTTATTACAGCTTTTATTCCACAGGATGACTTTGGGTTAATGATCAGATCTTATTTAATATCATATTAATACATATGATCAGGGATATTATTTAATATCAGATATTAATACATATGATCAGATATTATTTAATATCATATTAATACATATGATCAGATCTTATTTAATATCATATTAATACATATGATCAGATATTATTTAATATCAGATATTAATACATATGATCAGATATTATTTAATATCAGATATTAATACATATGATCAGATCTTATAAGACGTGGGTCATAAATACGTTTCTCTGCCATCAGATTTTAAACGATTAAACTTTTGAAGGTTGTTTCCAAACTTTTGAAAGTCAGGGTGTGTTAGTGGATGTTCCGAGCACTGTTCTCGATGGACATTCTTTCATCAAACACCATCTGCTGCTGAGCTCTGTTTGAGTCCTGCGAGGGTTCAGTCCATCAAACGGAACCGTTCTCTTCCCTCTCTGTAACTGTCGGAACGCTGTGGTTTCTCCGAGGATAGGATTTTAATCTGGAGGTACAGCAGAGGCATGGTCTGAAGCTCAGCTTGGCTTGATTGCATTGAAAGCTTTTGAGGAGAACCAAAGGAATCCCTGCCTGGTTCTAGCTACGTTTGGCATGACAGGCCTGGCTGGGCCTTTCCCCCGTTGACTGGTTTATTTACAGCCATGTAGATGTTATGCGATTGACTGTGTTCTAGACACTCTTTTGTGTTTAATGACACCGTAACAGCAAAATGTTTCAAATTACAACCATTACTATGGTGACAACCATTACTATATTACTGTACAATATCAAAACACCGTTAGTGTACAATATCAAAACACTTAGTACAGTATTAAAACACTGTTACTGTACAATATTTAAACACTATTACTGTACAATATCTAAACACCGTTACTGTACAATATCAAAACACCGTTACTGTACAATATCAAAACACTATTACTGTACAATATTTAAACAGTCACTGTACAATATTTAAACACCGTCACTGTACAATATCAAAACACTGTTACTGTACAATATCTAAACACCGTTACTGTACAATATCAAAACACTGTTACTGTACAATATCTAAACACCGTCACTGTACAATATCAAAACACTGTTACTGTACAATATCTAAACACCGTTACTGTACAATATCAAAACACTTTTACTGTACAATATCTAAACACCGTTACTGTACAATATTTAAAGACCGTTACTGTACAATATTAAAACGAATACTGCAGTACAGTGACACACACTGCACTACGCTCAAACGAATACTGCAGTACAGTGAAGCTGTTATTGTCCTAAATTCAAATACAGTTATTAATATTCATTTCTGGACGAGCTCATAACGAGGACGAGCAGATAAATGTGATCAGTTCTGCATTTGGACTAAACTGTGTGAACCTCGGCCTCCAGACTGATCATCTCCAATTCATTTCACATTTTCTGGAAATAAATCTATAGAATTTTTAGGTCACGTCCTCCTTAATTCCTGAGATACGGAGGCTTCAAATCATGGACATGGACAGAATCTGGGCCTGGAAATCGTCTCTGGACTGTTTTAACGGAGCAAACCGTAGATTTGTCTCATGTAGGTGGTGAAAGTGCTTCTCCCGTTTCAGATTCCAGCTGAAGACGTTTATTCTGGATTTGATTGGATTAGAAATGGTTCTGGATCTTGTCGTCGTTTCGTTTCGCTCCTGATCTGAAAGCCACGCCCACGTTTGGAAGCCTCTGCATCCCAGACTAGAACATGAAGGTGTGACGCTGTGACTTTTAGACGTTAAGAAGTGAAGGACAGACAGACAGACGGACAGACAGACAGACAGAGAGACAGAGAGTAGACACAAAAGAGGAAGATTCTGTCTGCAGGAGGACAAAGGCGGAATCTGTACACACCCTGCATTCGTGTCCGTTCTCTTGGAGTGTGTGTGCGTGTGTGTGTGTGTGTGTGTGTGTGTGCAGCCTCTGAAATGCATGGCCTGTAAATCTGGATGTGGCTCTCGGCTGTTGGTCTGTCTCCGTCCGTCTCCGTCTCTGTCCGTGCAGGTGTATCTGCTGCGTCTGCGTGTCTGTCTTTGTGTGTTTGTCTGTGGTCTTCTCCTGTCCTGCGATCTTTATACCGGGGTCCGGCCGATGTGTTTCAGTGTGACGTTACAGTGTTTATCGGCAGAAACTCAGCAGGACTGTATTTAAACACCGTGTTTCTACCACAGTGAGACTGTACCCTGTCGTCCCTCCGGAACCCCCCTCACCTACAGATATGATAACCTACAGGCAGCTTTTTCAGCTTTAAACAACCTCATAATCCACACACATAGTAAAATTCTGTTGGAGTCTAGTTCCGAGGGGTTCCGAGATGTGAGAATGAAGGGTTCCATCATTGAAATGTGTTTATATTGATTATATCTGGTGGATGCGTGGATATCGACCGGACCCTCGGCGCTGGCAGTATAAAGATCTGTGTGTGCTCAGCCTGGGTCTCTGTGAACATTCAGCTCGGTGGGCCTGATTGCAGACTGCTGACTGGCACCATGGATGTCTCTGCAGCCCCTGACGGACCCCCACCCCCCGTCCAGAGGTTCAGATTTGTCAGTCATTGCTTTTTTTTTCTCTTTCATGCCCCACCCCCTCGCCCTGTCTGACCAATCATAGCGTACGGAGGACAGCATGACGATCGACACCACACTGCTGGTGCACTTCTTTGGGAAGAAGGGGAAGGCAGAGTTAACGTTCAACGACTTTTACAGGTGAGTGGCGGCACAACCTCACGCCCCGGTATTGGTGACGTTCAAATCCCGGGATGAATATTATTGGATAATGTTATAATCCAGAGCTGCTCGCCATTGGCTGAGAGAGCAAAGTCGAGTCCGAGAGAGTAAAATGGTCTGTGCTCTCTGGGTGGATCGTCCGCACTCTCCTCATCGTGCCCAGCGCCACAGAGATGCCTGCTGCAGTAGCTCCTGCGCTCCTCTGATTTTGGGACTTTCCCAACTGCAGGACTAATAAAGGATTGTCTTATTAGACACAGGGACCTGGCACTTTCGTCCGAATGCGTTGGCCGCCCAGCAGTGCAGTTTTGGCAGTTTGGGTCTTCTGGAACGATGTGCTTTGAACAGATGAACCCAAAGCTGAACTATTTGGACACAGTAACAGAAGACATGTTTGACACAAATCAAACCCAGCATTTGAGCAGAAGATCCTCATAGCAGCTGTGAACATGGTGGTGGAAGTGTGATGGTTTGGAACTGCTCTCCTGCAGCAGGGTGTGGAGATCTCTCCATCATAGAGACCACTATGAGATCTTTACTGTATCAGAGGGGGTTTGAGGAGAACGTAAGATGTAAAATGTCCAACATTAAGATGTTTGGATACCTGTCTGTTCTGCAGCGTCTGGAAGTGTAGATGTAAAAGGTAGCACAGTTAAAGTTCTGTTTGTCCTCTCTCAGGTTTATGGATAACCTCCAGACCGAGGTGTTGGAGATTGAGTTCCTGACCTACTCCAAAGGGATGACCACCATCAGCGAGGAGGACTTTGCCCGGATCCTGCTGCGTTACACCAACGTGGAGGACATCCGTAGCTACCTGGAGAACGTGCGCCAGAGCATTCCTGACGAAAAGGTGGATCTACTTGCACTCTCATTTTAGGGACCTCTGCTTCGTGTTCTAGATACTCCCTTAGTGTTTGTACTGGATATGATACTGGTTCTTACTGCAGATAACTGAGCCAGCCCTATCCTTCTCCCACACCTATACCTCACCCCCCTTCCTCACTCCAGCCCTGAGGCCCTACACACACTTTACACCTGAACGCTCCACCGCTCCATCAGCAGTGTGTGTTGTAATACCAGCTTGTAAGCCACGGTGTAATCTTCCATCTCTTCCTGTCACCTCTGCTCCCTAACTCCACCCCTTCCCTTTGTTGTGGTGTGAAACGCTGGGAAAGTGATTGACAGGCCGCTACCCCAGTGGTGTCGTGTTCAGCTCAGATAAGAGCGACACTCCTGAGCACAGAGGCAGCCATTAGTCTCTTCTTCTCGGGGAAGTGGAGGTTTTGGGGCAGGCTGTCTCGCTGACTGGAGTCCTTTAGTGGGTAATTTGATAGCACCTTTGTCCATCCGGGTCTTAATGGCTGGAACTGCTCAATCACGGTTACCGGTCAACTGGTCAAATTAGCTTAACGCTGCTGTCGGTCATACTGGGACACCTTTACTGATGTGGAGTGGAGAACACCTCCCTGAGTGGACAAGCGCACCCCAGTACCCCAGTAATAGTCCTTGGGTGAGACCCTGACTCACTATGGTAATATAATAACATAAGAATGTGGATTTAGGTGGTACAGCCTTAGCTAGAACTCCACCATTAAGTCGAGCAGCTTCCTCACACTTAACAAACACAACCCCGTTGGTTGGTCCAGCATGACACTCTGGAACCCCAGCTCAGAGCATGACTCTCCCACCACCAGGCTTAACGGTTGATTGTCTGACCAGTAATCATTGAGGCCAAGCAACTCAATATGAGTTTCATTATTTTGAAAGGACAATGTGCCACTGCAGAACCCCAGCTGGACAGTTCCAGCGTGAACGGCACCAGTGACCTGCTACTGAAAACCAGTTCCAGCGTGAACGGCACCAGTGACCTGCTACTGAAAACCAGCTCCAGTGTGAACGGCACCAGTGACCTGTTACTGAAAACCAGTTCCAGTGTGAACGGCACCAGTGACCTGTTACTCATGCTGGAGGAGCTCCTGTCCATGCACCCCGACACACCAAATTACCAAAGCCTTCCTGAGCAGGAACCCGCTGCAGCAGAACTCCAGACACTGTGGAAAGTAGACAGACGCTGTTCTGGTGGCTCATGGTGACCAACACCTTACTAACCTTTCATTTGTTGCCGTCTGTTCTGCGTTAACACTCTTTATTACTCAGGAGGCCAGAACACCTGAGCGCTGGAGCGCTGATGAGGGCTGCTGCACTGGCTTTACAACAGCAGGATAAAAGTCATCAAACCCGCTTCTCTGTGATGAGGACATGATTCACGGTGCTCTGGTCCCAGTTTATGACCTTGTAGTGTAAACGATACACTGTCCCAGAAATGATCCTCATCCTAAGACCATTTCACGCCTTTAATAAAATAAAATCAGCCTTTTAACGAGAGCAACCCTTCATTATTCTGTTTATTTATTCGTATAAATTAAATTAAAAAAATAAATGTCCCACATGAATCAAATTTGAATATGAAGGACGGTTTTCAGGTCAGCAGAACTGTCACAAATTCATTAAAATATGACAATCAGCGTAAATCAGAAAAAAATAAATCATATATAAAATATAAAAACAATCAACAAAAACAAATCTGTAATTGAAACGAAATGAACACAAATGGAAAGAAATCATCATAAAAACAGGATGAAAATAAACAGAAGAGTAAACGTCTAAAGCAGCTGCAGGCTGAATGCAGGGGCTTCGTCCCTGTCCCTGTCCCTGTCCCTGTCCCTAACCTGTGACGGGTGGTTTAATGCACTGTAGTTCACTGTGTCTTCCTCTGAACGCTTCCTCTCTTTTCTGTTTCCACGCTCGGGAAGAGACCTGAGGTTTGTCCCTGCTGAAACGCCGACCGTCCTGCCCGTCCTGCCTGTCTGTCATATCTCACATATCATACGCTCTTCATCTGCTGTAACACCGACAACTGAACAGCCGCCGCAGCGCCGGCTCAGATACGATCGCGGGGTTTGGGGAGCAGCTCTGCTGTGAGTTCGGTTCAGGTCGTGTCCGGGTTTGAACCGTCTCTAGATGGAGACGTAGAGGTTATGCTGACGAATTCCGAGGTCATGCGTCTTCATTAGTCCATCCGTTTGAAGCTCCATTGCTTAATTTTACACTTTCAAATATATTCATATAAACAATATTTCCCTCTATATACTGACATTCAACTGAATACTGATATGAATAGAAATGTTAAAGTGTAGAAATATAGATTCATAAAGGGGACAGAAGTAGCACCATGTTAAAAACTGTTGTCCCGCAAAACCCGTAGAAAAGACACGGCCATGCTTCCGTTAACGTTGCCTTATCGCTGCTGTGAGGGGATCCGTCCACGTTGTCCTCGTCCCGGGATCTGACTTGATGAGTTACGTTTACTCTTTACGCCAAACATTTGTCTGAACCACTGCTCTCCCTACGGGGGTCTTGATCAGAACCAGCAGCTGAGAACAAACTTCGAGAAGGTTCTAGAGTCTGTTGGAGCGATGAGGATAATCGGTGAAGAATCAGCCAATCAGAACGCGTCGGAGCGCTTTATAGCTACTAGCTGTGCTCAGATGTGGTCTACATTAAGTTGAGTTAATTGGTACCTGAGTAAAGACCACCCCGGGTTATGTTTACCTCTCCATTACTGGAACACCGGCGTGAACAGACAGCACTCTTACTGCTTCGTCAGTGCGGCGGCGTGAGTCACGTCCGGTGTGAATTACCTGGATGGCGGAGTAGTTCGGGCTTGCCGCACGCGCCGCAGAGCCTCTGATCTAAAGCGGGCTCTCCTGAACGCACAGCTGGCACTGGGACAGCGGCTTCCTCCTGGAGGCCAAGCTCCCGGTGTCGGAGCGGTGATTATCGGGGATAGAGCAGCTGTAGGTAATTCTACGCCTGACTGCTCTGCCACAGGCCCACCTGCTATCTCGCTTTCTGCTGGATGGTGGGATCAGGTTCAGGAGGCCCCGCTGGTCCCTGAATGGACTGGTCTTTCACTGATCCCCGAGGGGAGGCTTCAGAATCGTCCCTGTTCTGACGGTCAGAGCGGGTTTCGTAATGGAGACCGCGTCGCGGTTCAGCCGTCCCCCGTCTGATTTAATCTGTCAGCTAATTAGGACAGCGCGAATGTGATGGAGACGTCTCGGCTTTCGGTGGACATCTCTGACAAATGACTGTCGTTAAAAGAGAAGCTGATTTGAAAATGCCAGCGTGGCTCGTTACAGATGTTGGGGTAGTGAGCTGGCGCGCTCTGCTCGATTTAATCTGCCCAACAATAATTGGAGTTAATTTTCTGTTAACAGCGTCAGCTACAATGTAAAGTATACGTCTGTAATGGGAACCGGTTTAAACGTGGCTCCTACCGCTTTCTTTATTAGTATTAATGAAGTATCTCCAGCAGATCCCAGGATACTCGGACGTGTCCTTCTAATAATATTTATAATATTAATAAAACAAAACGTCCTTTATTATTTTTATGATTTATGTTTCTGTATGATCTCATTTTCCTCTAGAACCCAATAATTCAGATGTAAATGTGTGTTGTTGGTACGAGTGGATCAGACGCAGCAGTGCTGCTGGAGTGTTTAAACCCCTCAGTGTCACTGCTGGACCGAGAACAGTCCACCAACCAGAAATGTCCAGCCGACAGCGTCCTGTGGACAGCGTCCTGTGAGCACTGATGAAGGACTAGAGGACGACCAACACAAACTGTGCAGAAACAGATGAGCTTCTGTCTCTGACTTTACATCTACAAGGTGGAGACACTCGGTAGGAGTGTCTAATAGAGTGGACAGTGAGTGGACACAGTGTTTAAACACTCCAGCAGCACTGCTGCGTCTGATCCACTCGTACCAGCAACACACACTAACACACCACCACCATGTCAGTGTGACTGCAGTGCTGAGAATGACCCACCACCCACATCATATCTGCTCTGTGGTGGTCCTGTGGGGTCCTGATCATTGAAGATCAGGGTGAAAGGAGGAGAATAAAGTCTGCAGAGAAGCAGATGGTAGTCCTATCACTCAGGTGATCTGATCCACTGAAGGACATTAGTCGTCCGAGCCCTGACGTTCCTCCATTCCCGAAACATAACGTTCATAAGTGTTTAGGCCGTTTGGTTGTTGTTGTTTAACTGTTTTATGAGTCATCTGTTGGAGTGATTCCTGAATCAGATGGTGATCTCAGCGCACTTGTCTTCAGCCTTTCATGTTCAGCGGAGCCCACCGCTGTGAGAGAACCAGATAGTGCAGCCAAGCGGACCGTGGCCATACCCACCCCGAGAACAGAGCGCACCTCGCCGTGCCGCGCTCACACACACACACTCTGCTTCTGAGTGACGTTATCGGTCCAATCTCATTCTGCAGCCGTCAGCATCACCGTTTACCTCTGATCTCAGAGGAGCAGCTCAGCGAGGAGCCGCAGCACCTACAGCGTTTCAGCCCTGAAACCCCTTCCTCGTTCCTGACGGCGCCAATAATCAGAACAATACACAGCGTTATTTATAATCTCTCTGTATTTATATGAAATATGTGAGAAAATGTGGTGAATTTAAATGAGTTCATTACATTAGAGTTCGTTAAATTCACTGACGTTTGAATGATCTTCTCAAATTAGCTTTAAATTAGCATTTGCTAAATGACATAGTTCACCTTTCTGAACTAATCCCGTAACTGATCACCAAATGAATTAGCTTTTATCATTTATTATTGTTACTCTAGAAGCTGTAAACACTCCTTTAACTGCAGCATGAGCGAGTGAATACGACGGTTACTGAGCAACCCTGTCCAACTGTTCGTTAGAGCAGGTGCTTTAGTGCAGGGTTGTCCGGTATGTGTGGGCTTTGAAGCGGTGAGGAAACCGTGACCCTGCTTCTTTTCTCTGAGCTGCTCCTTTAAGGATTTGAACGTGACGGTGTTTTGACGGTGTTCCTCTGGACTTGTCGGCTTGTTGGTATGATCTCGGAGGTTCTGCATGGAGGAAGCGTTCCATGTGCTCAGCAGCTATGGAATGAGGGGCTTTCACATCATCCAGCCGTTTGTTTGCTTCACCTGCTGTCTGTTAAAGCATTCTGAGTTGATTGTACTCGGAGCTGACGTTTCCCTCTTATCCTCTCCTACAGGGCATCACGTTTGACGAGTTCAGGTCCTTCTTCCAGTTCCTCAACAACCTGGAGGACTTCACCATCGCTATGCAGATGTACAATTTCGCCAGCCGCTCCATCGGACAAGGTTCTCCTCATTTTAGAACCAAGCAGACATGTTCACATTACGGACGGCTTTTAGAAAACATTCTTTCAATTCTAATCGATAATCGTTTGAATGATCTGATATTGATTCACATAAAGCTCCTTCTGGAGACACTTCAGTCTCTCAGTCACAGTGTAAGCTTTGATGACCTGCCCAAACTTAATGAATCGATATCAAATCAAATTGAATTGAAATGGGAATCGAAGTGAGTCCACAGCAGTGCTGCTGGAGTGTCTAAACCCTGTGTCCACTCAGACGCTCCTACTGAGTGTCTCCACGCTGTCGGGTGGACGTTTCTGGTTGGTGGACTGTTCTGAGTCCAGCAGTGACACTGAGGGGTTTACACACTCCAGCAGAGTGAGAACGACCCACCACCAACATAATATCTGCTCTGTGGTGGTCCTGTGGGGTGCTGATCATTGAAGATCAGGGTGGAAGACATATACCTATATATGCTTTTGTGTGTGTGTGTGTGTGTGTGTGTGTGTGTGTGTGTGTGTCAGAGGAGTTTGCGAGGGCAGTGTATGTGGCGACAGGTCTGAACCTCACACGCCACCTGGTGAACACCATCTTTAAAATCTTCGATGTGGACCACGATGACCAGCTGAGCTACAAGGAGTTCATTGGCATTATGAAGGACAGACTGCACCGTGGAGCCAGGGTGAGAGTGAGAGTGTGAGAGTGAGAGTGAGAGTGAGAGAGAGAGACAGAGAGAATGGTCCATTATTACTGATGTGCTGCCATCTAGTGGTTTCTAACATTATCTATAACAGCCTCTCAGAGCTTCAGTATTGACTCTACTTTAACTAGTACTGTATGTGAGTTTATGAGCCAAAACATTATGACCACCTATCTGCCCTCGGAGTGCTACCAAAACAACTCCAACCCCCTGAGACATGGACTCCTGAAGACTTGTGAAGGTGGTATCTGTGGTATCTCAAACCATGACGTTCCAGCGTGGTCCTATAAGTTGTGAGGTGGAGCTGCTGTGGATTGGACTTGTTGTTCCAGCGCCTCCTACAGGTACACTGTACACTCGTGCCCCACGGTCCACACACCTGGCCATTCATATGATGGAGATGAAAACAGCACTCACTGGACCTGGCCGCTCTAAGGTCTGGCGATACCGATGGTGCCCAACATCCATCCGTACCACCGCTGACCAGATGACCTCTACCAGCCTTGAAGTTGTTTGGGAGACGCTCGGGTGTCTAGACGTAATGATCTGACCCTTGTCCGAGTGTCTCGGGTCTTCGTGCTGCCCATTGTTCACATCCTACACATTAACTACGAGAAGCGACTGTTCGGTTATCGTCTAACAGAGAGCCCAGACCACTGGTCCTAATGTTTTGGCTGATGTGTGGATGTGACCATAATGGGATGTTGTGTGTTAATGAATAAATCGATGCATGGATTGAACTTTATAACCTTGTTATGAGCTGCTTTGCTTCTTCTCTTATTAACACTTCCTGCAGCTCTGAAGGCCGGTTTCTGCTTCTGCGTGGAGTCTGAGGTGTAGATGACACACCTGCACGCCGCAGCAGAGAGCAGCATAAATGGGCCTTTCCTCTCTCGTGTGTTCAGGCTCCTGACCCACCCTCTCTCTCTCTCTCTCTCTCTCTCTCTCTCACCCTCTCACTCACTCTCTCTCTCTCTCGGTGCTGTTCACCGTCTCTCTGGCTGCAGGGCTATAAGGCTGTAGAGCGTCACACTTCCTTTAGGTCGTGTCTGAAGAAGGAGCTGGCAGGAAGATAAGTAGAAGCACCTCTGCATGCGTCTCTCTCTTACGGTGAACTCACAGTACTCACATACACAGGGTAGTCTGGCTGATCAGTGCAGGCTCCTCCACTACCTGAAGACTTGTCTGGTGTCTGAAGTTTGTTCTTAGGTTTGAGCTGGAGGCTCATGAACTTGCCTCAAACCACTCCTCCATGAGGAATTCTCTCAGCTCTGTGATGTTTCAGCGTCAGTCTTTGTACAGACGCTCTTACGTTCTCCTCAAACCCCCTCTGATACAATAAAGATCTCATAGTGGTTTCTATGATGGAGAGATCTCCACACCCTGCTGCAGCAGAGCAGCTCCAAACCATCACACTCCCACCACCATCTTCACAGCTGCTATGAGCTTCTTCTGCTCAAATGCTGTGTTTGGTTTGAGTCAAACATGTCTTCTGTTACTGTGTCCAAATAATTCAGCTTTGGATTCATCTGTCCAAAGCACATTGTTCCAGAAGTCCTTGTGTAGATGTTAGATGTTTGATGGTAGATGCTGCACATTAGGCAGGTTCAGTGTCCTCTCTAACGAAGGTCTAACTGTAAGTGGTAGTGAATGTGGACGTGTCCCAACGTTTTCACATGTATATTTCATAGCAGTAGACAGAAGTTGGGTCATTTCTACAGAACAGACTCAGACCTGCTTATGAACTTTCTCACGTTGTACATCAGAGATGACGAAACACCTCCACACACCCAGCTTACAGTCATTCCCTCTCTTCCCTGCACCAGGTGAACGGCGGCCCCTTCCTCACCTGTGTACGCTCGGAAGCTGGGAAACACGTCCGTCAGCTCTGGAGGCGCTTCAGCGAGATGGCCTAACATCATCATCATCATCATCATCACCCTCATTATACTCTTCATCACAGTCGTCTTCAGAGGTGTCTGGAGCTCGTGGAGGAGACCAGTCGAGACCCCTCAGCCTTCCCTCCGCTCTGCATGTAGCAGCGAAGCCTTGCATGCCTGTCCCTTCTTTTAACGGGACGCCTTCCTCCATACCTTC
This sequence comes from Acestrorhynchus altus, assembly GCA_034509495.1. Classification (NCBI taxonomy): domain Eukaryota; kingdom Metazoa; phylum Chordata; class Actinopteri; order Characiformes; family Acestrorhynchidae; genus Acestrorhynchus; species Acestrorhynchus altus. Next base: position 17,949,353 of record CM067525.1, on the reverse strand, counting down.
TCATAATGCTTCCACTGGAGCTGGAATGTTGTCGGACTGGAACTTGCACTAATAATGGCCAGTCATCTGCACCAGTTCAGTTCCAGACCTGAAGACTCCTGCTTCCAGCTGTACTCAACGTTATGCAGTATAGAGCCACGCTGTCTGTCCTCCGAGCATCACACACCCCGCGAGAGATGACCGAGTTTTACAGCACTGACCACAAAAACATCATCGCTACGCTGCCTTTACACCGCTCTTCAGATGGTGTTTGAGGGTGCAACCAAGACGTTCCCAGCATTAAACAAATAAAGATCATGTCCTGCTGAGTGAGGCGTAGGGAATTCTGCTCCTGGAGCGTCGGATTCTTGGACAGTCTGCTGGTTACCCTGCTCTAACAGACCTGCTACACCTGAGTTTGAGCAGGAGAAGCACCAGACTGTGCAGGAATCCAGCCCTCCAGCAGCGTGTTCTGCAGATACATTGACCAGAGCAGTGTTAAAGCAGTGTGGTCAGCATCCTACAACACCCTGAAAGCATCCTGAGAAACAGAACGAGTGTGAACCGGGCTGACACTGACCTAGAGGTGGACATTTCCACAGCAGAGATACTCACCTCTGGACAGCAAGTAACAAAAGGGGACATCTGTCTCCTGTCCTGCTTTCCCGAGAAGAGAAATTAGAACAGGAGAGAAATAATATCACTGTCCCTGATAGTTCTGCACTGGCCTGTAACCTTAGAGTCAACACCTGTGTGGACAGACTGACCTATACCTATATATGCTTTATATATATATATACATATATATGTATATATGTGTGTGTGTGTGTGTGTGTGTGTGTGTGTGTGTGTGAGAGTGAGAGTGTCATTCCAGAACAATACACATAACAACACAGTAACTACAGCAGTGAAGGATGGACAGGATGTTGTATTACTGCTGGATTACACAGTAAAGACTGAAGCAGGTCACGCGGTGCTCGCTGAGGTGATCGGGGTGGTGGTCAGGGTGGTGATCGGGGTGGTGGTCAGGGTGGTGGTCGGGGTGGTGGTCGGGGTGGAGATATGTGTTTGCTTCCAGCATGTTCATGTATTGCTGAATACAACTGCCTTATTATATGAGCAGAACGCAGCTCAACACAGTTAACTACACCGTGCATTCCTCTGTTACAATCCAAAGAACCGTGTGTTTCATTGATGTGTGTGTTTCATTGATGTGTGTGTTTCATTGATGTGTGTGTTTCATGGTGGTTTATGAAGTGAACGTATGAAGTATGATGCTGTCGATCATATAATTGGTCATTTTTCCGTTTTGAGTGGGCAGTAGTGTCCATGTAGTTTCATTTGCACGGCCTGCTCTAATAAATATCCTGAATCCCAAAGCTCACAGTTATTGATTGAAATGAAACCAACTTGAATATTGAATATTATAGACAGACTCTGATCAGAGAGAGGGGGCGGGGCTGATGATCAACCTGCATACAGACTCTGACTGATCAGAGAGAGGGGGCGGGGCTGATGATCAACCTCCATGAGACACAGGAGCACTTTCAGTGCAAGACTCATCCCACCAAAGGGCTCCAGAGGAGGTCATTCCTACCTGTGTCCATCAAACTCTATAACTCGTCCCTTAATGAGTGACCAGTACAAACCACGATGGGTTATTTCTTCAATGTGACTGATTGATTTGTACAATATTATAAACTGTTTTATTCAGGATCTTCCATATTTATTATCACTGCCTTTCATAAGACAACGTTTCATTCTGACTGGTGCTGCAGGGCTCGCTGTCCACACACAAACATCACTGAGCAACTGACCCCGAGTCGGTTCATATGAAGATGATGGATGTTGAACCTGCAAGAACCACAAGAGCACGAGTTACAGGAAACACTCCTTCTGACTGTCTGCCAGTTTATCACCCCAGTCATTCAGAGAGGTCGAGCCGATACACCTACCACGCGTTGGCCGTCTCCTCATAGTACTCCGCAGAGGACAAGTTGTTTTCACAGCCACCCACCACGTACAGGCGATTGTTAAAAACCTGGAGGGGAAAGAAAAGGGACAGATCAGACACTATAAATGACATCTACAGTCACATCACCAAGTTGTTAATGCTCGCGGTGTTAGGGTCGTACTTTTACCTCAATGCCGAAATAGAAACGAGGGTTTAACATGAAGCAGACTTCAGTCCAGGAGTCCGTGGTTGGGCTGTAGGCTTCAGCCGCATTTACTGGACTGCCGTGAGTTATGCCTCCAACCTAAGAACAGAGAGTGGAAGAACAGCGTCAGTTACGGTTTCAGTCTCTACAGTGTCAGATGAACAGCGTAACAAGTCTGGTGCACGTTTGGCCCACAATGAGCAAAGATGTATTAAGGGAGGAGAGGCTGCTGAATTTCGGTTACAGAACTTGTGTTGCAGCCAGTGGAACAGAAGTGGAAACATCTCACCATCTGTAAAAAAGGCTGAAAGAGGTCCTGAAAAGTACGCACTGTTGAGAAGTGATCAATCGATCAATCACAGTGACACCTGATCTTCATACCTGATGCTAAATAAGCCCAAATGTTTCCCACATTTCTGTGAATTTCTTCTTCAGTCACTGAAAAGTGACAGTGAAGAACGAAATGAGAGGTGAAGGTGAGACGTCTACCTGAAGAGTGAGATCTCACCGCAAACACTCGCTGGTTATAAGTAACGACTCCTAGTCCATATCGTCCGGTCTGCATGGGGGCGATGAAAGTCCACTGATTGTTCTCTGGATGGAAACACTCGGCCGTGCTGTGGGTGGTGTGTCCATCTCTGCCTCCGCAGATGTACACCTGGAAGAAGCAGCCGGTTGAGTACAAAACACCACAATATGTAAGAGCGCTGCCACCAGTCCTTCCATACAAGCTCTTCCTCGTTCATTCCTGTCCTTCATCAAGGCAGGTTTCAGGGCGTGTGGAGGACGTCAGCAGGATTAGTGCTCAACACTGATTCATTACAGCACAAATCCATTGACCCTGCACCCCTGGGCTGTGAAAGGACCCACAGTTTGCTCTTACCTTGCCGTTAAGGGTGGCAGCACCGGCACTGTATCTACACTCGTTCATCTCTGTGATCAGGCTCCACGTGTTGGTGGTGGGATCGTAGCGCTCCACCGATTTCAGCACACGGAACTCCTCATCAATACCACCCATAGCGTAGATGTGTCCCTCCAGCACAGTGACGCTGACATAAGAGCGGCTGATGGTCATGGACTGCACCTGGTTCCAGATGCCAGTGATGGGGTTGAACCTCCACACCGTTTTTAAGTACTTAGACCTACTGTAGCCACCGATGATGTACAGCGTTCTATCCAGGACTGCTGTGCCGTGATCAGCTCTGAAACCTCCTGGTAAGCCACATATTAATGTCCAACTGTCCGTCCTCCAGTCGTAGGCCTCGATGTCCGTGGCACCAAAGCCGCCAACGGCGACCAGTTGGGGGTTCCACAGCCGGGGCCGACTTACAGGATCCTCGAGACAGCTTTCGGTCAGTCCGGATTCAGCAATATGGCGCAAGGTTTCCTGGGCATGATCGAGGATGGGCAGAAGCTGTTGGTGGCGGCTCACCAGCTGATTGTTTTTCACATGGGTCAAGAAGTCGGCGTTCGTCAGGGCCATCCGCACCTAATCACACACACGTCGCAGAACAAGCAAGGACAGTGGATTACGTTCACACTTCTCTTCGCCTTAAACTGGACAATCGGTCATAAAAAACGAAAGACAGGGTCACTGCTGTTTCTGCTATGAGGTCTGAGAACTAGGGCTGAAGACACCTTTCTACTGAAGGCTGCTGGAACTATTAATGGGCTGAACTGAGCTACGCTGGCACCTCCGATTACGACGATGCCCACTCCTTCAAAGATGGTCATTAGAGCCAAGTTAGGAAGAGCGGCTGAGGTGGAAGACTGACTGAGGGAGGTACGAGTCTCATAATATGAAGGAAATAATGATTTCTGTGGTTGTATTAAATATATAACGAACAGTAATCAGAATAAAACGGTTTATGATGCTCTGTGCCACCGATGGACGATGTGTTTAGGGTGATTATAATTACACAACAGACAGGGACAGGTCCACTGGAAGAACCCATGGGTCCAGCAAATTGTTTGATGGACGTTTTAGGAAAGATTTTTTCGCTCTCACACTCCGTTACATTTACAATTACAAACATGTTTCTCACTGTTTCTGTGTTTTTCGAGACTTTATCGAGTCTCAAAAGGGGAAATGGGTGCATTTTGACAGACAAAGACAAAGATAAGGTCAAATATTCGTTAATCAGTCCAGTAGTGGGACGTGTATATCGTATAATGTCTGAGGGAAAGGGCCTCCGTTTGGAATGTGTATGAATAAATGGACGTTTGATAGAGGAACAGGGAAGGGGCCCCTGGGAGGCCCTTGTCTTATAGGGAGTTGAGGCTCTTGTTTCAGTATTCTGTACATGACAAATGGACGAGATAAAAGGACTTCCAGATGTTTAAGCTTAGCTTTGTGGAAAACACATTACCTATTTAAAGGCGAATGTGTAGACCAGAAGATCCTCATTTTGGCTCCCGGAACTCCTCCAGGTTTTCATGAGCTCTGTTTGAAAGATACTTGCTTTTTCTTTGTGAGAAACATCTATATTTACAAGCGAAGACGTACGGGCATCTTCACATCTACATCTACATACATATGTAGAGCGAGAGAGAGAGAGAGAGAGAGAGAGAGAGAGAGAGAGAGAGAGAGAGAGCGTAAGCATAAGAAGAGTCCCACTTATGCAGAAGTAGATCAAGAAATAAAAATATTATGGTATGTTGTAAAACACACACACAGAGCACATGACACTCCATCTACTCTTCAACAGGAAACTGAACCACAGATTAAGACCTGATCTGTCCTTTGTTAAAATCATCACTCATCATTATCATCGTCCCCCCCCTCGTCTCCCCCTCCCCAGCTCATCCCAATTCAAAGGTTCTGATGGAGCTCCATCATTCCAGAGAACACGGTTCCACTGCTCCACAGCTCAATGCTGGGGGTCTCTATACCCTCTAGTCCACACCTGCTATTAGACATGGAGACAATAGAGTCATGTCTGTTTATCTGCTCCTATTCTATTGGCAGTACTTCACTACAGGGACTAGACCAGCTGTGTGTGCTTTTGCACTTCTGTGTCAGCAATGGGTGCAGTTTACAGATATGTGAACATGCAGTGAATTTACCTTCTGCATCAGATTCGCAGTGTAGTCGGACCGCTCCAAAGGGTTGTGGTTGATCCACGTTAATATGGCTTCGAACACTTTTTCCTCCCCTGACACCATCAGATCATCTCTTTCCAGGATCTTAACCAGCTGCGGCAGAGAGAGCAGCACGAACTCTGCCGTCTGCTCTCGAACAATCTGCTCAAAGTGCTCCAGGATGAAGGTGAATGCACTTTGAGACAGGTCTTGGCAGTTGTACTGCTTAGCAAGCCTGCAGAGGCAGTTTCAGTAGGAGGGACAGACCGTTTAGAACCAACCGGTAGTTTGGATCTGCTCTCACTTTAACTACTTGACATGTGACTGTTTTATTCTTTCATTCAGTTTTGTGGCACTGTCTCTCCGTTCCTGAGGAGTAGCACCGTTCTCACCTGTAGACGGTGACGCAGTTCTCAAGGCACAGGTGCTCCGCCAAGAAGGTGCAGCAGAGCTTGAAGAGCTCATGGAACTCCAGGAGGTCTGCGGCGATCAGGAGGTCGATCCCATTGTCCAGTGTGAGGTAGACGTTACGGTAGTAGGCGTAGTTAATGATGAGCTGCATTATTTCTGAAGACACTCCCGTGATGGTGAAACAGCTCCTGTCCCAGTGTCGCCTGTGGAGGATGGACATAAAGATCAGTGTTTGATCCTTCAGTGGACGAGACGTTTGGTTTAATGATGGATGTACTGAAGTGCTGCTCGACTGCGTATTAGATGCTGAGTAAGAACGCGTCCAGACTGCGGGACTGATATGGACATGGAAGCGACTGACTGGACCCTGGGAGGCGCTGAAGGCCACCCCGGGACCCACGTTCGGCAGCAGGTGTGTGGGGGTCTCACCTGAAAAACGTGCTGCATTCAGTGAGGGGGACTTTGAACACCATGAATTCAACCTGGTCTGCTCTCAGTACAATGTATGCTGCACTGCTTAACTCTTGATAGTTTAACATTTTCTCCATCGTCCCCCCGCTGACCTGCAGCAGCACACCTTTAAATATGCGCTGGGGCCTGACGTCATCGGTGACGTCATAGCGCACCGCTCTGAACTCATCGCTCAGAGTCACAATGTATATATAGCGCCTCTAGCGGTGAGCAGCGGTTCTCACAGCTCTGTTTCAGCTGTTGCTCTGGTTCCTGTTCTTTCACACCTGCTGCTATGGTTCTCCACTGTTCTCCACTGTTCTCCACGAGTCAAAAACGTGTTTAATGTTGAGTTGAGGTGTTTACTCAGTGCTTGAGTTCATCAACCTGCTTACAGACTCTGACTGTGTGATAGATTGGAGTTGGTTGGGTATTTGGGTGAACCTGTCCTGCGAGGGGCTTTTTGATGACGTGGAGCGCAGTAGGTGCTGACGTAGAGCGCAGAAGGTGATGACGTAGAGCGCAGCTTTGTGACAGGCTTGTTTACGGAGCGGCGCTTTGCGGGCGGATTCTGATGATGTCCGGCGGGGAGCAGCTTTAGAGCAGCACCCCGCTCTCACCCCGCTCTCACCCTCACACACCGCTCACACCAGGCTTCACACCATGAACTGGATCTTCCCTCTGTCTAAAGGTTCCGGTCCAGTTCCGCCTCCGCTCAGCAGCTTACAGAACCAGAGACAGCGGCAGATCCACTCCCTCAGAGCCGCTCACTCCGGGTAAGAGTGATTACACCCCACATACACTCCTATACACACTCTATACACTCCCTATACACTCCTCAGTTTACTAATCCACTTCCTCAGACCCGCTCACTCCTGGCAAGAGTGATTACACCCCACATACACTCCTGTATACACACTCTATACACCCCTTACACATTCTATCCACTCCTACACACTCTATACACTCCTCAGTTTACTAATCCACTTCCTCAGAGCCGCTCACTCCTGGCAAGAGTGATTACACCCCTTATACACTCCCCTATATACTCACACTATACACCCCTTACACCCCCTATACACTCCTCAGTTTACTAACCCACTCCCTCAGAGCCACTCACTCCAGGTAAGAGTGATTACACCCCTTATACACTCCTCTATATACCCCCTATACACTCCCTATACACTCCTCAGTTTACTAACCCACTTCCTCAGAGCCGCTCACTCCGGGTAAGAGTGATTACACTCCTCTATACATCTTCTGTACACCCTCTATACAACCCCTACACACTGTATACACCCCTTACACACTGTATACACTCCTCTACACACCCCCATACACTCTATACACTCCTCTAAACCCCCTATACACTCCTCAGTTTTACTAATCCACTCCCTCAGAGCAGCTTACTCCAGGTAAGAGTGATTACACCCCATAAACACTCCTTTCTATACACCCCCTACACACTATATACACCCCATAAACACTCTTTACACTCCTCAGTTTAATAATCCACTCCCTCAGAGCCACTCAAAGAGTGATTACTCCTCCACACACTCCTATAAACTACTTCCTTCTGTATAAAAAACATTGCCTCGATTTAATGATCCATTCTTTCAATTGAATAAGTCGTTCCCTCAAATTCATAAACGATCTCCGTTTAACAGTCAGTTCTCTCAGTTTAATAATCTCAGATTAATCTCGTTCCCTCAATTTGATCAATCCCATTTCTTCAGATTAAAAGGTCCTTCTCTCAGAGTAATAAATGACGTTGAGGGAATGTCAGCCTGCCAGCCAGCTTCTAGTTGGTCAGCTTTTTGTGGAATGCTGAAGCTCCGTCGGCAGCAGCAGGCTCTCGGAGGCCCATGTTACCAGCGGTGTTCCACAGGAGCCTTCTAGAAGATGCTGACTAACTAGCAGCTGACTGGCCGGCTGATTTCTCCGAAGGCTGTATTGCCTGCTATGTTCCTCAGATTAAAGTATTAGTTCTGCACTGTTTGCACCGGCGTCCCGCAGAAAAGCCCACAATCCCTTCTTCAACCATCTGGCCAAAACGTGGCAGAGCCGACGACCAGTCTTAATGTAGTATCTGGGCTGCAGAGATTATGTCGGTCTGGGTGGATGTTTGGTCCTAACAGGCTGTTTATTTAGATCAGACTCTCACTTCAGATCTGCGTTTTTATCAGACGTCCCTGCTCCTGTAGGACCACGGTACGCGGCTGTGCTCCCAGTCTTCTTTCTTTTCCAAAACCACTGTGAGGATCGAGGGGAATTCCAGACCTTCCACAGTCTCATCCTGACTCAGCCTTTAAATAAACCATTAAAACCATTAGAGCATTAGAACAGTGAACAGGAATTCCCTGCTGGTGATGAAACAGCAGTGGTTCCGTGGTTCTGACGGATGTAATGTTTGTTGTAGTATTGCAGAGATCCAAAAAGATGTGGAGTACAGAATTCCTTTCACGGTCAACAATTCGACCATCAGCGTCAACATGTAAGTGTGAAAATCTGCTGTCCTTCTTAATCCAGCACTGTACAACTTGTAGAACAGTTCATTTGAATATAGAGTGGCGAATACAGTATGAAACGGTGTTCTCACTCTCTCCTCTGACTGTACTGTGTATGGTTACACACTAATATACCTTTGAGGCCCAGCTGCTCTGTGCTCTTCAGTCTCATTTCTGTGTGAAATGTTTTGTAAATGTTTTCTTTCCCCAACACAGTTTGCTGCCACCACAGTTCCCTCAGGAGAAGCCGGTTGTCAGTGTTTATCCGCCAGTGGGGCATCATTTAGTGGACAGCAACAATGGTACCGTGGTCACCAGCCCCCTCATTACTAACGTACGTCTTCTCGATCACCTGTCGTAGTTGATTATCTCAGTCTCCCAAAAACCTCGTACCTCCAACAGCAGCTTTGCAGGAGAGAACCGTGACATTCATTTTGGAGCATTTCTATTCGCCCCTTCATCATGATTCTCAGTGGGTCAAACAGAAGTATATGAAACTGGAGATACGGGGTTTTTGTCTGACAGTTTACCGAGTGTCTCGTTGCTGTGAACACCGAGAGCATCTCTCTCACTGATCTCTGCTCTGATCTCGTTGCTCGTGTTTAGTTTGGAATGCACTCAGATCTCGGAAAGGTGATCCAGAGCTTGCTGGATGAGTTCTGGAAGAGTCCACCAGTTCTGATGCCCGGAGCGCCGTCCTTCCCCTTGTGAGTAGCCTTGGTTTCAGTTGGACCGGTGTGAGATTCGGCTCCAGGTTACTCCTGGACGCCCCCAACCATTTCTGCTGGATTAAAGTCAGGACTTTGACTGGGTCATTCCAGAACATCAGAGTAGAACGACTTGTGTGCGCAGGGTCGTTGTCTTTCTGCACGATCCACATTCTCTTGAGATTCAGTGTTTGGCAGTGTTTTCCTTTCTCCAAACATAACACCTCTCAGTTAATCCTAAACGATTCACTTTGGTCTCATCCAGCAGCAATGTTCTTATCGGAGAGCAGCAGCTCCTCCTTGCAACCCTGCCAAGCTCACCGTTGTTCAGTGTTCTCCTGATGGTGAACATGAACATTATCCAACGTGAGAAAGGCCTTTAGTCACGTAGAAGTTGAGCTTGCAGACTATAATTAGGTATCATCATGTGACCTTTGCCCTGTATTTATGAATATTGAGTTTATATATGTATGTATGTATTTATTTATATATATATATTATATAATATATGAGTTTATTAATAAGTGTGTATGATGTGAAATTTTATTTGAATATTTTTTCTCTCCAGTATGTTCAAGCCGTCTGGGATGCCCCCCTACCCTGCCCAGAACTTCCATTTTGTCCCTGCCTTCCAGGCGCAGGACGGTCAGCGGCCCTTGGTTCCCTCACCAGTGCCGCCATCTTCGGGGGTGGAGCTCCAGCCGTCCCAGCCACGCCCACCGGCACCAAGTTACGGGCTCATCACAGACCTTCCTCTACCCGTGCCCACCACTGATCTGCAGGTACAGAACCCCTGCTATTTCATGCTACATCAGTAAAGACAGAATCCTCTTGTCACACACACCCCAATCTCACCCCTTCTCCTGATGGTGTTACAATGGTAATATCAAGACTTTGCAGAGTGTTGTTGTAAAGGTGAGTAAAGGGACGTGGTGTCTGACACTGCATGACACAGTGAAACTCTTCTCTTCAAACATGGA